>CM036548.1:25505101-25990101 GCA_020745685.1 Tautogolabrus adspersus | reverse complement strand
ATACCAAGGTGAGTATTGGTATCGGATCGATACTAGCTTGATGAGATCGATATTTTTGTTGTAGTTTCTCTTCTATAAGTTCAGCAAATCACTCAGATTTCTTCACAGAGTTTGTGTGAGCGCAGCCTCTCTCTCAGTCCGCTCGCTCACTCAGGTCCACTAGGCCCCTCCCCTCCCCTCCCCTCCTCTCCTCTCCCCCGCTGCCTGCCAGGCAGTCAGAGCAGAGACGGACTGGTGAGATGGCGGAGAGGATGAGGAGTGCTGTGTGGAGATATTTTACAGCGTCAGACTGTGACATATGCAGTAAAGCTTTAAGAACCTGTGGTAACACTACAAACCTGTACAAACACTTAAAAGCTGTACACCCAAACATAAATGCTGAGCTGCAAAGCAAACGGAGGGATGAGGAGGGAGCTCCCCAAACATAAACCAGACCCCTGGCACAGAGACAGACGTCACTGACAGAGGCCTTTGGTTAATAAACATTATTTTCTTATTTGGCTTAAATCGTTGTCCTGTGTTTTATTATTATCATAATCATAATCAATTAATTAAAGGCAAAAGTACGAAATCATTCAATGATCAAGCATTTTCAAGTCAAAAGTATCGGTATCGGCAATACTGGCCCTGTAATTACTTGGTATCGGATCGATACCAAAATTTGCAGTATCGCCCACCCCTACAGGAAAGTGAGAGTCCCAGAAAAAATTCCCTCGTCTGTGTTTTTCATTCAGCAGAGGGCAGCAGCAGCACTGACGCGCTGTTAATCTACGGCAATTATACAGAAGAAGAAGAAGCTTCCGGTACACCAGCTAGGCATTATCATGCCTACTGCTGTGATGATGGAAGAAAACTTTGATAAATTATTAGAGCAGTGTGAGGCTCAGGAGCTTGAGGTAAGATCTGAACACCGAAATGTTCATTATTTAGTATCCTACATGATTTGTGAATTAACGGCAGGAACGTTTCTGTTTATGACAGTTGGGTAGCCTGTGACTAGTTTAAGCTAACGCTAAGGCTAAGACATTAGCCTGTTTTCTCTTCTCAAACGATCATTTAAATTTAAATCTATTGTCAATAACTTAGCTCTTAACTTTACCTGTGTCATTCTAACAATGCCAACACATACATTCATATTTTTACGCTCTGGGTTGACGTCTCTGCTCTCACTTGTGTTATTTGCAGGTTTTAGCTAGTTAGCTAACCTTAATGTTCAGAGATCCATTCGTAATAAAAGTAAAGACATGTAATACTTAGATGACATTAATATGTTATAATGTGTGTCGTAACGTTATATGTGTCGTGTCAGGAAACGTTTAGCAGTTGATCTACATTCCTATATTTGGTGTTAGAGAGGAAACAAATGCTAACACGTTAGCAGAAGCTAAAGGCAATGACAACAAAACTTTCTGAAGGGATTTTAAAGGTCCGGTGTTACAGTCAGGAGCTGAAGTCATAATGCTTGTGTTTATTACTACTCTGCAGAATGGGGTGTTTAGTGAGCTGACTACAGCTTGGTGCTCTGATTACATGTCGCTGTAATGTCTGTTATCCTGTATTCATGTCAAACAGGCTCCAGGGGGCATCGCAACACCTCAAGTCTACGCTCAGCTGCTGTCGCTGTATTTACTTCACAATGACATGTGAGTCAACTTTGTGTTTGTCTGCAGGTGCTGACTTCTATAGTGTGTTTGGTAACACTTTCAATCAAGGTCACAATATTCACCAAGTGCTAGTTGTTTATTAGCATGCTAATTAGTAAATCAGTAGCATACTGGCAGCTCATTAGTACCTTTATCTAAATGTTTGAACAGAGGACCAGAACGTTTCAATCAATGGACACATTAAGTGATAATATGTGCCGACTTGATTTTGGCATTTCCGACATGTTACAGAGCAACAGTAAAACTTATTACACCTTTTTTACATCACATACTTTGCTTGTTCTTTTCATTTCGTAAGTCTTTAAATTATAAGCAAAGATCTAAAGTTAAGCTTCATAAGTTTTACCCCTCCATGTCTCCACAGGATTGTGATACACGTAAATCAAACAATGGTAGATTGTTGCATATATTTGAGGATTGTCATCAGTTCTCTGGGGTTTCTCAGAGGACACTCTCTCCTCTCCTGACAGACACTGGACCCCTCTCAATGCTCCCTTTACACGTTCAAACAGCTCTGTTGATGGTCAAGATATTAGCACACATAAAAGATTCTCAAAGACTGGAAGACACCAACTCCACCGTGCTTCCAAACTGGTTGCATTAACTGGTTTCGGTTATCCACAGGGAGAAATTGTGAACTAACAGTTTAAAACGTAAACATGTAAGGGATGAATTGTGGGGTCCTTTTGTAACATTTGGACTCATCTTGATAGCGTTTGTATTTTTATATTGATTACCTTATTTAGTTTTCTTTTTGTGTGTATTTCCATTGTGGACATTGTGTATAATCATATGTATGCTTTAGTGTCTTTGACACAGTGTTCAGATGAATTTTAATTTTTTATTTGTACCCCTCCTCGCTCGCTCTGAATGTGTGTGAGCGTAGCTGTTTGATATCCTCGGGTTGAGTTATCGGTTTGAATTTGTTTTTAAGTTGACAGTCATCAAAATATGTCAATACAAATAATGTAAAAATAGAAGCAAAGACATACACAACCATCAGTGCTAACAAGTTCCTCTGTTGCTGCCTGTGTCTGTAATGTTACTGTGTGAGTGCTCTAACTTTTGTATTTGAATCCAACAGGAATAATGGCAGGTATCTCTGGAAGAGGATTCCCCAAGCAATCAAATCTGTAAGTATCAGAAAATAAACACATTACTGAGAAAGCTGACATAAGTTTGACTCTGGTTTTCCTGATTGTGCTGCTTCAGTATGTTTGTTTATTCTGAACTTATAAAAAGTGTTTCACATCAACATCGTATGTCAAAGTTCGTGTGAGTTTTTAGTTGGTTATGAAACAAACTTCATTCAAACTGATGAATCTGTGAAACCTTCTAAAGCAAATAAGGCCATCAGTGACAAGACTGGTATCTTCTATGCCGTATTTTTGAATGTTTGAACTCAATGACACCAGATACGTGTTAGATACAGTGAGTCACAGCACACAGACAAAACTCCCTTTGTTCACATTTTACACAACTAAGACTCACAAGAAGGAAGGATGAGAGTTTTATTTTATTTTTTTAAACACTACTTCATGTGCAGGATCAAATCAGCCAAGACAGAAGAGGCACCTTTTTGTCCACTGGGGGCGCTAAATAGACATAAACAAGAGTTTCTCACGGGAACTTTAAAAACAGTGTTTGACCTTTCTTCAGTTTGTGACCTTGACAAAACTGATTTAAATCATAAACCCTGTAAGTTCACAAACATGAAAACTTGCTGCCACTGTCTTCAATCCCACAATGCATCAGTCTTTACCTGCTGGGAGTACCATGAGTGCTTTGTTTTCTTATCACGGCTCACTTTATAGCTATGAATGTTATGGCCAAGATGATCATTCTTTGTCAGATGCTCAACTGAAGGATTTGTTTTCAGGTCTGAGAAACAAAGCCCCGTTACACATGATCGATACACTAAACAAAAATGTAATCCTCATGTTTTAATATCGTGGGTATTTGGGTATGACTGCTCTCAACAGTAGCATGAAAAACAAATGCAGCATGATGAAAGTCTTTGAAACGTTTCCCCCCTTGTTGTTTGAAGGCAAATCCTGAATTAGGAGCTATTTGGGCAGTCGGCCAACGCATATGGCAGCGGGACTTTCCCGGGATCTACACAGCCATCGCAGCCTTCCAGTGGACAGAGAATATCCTTCCGGTCATGGAAGCACTTCAAGGTAACAACAAAACAAAGAAGAAAATCATGGCTGGTTTGACCTCTGACACTTCACCTTACATGTAATGTAGCTTTTGGTTTCTGAAACAACTTCTAAAAATAATTTGTATGCTTGTCATATTATGCCAAATGTCATGGAGCGACATTGAAAGACACTGAGGTGAAATAAACACATGTATACTCTCAGCAAGATTCAACCAGCAGGGGGCGCCAGCTAATCACAGCTGTGATGCAACCCTGTGACCAAGTTAAACATTTTGGAGATTAAGAGTTTAATATTTTCATTCCACTGGTATGATATGTTGGCTTCATGAAGGCCAGTTCATGGTGTTACAACATGATACTCTGAGTTAGACTCTGATTCTTGAACTCAAACAACGGCACTCTCCCATCATGCAACCTGATATCTAAATGTTTTGATCCACACATAGCTTTCTTACCTCTGTTGCATGTTTTCGAGGAACATCCAACATCCCCAGATGAAATGATTGTCCTCCTGTCCATTTGTCGGGGAACATGTACCATGTGACCTTGCGCAACAGTTTAAGAATAGCTCCCCCCTCATGTTTACCGTACTTTGTGTTGATGTGCCAATGATGCTGACGACATCATGTCATAAGACACTTGGGTAACCATTGATCGTCATATCTTGTTGCAAAAGGTAAATAACAAGTGTTCTAGATGAAAAAGGAACAAATCGGACTCGTTTGAGAGGTTTAAATAAAGCAAATGATTTAAAAAAAACAATTTTCCTATTATCAGGTGAATTGGTTTTCCATATATCCACTCTTCATTGACTAGGTTATGATTATCCCCTTGCTTTTGTTTCTAAATAACAAATGAGGAGTCTCACACGCTCATATGAAATGAATATCAGGCTTTAAATGACATAAATAACCAAATATTCATTACACATAACCCCTGTCCCACTAATGGACCAAAACTTCTGAATTTGACCTGCAGACAACCCCAACAGTCGTAAAGAACAAATCTAAAAAGTAAAATTGTCACATTTGAAAAGAAAAAGACTTAAAAAAGTAAAAGGCCTAAACTTGATGTCGTCAATGATTCAATAAAGTCATTACTTATCATTTTCATTAGATTAATATCATTGGTTGACTGGGTTTTAAAACTGTCAAAAGCAAATGAAAAGATAAAAGTTATGTGTTTTGTTGGAGTAAATAGAACAGATTATATAAGAAGAAAACTGGATACACAACAACAACCTCAAGGAGAACAAATATTCACAAAAACACAGGTGTCACAGGATGTTGACATTGACTTGTTTACAAATTGGACTGAGTTTCCTATCTGAGCCTGTCACATGGGTCCTGGTTGACTCTGCTCAGACTCCACCTGTGTCGCTGTTAGAGGGGTCGCCATGCCCACTGGGACACGAGACACATGCTGCGCCTGGTTGGAGGGGGCCATTTCTGTGAAAACATCCCAAGGAAGCAAGCAGGCAGGAATGTGTGCTCTGGTTGGTGGACAGGATCAGATGTCACCAACTGTGAAGGGCTGCTATAAAGGGCCGAGCTGCTAGCCGTCACCCAGAATAGATATCAGCTTTTCAACAGCACACACTGAGGACGAGGTTGGAGAGTCTGCCCGCCATTTTAGCTACTGAGCGAGAAAAGCTGTACATTTTACCTTGTGAATCGGGACGCTTACTGGTCGAACTTAAGCAAGCTTTTCCATTATGGACATCCAGAGAACAGGATCTATGGTTCGTCCCCCGAGCCCCATGGATAGCCTGGAGAAGCAGCTGAGCTGCCCCATCTGCCTGGAAATGTTCACCAAGCCGGTGGTCATCCTGCCCTGCCAGCACAACCTGTGTCGCAGTTGTGCCAGCGACCTGTACGACTCACGAAACCCATACCGCTTCTCCGGAGGAGTCTTTCGCTGTCCTACCTGCCGCTTTGAGGTTGTGCTTGACCGCCATGGTGTACATGGGCTCCAACGCAACCTGCTGGTAGAAAACATCATCGACATCTATAAGCAGCAGCAGGAAGGTAACAACAGCGGAAGCACAGAACCAACCCTAAAGCCTAAAGAATCCAAAGAGCCGATGTGCCAGGAACATGAGGATGAGAAAATCAACATCTATTGCATGACCTGCCAGGTTCCCACCTGCTCCATGTGCAAAGTGTTTGGTCAGCACAAAGACTGTGAAGTGGCTCCTATACCAAGTGTTTATCAGGCCCAGAAAGGGGAACTGAGTAATGCTATTGATACCCTGGTCGCCAGCAATGGCCGCCTGCAATCCCTGCTCAATCAGATGGAAGATTCCTGCCGTGCAGTGATGGAGAATGCTCAGCGTGCTAAGCAAGGGCTAGGTGAACGCTTCGACCTGCTTTATGCTGTACTGGAAGAGCGCAAGACCATTCTGCTGGAGCAGATTGGTAAAGAGCAAGATGAAAAGGTGGCAGCTCTGCGAGCACTGGCTCAACGTTACGGCGAACGCTTGCAGACCAGTTCAGAGCTCACAGACACGGCTGTGAGGGCGTTGGAGCAGGGTGGTGCTGCCGAGTTTCTGTTAGCCTCCAAGGGCCTCATCACACAGACCAAGGACGCATCCAAGCACGCTCTGGGCGAGGAGAGGCCAGAGCCAGGCTTCGAGAAGATGGACCACTTCACTTTGTCTACAGAGCATGTTGAAGTAGTCCTGGCGAAAATGGACTTTGGAGCAGTTGATGCCGATGAATTTGAGGATGCAGAGGAGGAGGAGGAATGATTAAAGCTAACTGGTTATGGACTCTTAGGAAATATTAAAATATGTACTTTTGAAGGTTGTGTGTTCGACAGAGACTCTGTTTAATGTTAAAACTATTATACGGTTAAGGTGGATTTAAGCTAAAATAGCTTGGCCTTACTTTCAGTGCAATATTTCATGTTAATGTTGTACCTTTTCTTAATGTCTTTTTATACTTTTGTACTTTAAGTCGTTGAAATGAAAAAAAGATCTTCATATGAGTGAAAATCCAGGATATTGGATGATTGCTAACACATCATTATCCTCATAGTTAGCTTATGGAAACAGTCATTTGTCTTTTTCTCACTTTGTTTTAGTTTGAATTGAATCTGTGATCAGCCATTCTGCCTGTAATCACCAAGTCTGTCTTTAAAGAAATGTGGAATAAAGCTGCATGAAGTCAAGAATCTACTTCTTTTTTTGCTGAACTGAAACATAAAGTCAAAGGGAGCATACAAAGGACTAAAACACGACATCCCAGCATTATTTAGGTCGTACAGAGTGGAGTGCTTTCATCAAAATGTCTGCTGCTGCTGCTGCTCTTACTTGGCAATAGGCTGCATGTAAAAATAAAAGCCCTTGCCATGTCCTGTCTGCTTTGCCTTAGCCGGTGAAGAGTGGGGGCTATTTTTAAGAGGTGAGAGGGTGTGAAGTGATAGCGGCCCTGGAATAGACAGTGAGGGAAGGACAGGCCAGGTCCTGTTTCTCCTCCATAAAAACTCCCCGTTCTCCCACACATGGATGCCTTGCTCAGCAGCTCCAACCCAACTCTGTGTGGGTGTCAGAGAGAGCCTACTAAGACAAGCCAGTCCAGCTGCCACACGAGTCATCTCCTCACGGTCAAAAGGCCAAAGTAAAAATACATGTCTGCCTGGGGACTGGGTTACAAAAAGCCCCTTGAGATGACCTGCTTGGCTGTGTTTAAAACATATGCTCTGAGTCTTCATTTTCTTATTTACAGCCGCTCAGAAGCAAACAAGGTTTTCGAACACAAAGGAGGAGCCTTTATGAACAGGGATATATAGTGTGAATGAAAAGGGTATCATGGTAGTTTGAAACTCAAGTTGGGATCCCAACCCTTGGGATCTAAAAGACTTATACTGTAGGTACAGAACGTTTTGAAGTAATCCAATAGATTTCTCAATTGGCATCCATTAGACTGCTTTGAGTGCAGTATGTCAACTAAAAGGGATTGTTTTTTTGGCCAATGACGGGCTCAGATTGTCATTAAAACCCTCTGACAGAATAGGTTGGCTTCAGACATGTTTCTTTTTGTTTGATTTAAGTCCTACTTTGAAGTAGATGCACCTGTTGACACCGCTCGTATCAAAGCCACCAGACAACCGTTTTGATTGAGTTTCTAACTAATGACTTGAAACACTCTTTATCACACAAATATGGCAACAACATAAGCTATCAAGTTAAATGGACCTGAGCTTGTATAGCACCTTTCTAGTCTTCTGACTACTCAAAGTGCTTTTCACACCGCAGGTCACACCGACACATTCACACACTGATGGTAGAGGCTGCTGTGTAAAGAGACCATCAGAAGTAACTAATCCATTCACGCACTTTCCAACTTGGGGTTAAGTGTCTTGCCCAAGAACACATCGGACATGTATCTGCATGAGCTGGGGATCGAACCCTCGACTCTACCAGCTGAACCACAGCCGCGCTACAAGAGTTCATTTCTGGGATGTTGTGAGAAACTTAGAATAAAATCCTGAGACTGAAACAAGCACATGCAGTGGACGATTACTTTTAGCCAGTGCAGCGTCCCTGAACATTTACGCCACTGTCATCACGACTCTTTTTGCAGCTGCAGCCTGAAGAGATCGACTGGAGCAGTTTTCAAACCTGTTTATACTCATTAGTCATTTGGATCCAAAAATAGGTTAAAAAAAAGGTCCCCAGTTTTAAAAATATGGGAATCCCCCTTTGACAGATGAGATTTTTATACCAACTAGAGAAGAAGAAAGCAACTCAGTCACTTTACCTAAGTGACAAAGTGACAAAAGAATAATGTTTGTACTCTCCAAATAGTCATTACTTGACCTTCTAGTTATGACTTTGGTTAAAAAAACATACGCTGATAAAAATAAATTACCATCAGTGCAATTCATACCTAATCTTTTCCTTGACCTAGTTTTCCAAATGAATATTCTCAGTCCTTCCACCAGTTTTTTTAGAGGAACAATAACGAGGAGAAGTGGAAGCCTGTTGGACGGCAGAATGAGAAAGCTCTCCTGACAAATCTCTGGCCTTCCCCCTCACAGCTGTCTTTTCTCATCCCCCTGACTTGTTATTGTTACTGCTGCTAGCTGCTGCAACAGACTGGAGGCTGACTGTTGGTACACATAAACTGTTGCTAGGCTATAAACCACCAAAGGCCGCAACCCTGAGGCATTTACGTGATAGCTTCTGGAGCAGATACACGCCGGGTGCATTTGGCTCCGCGCTTTTGTGAGGCCCTGTCACTCTTAACGCTATCTCCAGTAACTACAGCACCATGTCAAGTCAAGCCTGATAAATAGGACAGGAATTTTGAAAGCCTGAATCCGTGCCTGCTGATAAAGACTTCAGTTGTTTGTTGTAATAAGCACAGAACATATCCATGATTCATCTTAAGCATGCTTCATTTAACAAGATCTGTTTTTAAGTGTTCTTGATTACGGAAAATCTTAATCCCTCTTTTTCTCTTAGCTCGCAATCAAATCAGACAAAATGCACCGTTTAAACGTAAACAAACCCAGATGCTAGAAACAATTCAAGCCAAAGAAAAACAGAGTCTGTGCAAAGTAGCTCAATGTGTATTTAAATCTAGAACTTGTGTCAGAATTTTTAAGTAGTTTTGGACTGTCTGCTTCTTCTGGCTGAATATGAGATGAAGGTTTGACCCAAACTCTGATTTACCAAAACCACCTTAGAATGTGCAAGAACGAGGCGCCGGTAGCCTAGTATTAGTGCGTGCGCGCTTCTCATGTGGGGAGGCTATGGTCCCCCAAGCAGACCGGCAGAGTTCAAATCCAACATGTGTCTCCTTTCCTACATGTCATTCCCCACTCTCTCTCTCTCTCTGTCCCTGATTTCTGACTCTATCCGCTGTCCTGTCTCTAAGAAAAAAAGAAGCCTGATAAACCTTTAAAATTTAAATTTACATTCAAACACTGATTGATTCATTTTTTACTGAAAAAGAAAACCTGAATGTTGGTGTGGTTTTGCAGGATGGAGCAGAGAATCACTGATGATGATTCATCAATGTTTAGTAGGGATGTAACGATTCACTCACCTCCCGATACGATACGATTCACGATACTGGGTTCACGATACGATTCTTTCACGATTTATTTTACAAAATGAGACTGAAGAAAAATTATAACTAAAAAAGATTCCTTTAATTTTTTCATGAAAGCACTAATGCACCTCGTAATCTTTGGCTCTTACACTCGTTTGGGTGAGCGGGGCTACAAATCTGTTTGTTAGTATAGTTTGGCTTCACAGCTGCCATAGTAACGCCTGCTTGTTACAACCAACCGCCTCTGCTCTACAGCTGCTGACACTCATCACATGCAGGGTCCCAAATTAACTTTTTTACTTTTTGAATGAAAGAATTCACTGGTCAAACATATTTTTTAACAGCAGAAATAACAAATAGGGTTTTTGTGTCACATACACATCTGTTACAGTACATTTAATTGAGAAGGCATTATGTTCTGTTGAATCAATCACAGATTTAAGTCACAGATTCAATCATTTTATCAGATCAGGGAATTGAGAAATTAAAAAATATATTTGCTGGCCTTTATTTTTTAAATAGGTATACCCAGACCTGCTCCCCTCTGAACCCCCCCCCCTGCATTACAACATTACAGACTAAAAACTAAAATCCTTCAGAGAATAATACATTATTATTCCACAAAACAAGTGTTCTCTTGATTTAGCTTTGACATTATTAGACACTTATACAATATAATCAGCCTGCTCATTATTAGACGTGTGTGTATCTCTGACTGCTCCTGCTGCGCGTGCATTTAGTGCGCACTATATCTGCAGTGTTTATAACGCAGCGCTGTTTCACAGAGTCTGAGTGGAGACGTTCACAGACTGAGACTACAGCAGGTGAGAGGACGTTGCTATCGTTATGTTAGCTGCAGACGAGTGAACGGAGAAAAGTCGAATCGACCGTTTGACCGGATCACATGTTCCCGACTCGGTCCGTACGGATCACGGATCAACTGTAGGCTACGTGCTGATGCACTTTAAGTTACAAGGGGCGCGCGCGCGCTGTGTGTGTGTGTGTGTATGTGTGTGCGCGCGTTTGCGCTGAAATTGGTGTGTCTCAGGCAGCGTGCTCCGCGATGCTCTCAGTCATGACAGCAGAGAGAGGAGCAGGGAAAGCCGGCTGCAGCTAAATAAAACGTGCTTAATACTCATAGCATAGTTTTTATGACTTTCTGGTCAAATATTTACCCGCCCTGTGGCAGATAACCCTCTGAAATGTACTCAACAAACGGAAAATCTACCCGCATTTGGCGCTTGGCGGGTGTGGATTTCGGACCCTGTTACTGCGATTCATTTTTCAGAGAATCGATGTGAACCTTGACAGCTTTGAATCGATTTTTAACTGCCTCACGATTAATCTTTACATCCCTAATGTTTAGAAATCAAAACATCTTCGTAAGGTTTAAGACAAGACCCCTGCTTCAGGGATATCAAGCTGTTTTCTCCATTGACATGCTTACATGAGTCGATTGTTTCCCTTCCTCTAGTAATTCTATATGTGAATATATTTCATCACTTTTAAGTTCTGAATGTTTTCTAGTTTAACTTGATTGTAAGTTGGATCATTTATCAACAGCCCGGTCAACGTCATTAGAAAATCTCCAGGGAAGTCTACCAGTCGTCACGTCAGCAAAGTTACAAGAAGTGAAATTCAAAGTGTATAAAATTATTTTACCCTGTGGGTGATAAAAGTACTACATGTGAGCCAACAAGAATGTGCACGAGGTACACAACATGTGTGACGGAGTAGCTCTTTGAAACAGGCCCTAACACAGTGTAGAACATTTAGAGCTGTATCTAATAGGCGACCTTGTTTACATTGAACAGGACTCTTCAGTACCATGTTAACTTCTCACGTGTCTGCAGGTTGTCAGTGTCTGCTGCTGTGTACAGTATGAACTCTAAATAGAACCAGAGCCCAGTTTTAACATGTATGCACTCTGTAGACAGCTATCTAATATCAATGCGTCTGTGCTTCATGCATCCTTCACAGAAAGCACACGGCAAAGAGCGTACAGTCTAGTGGCCCAGGCCTACACTTCAATAACAGCAGAAGACTTTGCAGCCTTTGTGGGGTACTCTGTGGAGGAAGCAGTAAAGGGTAAGATCAATCAACACAACCATTCCTGTGAAGAAAAGGTTATATCGCCACTGTGATTGCAGCTTCTGTATCTTTCCCACCTCTGTCTTTGTCTGCAGGTGTAGTGAGCCAGGGCTGGCAGGCAGACCCTGCTACCAGGATGGTGATGCCCAAAAAACCAGGTAGGTGGCAGTGTTGCTCTTTTTATTTGTACCCAACATCAGCCCACTGTTGTGTTAGCCAGGCATTTTTCTCCTCATGAGTAATCCTGCACCCACTCTGCTACTTGTCCTCCTAGATTTTATTAGACCCATAAAAAACAGTTAAGAGCAGAGTGTAAGTGGTCGGTTTGTTTTAAATGGAAGAGAGGTGAGGTTTTTCCTTCTCTTAGAATCTCTCCCTCTTTGATTTGCTTAATCCCTCTCTTTTTAATGCCCATGTCTCCAAAGCGTCCCTCATCAATTCCCTTTTTCCCCTCTTTGCTCCACTCTATCATTTTTTTGTCATATCAGCGTTGTTCTCAAGCCTGGAGACTCGTAGATTGATCCATCTTGTTGGAGAAAACACTTTAGTAGGAGGTAGTGACCCGTCTGTCCTCCTGTCTGTAGTCATTGGACGTTACCTCTGAAGCATCTGGTGCACACATGGCTTGAACAAATCGTTCACTCACTGACTGTTAATCCTCACATGCCTGCTGTTTTTCCCCCTCCACAGCGTCACCAGGATTTAACAGTGCCTGGCAATTTTGGTTGTGGAGTGGATCTCATACAGGAAATCATTCTGGTTGGAATAAATGTGAAGCGTTGTAATGATCTCCAGGCTAAATGTCTCACAGTCACGGGGGTAGTCACTGTAGGTAGTGTTGTTTAAGGGGTTGGGGGGGGGTGTGAGCTCAGATGTGGATGGCGTGGTTAACTTGAAACCTGCGGCCTGCTGAGTCTCTCTTGAGTTAGCACACGTGGGCTGCAGACACTGAGATGTAAAAAAGATGGATGGTCCTTGGCACAATAAGGAATCCCCCTCTGACTCAACTTCTCCTCCTCTGTCTCACTCTCCTCCTCTCTCTCTCTCTCTCTCTCTGCAGATCCTCCCCCTGTCTCATTGGTTCCAAATGAGCAGCAGTTGGCTAGACTCACTGACTACGTGGCTTTCCTCGAGAACTGATAACCCGCTACAACCACTGCTGCCCATCTTTTTTGAGTGCTTGGTACCGAGGGAGAACACAAGTTTGGACAAACACTTCCCTCCTCCTTCCTCCCTGATAAAGACGTACCAGAAATGCCCCATCGTCTTGCATGAATGCTGCAAGCTCTTCTCCAAGACCTGCCAATTTATGTTCATCGACTTACATAGATTCCCCATGCTGACACACGAGTATAAACTCTTTCAAACATAAAGCAGTATCATTTTCTTTCTTGTTTTTTCTCAATGCAAAGCCCCTGGATGTTTAGTTTAGGGTCTGATTTCACAGAATGACTTGAAGTTAATGACCTTCCCCTCACTGTAACTTTGTTTTTATTGCTAAGCTAACAAGCCCTCCCCTCGCAATATAGACACACAAGCTAGTATGCACATGTGTCCATACTCTCACAACCTGAAGGATACCCGGATACTCCCTTTGCAGGTAACTGAAGTCTTGGTAAGCATGTAACAGCGTGTGGATTGACGTCTCCAGACCTTATGTTTTGTTGTTTTGACTGGTGAATAAATATTTTGCTGTTTCTTATGAAGTATTCTTTTTGTTCTTTAACTCACCAGATTTGTTTCAGGTCTTTGGAGCAGGCTGGGTTCAGTCAAAGATGATAGATTATTTAATTCCACTTTGCCTCAAGGGCTACACATGTTACGATTCTCTCACAAGAAAATACGCTTGTCTTTTTCTGTGGCCTTGTATTAACAATTCACAGACATGGTGAGGAACAACATGTGTTTCAGGAATCTGTTGACTTCGCTTTTTTTTTGTGGGGTTTAAAAAAAAAAAAAAAAATTGGTCTTTTCCTTTATTTGATAGGACAGTGGATAGAGTAGAAAATTGGTAGAGAGAGGGGAAGGCAGCGGCAGGTCGGACTTGAACCCTGGCCGCCCGCTTGGAGGACTATAGCCTCCGTACATGTGTAAGACGACATTAACAATTATAGTAAGAAGTGCCATTAACCTGAAACAAACCCAACAGTGACCTCTCTCTGGTTTAGTACCCTTAACAACAATCTAATAATGAGTTAATGGTGTCTAATATTAGTTTTTATATGTCCCCATTTAGAGTCAAACAGACAAAGTATGCTGTAAGGTGTGTTTACCTCGTGGTGGACAAATTGCTACCATGGCACATAGAAAAACGTCTTTCTCATCATTCAGTTGTAAAAAAAAAAAAAAAAAGACTCTCAGGAGTCCTCTGTTCATGTGATCACCAGATTTGTTTTTTTAAAAACCTTTATCTGCTTCCCAATTTATAAGTTAGATATAAGATGACCCTTGATAACAATCCAAGCTGTTAAAGCTACAGAGCATTTTAAAACCTTGCGCTCCTCACCGTCATCTCTTCTAAATATCTACTATTCTGCCTCTTAACCCAACATGGTTTTGACCAACATGCTAAACTTGAGGCTTCAAAACTGTAATCCACAAACCAGCGACTGACGTCACAGTGGCTACATCGATTTCATATTTACAGATTAGGATTTAACCACAGTAAACAATAATGTAAACTAGCGGCGTTGCTTGTCAACAGGCAAGGGAGGCAACTGCTTGGGGCCCAGAGGGCTGACAAACTTTAAACCACAGCAGTGGCTCAAAATGGGCAAATTGTGCAACAACAGTTGGAAACCGCCTGGGGGTGGAAAAAAGAAAGCAAGACATTGCATCATTACTTTCATTTCTGACACCAGCAAAAGAAAAGGATATAGAGCCCCCTTATTTATAACATAAAGGTGATGAATGCTGGTTGGAGCGCCCCTTTAAAGTTTTGCCTCGGGCCTCAACAGACTAGAATCGCCACTGCTCAAAACAGAATAACAGTAAGGGTGCTGCAGGACTAACAACACTTCAATGTCAGGGGGAAGGATGGAAACATGTCTATATAGATCATTCCATCACTTCTCCCAAGCATTTATATTAGATAATGTTACAGATAGATGCTTCAATCTGTAACCAGCCTTGATGGAGGTTTAATTTAGTAAAGATTTCTGGCTGCCATATGTTCACCGATGCTTCTAAATTAAACTCTGGCTGTGATTTCTCCCCCTCACTTGGTTCCGTCTGCATCCTGTTTTAATGAACAATTTGAAGCGTACACTGCTCATTGACTTTGAAGTTATTTCATCTATAAATTTGCTTGTCATAAGAGGAAGTGGTGGATCATTTTTATGTGATTTTAGTGTGAAAACAAAGTACAATCAGGGACATTCCTTGAATGTTTGTGGGGGGAGGAAGTCATTTATTTGCTGTCATGGTCATTTTGTTTGGAAAATGTACAGAGGAAACAACTGTACACATGGAAATTAACATTTTGATTACATTTGATGTGCTGATGTGTTTCCCTTGTTGAGTCTATTTTAGTAACCAGACTTCATCATCCTGAATGTAAAGGTCTTTCTTTTGTGAGTGTTTTTATATGTTGGTATTAATAAAACGTTACTCACCTCTCTGGCTTAAATGATCGTCTTCCATATACGGGAAGGCTACAGTATGAGTTTGTGTATTTGCTGTTTTCACGTGTTGGAAACCCCCCCCCCCCCCCCCCCCCCCCCACCCCCACCCCCAGTCCAGGCATGTGTTGAACCAGCGTTGACTCCACGACTGCAGCGCGTGCCAGAGTCAGTCAGCACAAGTGTGAGCGTGCAGAAGGTAACCGACCCCGATCACCTTCATGTGTTCCTGCTGACCTCGAGTCAGTCTCAAAGGAAGGCTGCTAAATTTACACACACACACACACACACACACACACACACACACACACACACACACACACACACACACACACACAGTATGATGATCGACATGACTGATGAAATGCTGAGCTGAGGTTGCAGCGCTTGAGGTAGGTCAGTGTAAAAATACATGTAACTGTAGATGCGTCTCTTTGTCACTGGTTTACAGGACAGGTGTCATGACTTGCTATATTCCAAATAGAGAAACTTTAAATTCTGATGAAAGAAAGACGAACATGAAACATGAAACATGAAACAGATATCAGACGCGTCAAAAACGTCCCTGGATGCAGTCAACGTCGTTCCATAATTAGTATCAGCCGATTTTCAACTTTTGAAGCTTTCACCCTCTTCCCATGGCCGGTTAGCTCAGTTGGTTAGAGCGTGGTGCTAATAACGCCAAGGTCGCGGGTTCGATCCCCGTACGGGCCAACATTTATCTCGCATGCAAACAAATTGGTAACGTTAATTATAGTTCTTCCATTACTCAGCACAACCCTGTGCATCAACTTCACCCAGCTATCCAGTAATCCAACATGATATCATCTATCAGATAGACGGCTGGATTCAGACTTTGTAACAGGGTAGAAATGACAAAAATAAACTTTTAGATTGTTGGAAGAAAAAAACTTTTTGAGTTTATTTGCACAGCAAAGATTCACATTAAGTGATCACCAGAAGTTCCTCCCAAGAGCGTTAACATTCTTTTATGTATTTCTACAATTCTTAATTTATGTTTTTTTTATTGTGAAGAAAGGTGAACCATAGACTGTAAATAATAGGTTGAACCTATTATAGTTTATTTTAAGAGGTGAATAGGTGTCTATAGATGGTTAGATGTGTGTGTGCATGTATTTGTGTGAAAGGTGATAGATGTAGGGGGTGGGTGGGGTTGAGGCTTATTTTATATTCAACACCTTACGTCTATATCTGTATCTGTCTATTCATACTTTAAATCAAAATACAATTATATTGTTAATACATTATGATTATTTGTGTTATTGTCTTACATTTGAATCTATACTTTGTGCGTGGGGGGGAGGGGATGTAAACAGATGAAATCATTCCTCACCCCTTGTGTCACATCCTGGCTCATGGGGCATGATAAATATGGGAGACGCACTATTTTAAAGAGTAACAAAAGTAATGTATTGAACAGATATCAAATAATTAAAGGATCAACTAAATACTTTAACTAAGTATAGAGTGTGAATGTCAGTCTAATCAGTAGTGTAGGGTGTGCATGAAGGGGAATATAGTGCAAAAACATAATATAAGATGAGACCACGCTGCAGGCCTCACACCACTGGCAGCGTGCCTGCAAAGAAAAGAGCAGAAATGAGGACACCTCAAACAATACGAACCACATCGAAAGCAGCAGAGAGACATACTGGGCAACAGGGCCTTGACTATACAGCCTGGGAGCACCAGGCCCAGGTGTTCCCAGGAGGCACCAGTTAACACCAATTAACACCCTAATTTATGATCTGGCAGAAACAAACATGAAATACTTAGTGACAGCAGGGGGCGCCACACCTTGAAACTCTGCAAATGCTGCAATTTATTTTTATCGTTGTAGATTTTTTTGTGTTTTCTTTAAAGGTGGAGTCAGTAGTGTTGTTGGTTGCAGTTTGTAAACTCAAAATTCAAACTGGTCCCCGCCTCCTGGGTTCATCGTCACACTCACTGCAGGACATGGTGTGCGAGCTACCGCACGTTATTACAAGCTAACCACCGGTGTTTGTCACCTGCCTGTCCGACAGAAAGTAGACCAACTCTGCGTTCGTGGGTAAAAGCCAACACAAAGTTGACCCTCGTTTTGGAACAAGCTTTATCCCCTTGGCGTTTAATTTACTATGACTTTATTTTATTTTCATTGCCGTCATAATCGCCTGTCGCGTCCAATCGCTGAATTGTATCCTAAACTCACCTGCGCGCTGTCAACCGAAAACAAACCAAAACATGAAAATCCAGTCAGAGGACAGGATCCCTGCAGACACAGTCACCACCACACATGTATGGAGAGTCATAAGCAATGATTGAGCGACATTAGTTTTGTCTGTATTTTAATTTTTAGGAAAAAGCTGACGACTCTACCTTCAAGGTTTCATTTAAGCAAAGCCCTGTTATGTAGCTTTGTGTGCATCCTACGTGTAGATACTAAATCAGTGTTAACAGTGACGTTTCTCTGCTCTTTAAAACCCTTTCAGACCATTAATACTGAGTAACTTAATGCTTGAGGGTAACCATCTCAGTTTAACAGCTTCATATAATACCTCAAAATGTCAAGGCGATCTTGTGGACCAGCTGTGGGAACACTTTGAAGTGAGGACACGAGGTCACTCTGTTCCTCCAAAAAAGGCTCAGCGTCTTTACTGCAGCGGCAACTTTCATGTACACATGTTGCTTCAATGAAAAAAGGAAAGTGGGATTTTTCGTTCCTGTTTGTCCTATCATGTGCACGAGGCCTGTAATTCAACCTGAATGTTAAGCTCCAGACACACACAGCAGTAAATACTCACTGTAGTATTGGTCAAAGGTTGTGATTTTATGCAGAGTATCAACTCTTTTATGTATCACTTTTTTTGGCGCCACAAAACACCCAGATTGTCCAATGTGTCCTTCAACACAACTGCTGGTTAATAAACTGCAGCCGTCGTCAGCACTTTCAAACATCCTTGCCTTTGTGGGCTCTTTCACATCGTCATACAAGTGGCCTGCACGTTTCAGAAAGCTCTGTCATTCACATGTTTCCACTCCAACCTGCCGCCTTTGAAGCTGCTGAGATCACTGTTTTCTTTTATTTGTACAATCATCCTTTTTCTGTTTGCAATGAGCCTCCAGATTGGTTTCATATTACCCAAACAATGAACATGAACTCAGAAGAAACAGGACAGCAGAAGGAACGAGAGACTTTAATGAAGACCTGATCAGTCTGTGTTTGTTTTTCACAATTGTCACAAAGCTCTCACAGGTGAGGTGAATCTATCCAATGGTCAATGGTGACCTCTGCTTTCATCATAGCACATCCCACTGACATGATCTTATTAAGGACTTCAAGAGTAGTATACAAACAAAGTCCTGCAGGCTTTTTCAAAGTCATGCCAGCTCCAATCAGACAAAACAGAAAGGACAACATGGTGCTTCAGGGACAGGGTGAACCAAGCTACCTCCATTTTGTCTGTTTTTTCCTCTGAATTTATTCATTTTCTAGATTATCACTAGATTCATGAACAGGAGTCTAAGACATAGGCCTGGTAAAATGTGTCTGTGTTCCTCTAACCTGTAAACGGTAACACTTTTCATTCCACGTCAACCCTCGATATTTACACCCCTGAGACGTTTCACCTTCCATCTGAATGTCGTGGAGGCATTGTAACTGAGGTGTTGCTGAGGCGAGACAGTTTCAGCGTATCCAGCGGGGGACTGCAGCGTTGTGTGTGTGTGCATCTCTGACTTTGTGTGTATGTGGAGCCACCGCTGTCATGTGCTTCTGTATTGCTGAACACAATGTGAATCACAGACTGGGACAAGAATATTACGCCGTAGCAGAATCAATATAAATGGACAAAGACGTGATCACCGCTGAGGTTAGATACAGCACTTTTGAATAAAGCAATGTAAAAGGGGTGACTAACAGTATATAGGCTGCGTACCAACATTTAACAAAAAATAATGTAGGCTCAAAGTAGAACCCTTCTTTTCATTTATGTGTTTGTTTGTTTAACACACGATCATTAAAAAGGCACATGAAATATTTAAAGCACATGGAAGAAACCTGTAAAGGGTTTGTATGGAAACAGACGACATATACAAGTTGATATGAAACCACCAGAAGAAACCTGAATATCAGAGATCACGTATGAAAGAGCAGAAATGAGTTAATCCAGATAAAGAACATGTTTAAAAAAAGAGACAAGAGATGTTGCCTTAAAGAAGAATGAACCCTCTGATACACTTTTTGACAGCAGATCATTTCAGATTTTTTTTCTACACAAAAATGTCATTCAGGGATTGATTAAAAAGTGTTCATGTGACTTTGGAACTGAACTGATAAGTATTTTTTTGTATTTTCACATATTTTAAAAGCATACCTCGTCAGGTTTGTCTGAATCAAGAGAAGTCTCTTCAGGAGTCTCACAGTAGCTGGAGAAGCTAATACCTTATAGGGAATAATTCAGACAGGGAGAGAGGTTACATAAGAAAAAGAAGCTGGACCAGTAGGGGGCAGTCTTCACTTAAAGTTCACAGTGAAGAGAGTGCACAGTGTTCTGACATGACACATGGAGCTCTCTATTACCAGACACCAAAATGCATCATAGACATTTTTACAAAGCTTCATCAAGAGTAACAATATTTGGATAAGAGGAGAAAAGTTGATTTCCTTATTCTCCACTTTTTCCGTCTGCTCCAGGTTGCGTGGGTTGTTGTTTGAATTTTCATTAACAGCAGTAAAAAAGCTGCCTCACATCCACAGAGAAAATGTTTCCATGTGGGACAGTGAGTCATGAGCATGAGACCAAGAGAGGAGTCCAAGAGGATGTGGGAGACTGAACAGAGGACGGTGATGATGAGAAAAAGAGAGAGAAGAGTGGGATCAGAAAGAGGAGGTGGGGAAGAGATGGTTCGAGGGGCGAGGAGGAGCCGGAGCATGAAGAACTGGTGGGAAGAATGAGGAGGAGGAGAGTGAAGGAAGCCTTGCAGAGGCATGGCTGCATGGATGCCAAGTGAACAAACATCTGCGGTGAAGAGGATGAAGGACCGAGACAGAGATTGTGAATTGAATACAGTTTATGGCAAAAAGAATTGTCTAGCATTACATCATTGAGGTTTAGGGGTTTTTAAGATATATCGGTTGGACAAATTATGTAAACAAACAGGATAGAAAGTTGAGGCTGCTTCTTAAAGGGTAATTCCTTTATGTATTTTATCCTGGGCCCTACTGTGAGGGACCAGGTGTGATAGTTCATGTTTGGAGGAACTGCAGGTCTTTGCATTTTTTGACCAAAAGCTAGTAAAGAGAGCATTTTCAATTTGGCAACCGCCATTGTTGGGCTTCAAAACTGCCCATCCGTAACCAATGGGAGGAGTCACTTAAACTACTTCCATGTGTTATACACTCTCTGGTTATACCACTTCACCAAAGCCACCAAATTCCAGTGCCAAAAAAACCTTATAACTCACAGAACATGGGAGTTTTTTGTTGACCACTGCCACAATCAATAATAATTTTTGGGTGTGGTGGATCCTTATTAATAATGGAAAACACCAAAGTCACACAATAACACAAACAAGCTAGAGGCTGGAGGCTGGTGGGCTAACGACTCAAGACGATTTCCTTGCTCAAATCTTTGTTTTTTGTCAATGGAGTCTGGTGACTTTGTAGAGAGTATTGAAACCTGTTTCTAGTTTAATAACATGTACTTCTTAACAGGTTCAATCAGGGATCCTTTATTTTAATGATGTTAGACACGTGTTTTGCTGCTGACGGCTGAAACAAAGATTTCAAATGAAGGGTTTCCCCTTTGATGGATATTACAGTTTTTGTCCTGAGCCAAATCCAAACATATTAAACATCTTGCAGATCCCGGTGTACCCTGGTCAAGCAGAGGAAAAAAAACAAGTTAAACTTTTCTTTTATTCAGACAAGTAATAAAAAACATATTAGATTACTGCAGCACCACTAAGTCCTGCATCCTCGCCACTTTCATGAGAACCAACAGAACATGAAAAATGATTCTCTCAGCGTAGAATTAGATGCAGTTTCTCAATGCAGCTGTTTTTCCAAGCGTCATGACCTCTGTAAGGTTTCCAGATAATGACCACAGGCTCCAAGCCCTCACATCTCTCCTCCACATTTCCTAATCCTCTATTAAAAGTCCAGATATCCAGCAGGAGTTGACTTGGCTTAGACTGTCCTGCTGCCAGCCAAAACTGAAAGGGTCTTTTTATGAGGCCAGCGTGTACCCTTCATGCATGTCGTGCTCCTGAGGACGTCACCTCTGGACTTTGTGCAATTGCTGAGGAAATGAAGTGAGGAAAATGAACTCAGATCGTTGGCAGGGTGCAGTGAGGACGCACAAAAGTATGTGTTCAATTTATACAGCTTTAATGTCGCTTCTTTAAAAAAAGACACAAGGTCAAATACAAATTCCTGCTTAATGCCAGAATCCTTTTTCCATTTTTCAAATGAAGACTGCTCCAGCGTTACATAACACCTTCTGGAGAGCACTCTGCTCAGAGAATGACATGAAGGTTAACAAGACACAGCAGAGGTTTCTCTGTGTGAGCCTCGGCCAGCTGCAGTGTACACACTGATCATCTTCATGAAATTCTTTTGTCAGTTTTTAATTTTCTTATAGTTTAGTTCAAAGATATTTTTCTTTCTTTCTTGGCTGTCTAAAACAGTAGGAAATGTTATCCGTCATACTTAACGTTAGCTCCAGTCTCTGTGTCCAAAGCCACAGTCTTCACCATAGAGCTCCATTGTTTCCAATAATAATCACATCAGTAAACCACATGTATTGAGTTCTATAAGGGCTCGCCATCCTGCTGCCTAAACATAAACGCTAATAACCAAATGTTTAAAAAAAGTAATTGTGCCAAAATTCAGATCTTATTCCTGTTATAGTAAAATGTGCTTAAGACCACAATGGCTTTCAGTTGTACGTTGTGGTGCACTTACCTCTGAAGTCGGATGTCGGATGTGGGAGTGACGTCGCACCCGAGTTGACCGTGTTCCAGTTATGACTTGGCAACAAGTCAGAAAAGCAACATGGCTCCAGCATTACCTTTGTACCAGGCAATAACAACACACTATGGGATAGTTTGCACATGAAGGACTTAAATACTATTAGGCACCGACTCCTCCAACACTCAAATCACAAACAGACTAGGTCCATACTCCCATCTCATTACTCCACAGTGTAGGAATTTTGGCGTTTTATTTGACAATAGTCTAACTTTGAACAACCATATCCAATCTGTCATACAGTCATGCTTCCTCCATCTTAGAAAATTGTCTAAAATTAAGCCATTCCTGTCGACCAAAAACTTGGAAAAAGGTCATGCTTTTGTTTCATCAAGGTTTCATTATTGCAACTCCCTTTAATCGTCTGCAGCACAAAATCTCTTTCCTCTCTGTATCTAGTACAAAACGCTGCCGCAAGGATTTTGACAGGTATCAAGAGATGAGAGCACATTCTGCCTATCCTTGGATCATTGCATCCTTCATTTTTAAAATGTACTTATCACGTTTATAACCAAGAACGGATTGGCCCCCTAAGCTATGTTTCTAACTTTTTAACTCCCCATGTACCGTCACAGCTTTGAGGTCCTCAAATGCTGCTCTCCTGGTGGTTCCAAACTTCCAGATTAACAATCAGAGGTGACAGAGCGTTTTTTCACCAGGGCCCCCAGACTCTGCAACAACCTCCCAGAGGAGGAGTTTATTTTATGTTTTTCAGCCCATTTTACTCCGCACCATGACAGCAAAGAGACAGTTGAGTTTACAATAACCGCAAATTCGCAAACATTAGAATGCTAACATAACCCATAAGACGACATGTTATTGAAAGTTTACATCTTTGCCACAGAAAGGGAAAAAAACATGGTTGGTTTTGGGGTTTTTATAGGGATTGTTGAACTAAGGAACCCATAGATAAACAGCTTGAATCACGGAGGTTTTAACCTTCAAAGAGCTCTAGACCTCCAAAGATCTATTAAAAAAGGGTCATGCAAAATCACTAGTGGATACATTACTATATACCACTGTATGTCTATAAACTTTAAGTTATGTAACTCCCCATCCTGCACAGAGGGAGCTTGTGTTCCCAAAGGATCAATCCAAACATCTCATTGTGGTTCACAGCCAACCACAGACTCTCTGTCTTACTTATTCTTTTTCACTTTCTTTGAATTCTCTGGATATTTGAAGGTATGAGTCATCCTGTTTCACTTATCGAACTTGAGATTCTTACACAGAAAAGTTGCTCGATGTTTAACAATTCTTCACTCGAAGGTTTAGGATTTGTCAAAGTTATCAAATTTCCTCTCCATCTTTCCTCTCAAGATACTACACTAGAGTTGGTGCCAGTATTTAGAGAGCTTTACTCCTCACATCAGGGTCAACAATGAAGAAAAAAAGGGCACAAATCCAACTTCCCCCAGCAGGAAATCAACTCCAGTCCCATAAACCTAATCTGTATGTCAAATCAATTTGGAGCGTTTTATTGGCTTCTGGGCATCTTCAGACAAATCTTCCTTACAAACAATGACACGCCAAAACTGGTGATAAAAAGGGTCAGTTTTACACATTTACACATTCAGTTTACACATCATGGTAATGTGCAAAGTCCTGGGACATTAGTGGAAACATTTAGAAGTCTGAGAAGAAGAAGAACAGACTTAAATGTTGCATTACAAACCTGGAAATGGACTTTTAATCAATCAATCAATCAGATGTTTTCTTAAATAATGAATCGTCAGTATCTAAATGTTGCACAGTAACTTGAGTTTCAGGAGGGTTACAGAGTATAGCTCAGAATTGTCCAACTTGCCTTTGTAAAATTTGCTTTCAAGATGTTCATTATCAACTGTTGTCAGTGCAGACTGAATAAATGAGGCTTCTCCTCTGAGCTAGTTCAGGCAGACAACTCACTGATTTCACACTCGACATGTGTCATAACCTAGCTCAAGGGCCATGACAAATATGGGAAGGACACGAGTAAATAGTAATGATTTATTGTAAGAAACAATTGAAATGATAACTGCAGACATGGAGTGTGTCCGTCAGTTAAGTCAGTAGTGTGAATGTGGATGAGTGACATCGTGAAGTGTGGGAAGTTGTGAAGCAAAACAGAACAAAGACAGAAATGTGTAAATGATTGTTGGGATGAGTCCAGGTAGGACGAGAGCGAGAGAGAGAGAGAGAGCCAGAGCCACATGTGGGTTGGGCTTTTATGCCCTGAGAGCAGCAGGCCCAGGTGCTTTGAATCTGGCTTGCTGATTCTTCTAGGAACAAGGGAGACAGAACATTAGTTGAAGCCTGATGGCTAATGGTAAGGCAGTGACCGCAACATCCTTCCAATTGGCCGTCTATTTAAGCTTCAAGATTTCCGGTCTTCTGCTCTTTCATTGCCAGCTCTGACCTTCACCAGTAAAATCTCTTGCTCAGCCCCAGCATCCACCTATAGGCTCCGATACGGGGGTTCAGGATATCATCCCATCACTGCTGAGATTTCTGCATGTTAAATACAAATGTGAGGAGTGATGAGGTCGGTGCCCCGACGCAGAACACAAACTATGTTCTGCTGCTGCCATAAATATTTCAAACGAGTTGTCTGACTGAAATACAACATGTCTAATGTATTTTGAAATCACAGAAGATGAGCCAATGATCTAAAAGAGAGATCGTAATAAATCAAATCGAAAGAGGCACAGCTGCACAATACGATGCACGTGTTGTTGCAAAATTCTTCAGCTTTGGATCTTAACTTCATTGTGCTTAAACTGCTTCGATTCTGAGCTGAACAGCATTGTCTGGGGAGGCACAGAGTCCACAGATGTGTAGACTCCAACAAAGAAACAGTTTTATTCCCACAGAAAAGACCCCCAAGTTCAAGAAAAGGGTCGAGTTAGAACAGAACAAAGTTAGCTCAAGTGCTCAGTTTAGAGAAAGTACCAACAAAAAGCTGCAAAAGTGAATTGAATGTAATTTTATGATCTCCTTTTAATTAAGTTGTGGTTCTGTGAAATTTCGTGTCCATGCTATATTTAAGATCAGTCCCGAGCTAATTACAGAACGAGGATTTGAAGACAGGGTTCCTTGATTGGTTTATCGGGTTACAAAATGCCCATAATTCAAGTAAGAGAGGTTATAAACTTAAATATGGCTTTACAATTTGCACGCTTTAGCAGTCAGACTCAGTGATTCAGCAGAACCAAAGATGAAGCTCTTATCTCCACACATTTTTTACTTCTTGTCAAAATCTGACACCTTCATTACCAAACATGCATCTCTACCTGCATAAACTAGACCAGAGTTTCAGGAGTATTGTGCTTTAATTTTATTAACTAGCTTTCAGCAGAGCCTGCAGGAGGATGCTGGGGTGGTAGGGGGCTGAAACGAGGAGCGAAGTGGTGCAGAGCAGCTGTGGCAAAGGGAGAGACCAGAAATCGCAGCTCATATAGACCACATAATATCCAGGTGATTGTGGAGAATGATGGATGTCAAGTGTGTTACAGTGCAGCTCGAGTTGCCTGCCTGAGCTAGCTTGCAGGTGTCCTTCCATCTGACTCTCTTGATGACAAATTTGATTTTTGTGCAGCTCTTTCTGCAGCTGTTTAAGCATTCAAAACTTTTTTTTCCGGACTAATGCAGTCAGGCCCAGAATGACAATCTTGTTATTCCTTCAAATGCCAGAAAGGCTGGCCAGCAAAATGGACAGCAAGGGATTTAAATTGTTGGGGTAAAAAATAGCCTTCAGGGCCCTCTTGTTTATGGCACAGCTCAAATGAATAGGGTTTAAAGGGTCTCCAAACAGTGAACAAGTTTGGAGTATAGTAGAAGCAGAACTAATGCCTGCCATCTGAATCCCCTTCAATGTATTCATCAGAGGTCTTGCAGAAACATTCAATGCAACTAGAAAGACAGAGTGAAGTTGAATGAAATACAAATGAAAGTTTCAATACAGGACTGGAAAATCAAAAAGGTGGAGCGGAAAAGAGTCATAGAGAAATAAAGAAAAAAATATCCTGAGGCTTAAGCTGCAAAATGATTTAGGATATCACGTTCATCATTGAAAAATAACAACGTTACAGTCAGTGATGTCAGTCCCTACACACGTGCTGCTGCAGAGGACTCCAGTGGTGAGCAGGAGTTTGGGCTGTCCAGATTAAAAAATGCCAGGGTGGAATTTTATTCTCAGTCAGATGCTGTATACAGTAATACTCTCCAATCATCTATGAACAGACTATCATGTTAAATGAGTCATGTTCCCCTTAAGTTACCTGTTGAAGTTCTATAGACTGTAAATATGAATGGACGAAGCCTGAGGGACGTCACCGATCTGTTACTGCAGGGGACTTTGGAGTCCCATCGATGGGCTGTCACCATGTTGTCACCGTAACTGGAGCTTGCCTCCTGACAAACTGTTACACCGCGCCCGCCTGTAAATCAGGTGAGCTACGTGCCTTAGTGTGAATAACTCCTATCATCATTCATAAAATCAAGACACATGAGTTATCAAAATATTCATCTCCTGTACAGTGTGTGCTGATCGAGACATGAGCTATCAGACATGTTTCTTTTTTTAACCAGGCTGTAAACACGTACATTTTTGCTGTAACAACATGCTTCTTTGAATGGGTGTGTATGTGACTTCTGGGCCTCGAGCAGACACTTGACGGGCTCTAGGATTTTGGACTTCCACATCAGCTTCCATTTTCAACCCCGGAGGTCCAAGCTTGGTTCTATCGCTATTTTCAAAGAAAAAACTCCCACTGGTGTGGAATACAGGATACATAGAGAACTTCATACACTGAATATAATCTGTAAACTCAGAAAAGATTCTGACCTGCAGGCTGATGCTGTTAGGAAACAAGTCAATTAAAGCCTTTCTAGAGGGTCTGAGTACATGGGACTTTGCACTGGTTGGCAATCTGGCATTAATTTAGTCAATCTGGGATTAATAATGTACAGGCAAAAACTTCGACTGATGGAGGGAGCTGCTCAGAAGAAAGGTGCTGTTGTTCTCTGCTCTTTTTTGTGCCAATTTCCCCTCTTTGTTTGGCTGATTGTTTCCATTTTGTGGGTGGGTAAACGTCCCCTGACTTACTGAGGGTAAATGAAGCAACTTGTCGTGGCCGTCGAATTTATAAAGTCAATATCTGCAACCCAAGCGTAAACACTGCAGAGATTTCACTGTATGAAATCATCACAGAGACGGCTCTGTTCTACCAAAAACAGCATTCATCACAGTATAAAAATATACAGACTATGACAATATTCCCGACAGTGATGATGTGACTTCATCAGTCCTTTCTGTTTGCTTTTTCTGAAATCAGAGATAAAGGCTTCTCGGATTAATCTTTTCATCTAATTATCTTAGAACACTTCACAGCACTGACTCAGGATGGAAAGAATGTTTTTCTGTCCGATGAGCGCTGGGGAATAGTTTGAACTGAAGTTTTACTGCTCTCTGATTAAACCGCCACAGCATGAAATGGAAAATAAGAGAGAGAAAAGAAAAAAAGACAGGATAGTAGTGACAGCAGGTAAACACTGCCTGTTCTCAGGGATTAAGAGATTATTAGGGTGATAAACATTCACATACTATGTTCATTCATAAAGTTGGGGACAGTCAGCTCAAATGTAAAGGTTACATAAATGTCTTTATCTGCAGAGGGACATGCAGTACTGGGAGCGGGAGTTCTCTCTGCTACCCCCCAACATTGCAATAAATGTTGTACGTTTAAGTCAAATCAAAGCATTGGACATATCAGAGTTTTTGTTTTTTAACTTTGTTTGCATGCATATTATTGGCCAATTCTTTGTTTCCAACCCGCCCTAATTTTCAGCTCCAACTTTCATCCTATCATGGTCACTTCTGCTTCCAGAAAACCAACATGGCAGCAGTCAAATTACTCAACCTGAGTCTTAAAAAAGGCAGAGAGACCAATGCAAGATGCCACCAGTTTGAGGATATAGTATGGTACAGTTAAATGTACCATGATCCTACCCTACTCTCTTTTTTTTTAAAGATATTTTATTGGCCTTTTTGCCTTTGTTGGAGAGGACAGTTGAAGAGAGACAGGAAACGTTGAGGATGACATGCAGCCAAGGGCAGAGGTTGGATTTGAACCGAAAGCCGCAGCAACGAGGACTACAGCCTCTGCACATGGGGTGTACGACATAACCGCTAGGCTATCAGCGCTCCCTCCCCTACTTTCTAATTGTCTTAAATGAGTTGTCAATATGTAGTGTATTCAAGAACCAGTCTGCCTGAAATATGAATGGCCTTGCCCAGTTGTCCCAGGTATTCTTGTTAAGTGCTGCTTGTGAAAGGTGGATTTACCCAGTATGTCGTTCGTCATTTACACTGAACATTTATTGTACGTTTCAGTATTTCCTGGTCAGCCTCCACACAGCCACTGCATGGTTCTTTAATCAGCAGCTGCAGACTTTAACCCACATGCCCCTCCTACACAGGTGATATCATGTTTAAAGAACTGTCATGAATCATATAACCTCCAATATATTCCATAAACATCGAGGACGAAAAAGTTGTGTTTTGCTAAATTCACAATCCACTGTTGCAACACCTCAAAGCTTTAACAATGTGAATCTAAAGAGAAGCATGAGACCACTTTTACAGCCTTTACACTCCACTTTCTTGGATTACACAAACACACTCTAACCCTAATAGGCACTTAAAGGTTTGAGCTTTATTTTTATATGACTTAATTGGGAAACACTGCTGAGCGTGCTCATAAATAGCTTAATGTAGTGTTTTTGTTGCAATATTCCACATTTTTCCAGTGCTGACCCTACACACAAAGAACGATGTCAGAGTGAAAACATCTGTTGCACCAGAGAGAATCTGAGGAATGTGGTCAGAAAAGACTTCTCTTATCAAATCTCGTCCTTTCACTGTAAAGATCCAGCTGCTGTTACAGAACATCGACTGGAGGTCAGGGGCCTTGAGGAGTCACTGTGAACAAGCCTGAATCTTTTGACCTCAGTCCATTATCAGCTGTTCCTTTTTCTGTCCTTAAAGACACACAGATTTCGCCTGCAAAAAAACACTAGTTCAGGCTTCACTTGTTTGTTATGTCTGTATCTGAGTCTCCTCTGCTCTTTCTCTCAGATCTATTTGCCTTTTCATGTTGAACGTTTAACTTTGCAACATTCTCCGATGAGGGGGTTTTTGCTCACTGTGTGCTCAGCATTCAGCCTGACCATGAAGGCACTTCAGCGTACAAGCATGTCGGGGATGCCACAGAATGCCCAATTTTAAGTAGAGGGAGCCAAAAGAGCTGGTGGGACAATAAATGATGAGCTTGCTGGTGGTTTCTGCTGTGACTCAGGAGCTACAGATAGTGGGAGTGCATCTAAATCTCTGCTGCTCAATGTGAAAGCCATTACAGGCTCCTGACTTTTATGGCTCTTGTGGAAAGATGCAGCGCCAGCGAGTGAGTCATCCATGGAAGGATTGTATGTGTGCAGCTACAGCAGTAAAAAAAACGTTGCTGCTTTCTCCACCTCATGTTCTCTTGGCTGCACACTGTCTAAAGCCACCAGAGACGAAGCCGAGCTCCCACGCTCGTAGTTTAACCTTGCCAAGTTCATCAATTGGAAAATAGTTGAGGAAACCACAACTACATGATCTTTCAGCAGGAGGATCATTCAGCTTCAAGACCCCATCAAATGCTCCTCTGCTTGGGTTTCCCAACATCAAACACACAGTTTGAACCATCAATTATTATTTCTATATCCTTCAAAAATGTTCATGCAGATGAAACCAATGAGCTTTGGTTTTCTCCAGACTTGTTCAGAAAACCCACCCATGTTTCAATGATGTCTTTGAGAAGTTTAAGTTTGTGGCTCAAAGCTCAGCAACAGTCTTTCCCCCAACAGTGTTTAGACTGGCACTCCCATGCCTCTTTATGAATCATCGGCCTGTGGAAATGACCACACAACCACTGGTTTGGTACAGGCACCATGTGGTGGAACCAACGGAGCATCTTCAGTTACTGGAAGCGATGAAAGGCCTCTCATCTATTGTTCTGTGCGGATATTAAAATGTTACATCAAATTTGTCCCGTTTGTGAAAAAAGAGAGAAGTTACTAAAAAGTCTTTAAACGGCTGTGGAGCGAACGTCTCTCCATGTTGAAGCAATCTGATTTCTAAAACCTCAGACGAAAGATTCAAACAAACTGTCTTCATATCATAAGTCTTTGTTTACCCCAGAGCTTATTTTCCTTTTTTTACCAAAAATCCAAATTAAAATACACACTGGAAATCCACTGTGGAAACTCTGAGCAGAGTTCACATCCACAAAAATCCACTAAAACACTAAACTACCCTCAGTGGGTTATTATGTGAAGCCAAGCATACTGAGTTGATCAGTCCAGAGTATTAAAGAACCTGAACAATGGCTGTGAATAACACTCACAGAATATGTAAGAGAAGGTTCAAAGTTAGAAAACCAAAGAGAAAGTGTTGCTTTGAAAAAGAAGTCCAACACAGAAGAAGAAGATAGTAAAAGGGGAGCACGGATTACACGGGATTAAAGGGAGTGGAGAAGGATTTTTCCATTTTGCACAGGCACTATATGATGCATTTATTAAAATAATGATTTGCACTGTTTAAGGTTGCTGAGGATATTGGTTTAATTCATATCCTGCAGGGTGGTTTCCCGCGTGAAGAGCGAGGGTGGTTAGTTTTGGCCTGTGCTGAATGTGTGGGCAGTGTACCACAGTAAACTGCCGTTAGTCACCTTCAGCTCATTGTGGAAACTCTGACACAGAACTCGCTCCTGTGGACTTGTTGAACATGGATGAATGGTTCATTTTTCTTTATTTGTTTTATTCTCTTTACTCAGTCACTCTGCTTTTTTTAACTTCACTGACCGTAAAATAAAGCCAACACTGACACATCAATACAAATCGGAAAAGGATGAAGGAAGCATTGAAGGGAAGATGGCAGTGTGTCCACTGAGTTTTAAAATGTGATAACTAACACTGCACACAAAACGCTGCAATAAAAGCAGAGTCGGTGGTGGCATGCTGTTCCAGGTACAAGTGAGACACCAAAAGTTCAATTACAGTGTTCAACATTCAGTTATGTTACAAAACTACATGTCAATCTAAAACTATGGACGAAATATCCTGATGCATCTCCCAACATTGACCGACAACATGCAACAAAATAGGTTCCCATACTCAAGCACTATTCAAGTTTCTCACAGTCATGAAGCCAAAAGAAATCAACAGAATTAAAGTCATTTTACTCAGTATTTCTCTTACACTGCATGAACCTGAGGAAGCTACAGGCATAACGTGTCGTTCGCTCACAATAAAGTGACGGTAAAGTAATTTTCTTTTTGTTTGTTTTTTAATTGTATTCCCTGCAACCAACAAGCACCTGAGAACGTAGGTTGGCTGTGCACGGGGTACCCTGTTGGACGTTAGTATTGATCTTTTATTGACATAAACAGCACAACAAAACAAAGGCTCCAAATTTGAAACATTGGCTGTAGACATCTTGTTTTTGTTTGTTTTTTGGAGCCAGAAGTGGCCACATGGTCAACAGGTTGGAGCTGGAAAGTCCAACAATTAATCCAAGCAAGCATTGTCAAAATTAATGAGGTGCTTGTGTTTTTCATGGAAACTGATATAAATTGGGACCAATTTGGCTGACTAAACATGCCTTTAATAACAAAGGAAACCCTGCTTTAATTTCTCTAAATGGGATCCTCATTTACAAAATGAACACCATGCTGAGAGGACACGAAACTAACGTGTTAGATCATAAACTCATTGGGAAATGATCACTAAGGTATTCAATCAGCTGTGCTTTGACGGTCATTATACATCATTGGACTTCTACTGCATATAATCTGAATTTCTTTTTGCAGCCGGGATAGTTGCTACCTGCTGTCCCATAAACACAATGCACCTGGAGGCTACATAAACATCTGTTGTACAGAGTTGACAAAAGTTGCAATAAATGCATTTCCAAAACTGTCAGACTATTCCTTTACTGTTGTTATTTATCATTCTAAGACCATGTTAGACCAATCATAATGATTTAAATCTGCTCCATCAAAGAATGTGTGAAATATTTGAAATATACCATAAAATACTCCTAACACGGTTTGCTTTGGGAGCACTGATGACAGCATCATTTGGGGATTTAAACTACCAACTCTCACATATATAATCTGTCTGTACACAGATGAGAAATGGCTGCTGAGACAATGTGTTACTGATCACTTGGCTATACTGCACGATGCACCGTGTCAGAGAATATTCAGTTTATGCAATGAGGTTTGCAGGTCGTACATATAAATGCAAGTTATTACATTGTTGTGCAATAGTCCCACAGCTGTTTGATTCTTTCACACATCTGTCTAAAAGTACAAATTCCCACCCAGAGAGAGAAAAAGTCAGCACTGGTGTAAATATTTCATGTCTCACCGCTAATTTTGAGCAGTTGTGTTCAGTTAGGGGGTTTCCATTTGAGTAATCGTCCTCTAGTGTAATGTTTTAATGTGCTAACAAGATTTCACTCTGTGTGATGTGGGGAAATAAGCTTTAACTAAAGGCTTGAGTAACAAAGTGTGCAAAACCAAAACTACCAAATCAGAGAGAGAGGCTTCTTTTTAATGAGCCTATATGGCTATAAATATGTGGAAATCTCAGCATCTCGTTCTAAAATCATGAGCATAAATCTAACGCTATAACATCAGTCATCAGTTTGAGTCTATCCACCCAAACAGAGGCGCTGCTTGTCAACAGGCAAGGCAGGCAACTGTTCGGGGCCCCAGGCCAGGAAGGGGTCCTCGAAGGCTGACAGACTTAAACAGCAGCAGTAGCTCAAAATGAGCACATTTTGCAATGATATTAGGAAACCTCCCTAATGTGGCCCCATCTGACTGCAGTCACATATAATTGTGTTGTCATGTAGTGGCTGTGGATCAGTGGTAGAGTCGGTCGTCTCTCAACCGTAAGGTTAGGGGTTCGATTTCCAGCCCCTGCAGCCACATATCTGATGTGTCCTTGGTCTCTGGCGTATGATTGGGATTAGTGATGGACAGATTACATGTGTTCAATCGGTGCGACCCGCAGTGTAAAGCGCTCTGAGTTTGAGTAGTCGGAACTAGAAAAGCTCTATACAAGCTCAAGTCTATTACCTTCAGGGTAATCCCAGATGACGCGTTTGTCTAATAAAGTTAACAAAATTGATCTTCATACTACAAGTGTTGTTGGAACTCTTCAAGCCTTTCACTCTCCATGCACTTTGGAAGTTCGTGAAGTTGTGCCAGAAAACCGTACTCTGCTTCTTCAAAGATGTTTCTTTATACATTTTTAACACTTTGTGTACATTATTTGTTCCATCGACAATTTTGTGGACAATAGGCTTTCAATAAATGAGAACCTCACAACATTAACTTTGAGAAATTCCCTCTAATGAATACAAATGTTCAAAAAGTATGGCGTCCATAATTTCATCACAAAGGGATTAAAGGCACATTACGCTTCACTCTTCATCCCAAACGTCAGATTCCCTTCTACAGTGAGAATAGTGGTGAACCCTGCATGGTGTGAATTATATGGTGATGAAAAACTGACATGAAGTGGTGAGTGAGAGAGTTAGGAAATACAGAGAGTTCATCAAAACAATGAACTATTTGACTCTCACAGGAGACATAACATCTGGAAGATTTGCTTTGGTTAGAGAGAGAGAGAGAGAGAGAAAGCGAGAGAGAGAGAGAGAAAGAGAGAGAGAGAGATCTCCCGAGGCTTTTTAAATCCACCTACAAAATATTTCATCTTTTTCTTTGCAGACAATGACGCTCACGTCTCACTTTTGCTTTTAAATGATGGAGGTCGGATCTCTCTCAGGACGTCTCCATCTTTGTTAGAGGTGAATAAAATCAACAAAGATGAGAACAACTTACACCACAGTGAGAGGTCTTTCAGAGTTCAAATGTGGGGAGAAAGTCTTGATCTAATGTCAGGAGATGTAAAGACACGTTTTACCTTTGACATTACTTTAAATTGCATTTTGAGGATAAAGTCAAAACATGAAGAATAAAGTCATCAGTAGTTTTTAAAGAAACTCACAGGAGCTTTGAGTTTGCATCGATTCAAGTGACCTCTGCTGAAAAGCGACGTGTCTTCTATTGTCAGATGTTGTGCTGTGCATGTTTTAAATAATGTGTGTTCTGATTTTAAAAAAGTCTCATTCTTCTGCCTCTTAACAGCCAAACTTTTCACTCATTGTGAATATTTGCGTGAAAAAATGTCAAAGCGCCTCCTTAGACATTTACACTGTAGCAGCATTTACCAGTTTGTAAACCAATAACCAGACGTCTAATTTATAATCTCTTTTACAGGTCATAAAAAGGCATCTGTTTCCATGTTAGTTAGTTTTATAGTTAAAAACTCCTCACTGGAGCTTTAATGTGAGCAGGTCTTTAAAAAAGAAAAGATGAGTAAGTGTGGGGGAATGTTTTTATTTCAATCTTTTACCTTTCAGGAGGTCCTAACACAAGCTGCCACACATTGTAAAGTTAATCCAAAAGCTTGTCTAGGTTGAAATAATTAAAGACATTTGGCTTCGATCAGAAAGGCCTTTTTCAGTTCTACATTTGAAATAAAAGCCTCTGTGGGTCATATGTTGTGTTGTCCAATCAGCCAATGCCCTGGTATATACAGTACAGTCCCCATATAATGGAAGAGTATCTAACTGCCGCGTCGTGACATATTTTCAAGTGTGTTTTAAGAGTAACAAAGAAGGCTGGGTCAGAAAAACCTACCACCAATGAACAACACTCTCAAAGCAACTGGGAAAGAAAAGAAAGTCACACCAAAATGTTTTAGTGATGCTCACCCCTCACTATCTCTGGTGGTGAGATAATGAGTCTGCACTGTTGGGACCAGAGAGTATGCTGTATAAGCTTACCACACCTGGGGCCTGTACTACGAAGCAGGATTTGGGGTTAGCAAGGTAACTTCAGGGTTAACCCTGGGTTTTCAGTCCTACGAGGGTCGTTCACTTCTTACCTGGGTATATCACCACAGTAACTTACGCTGCACGCCTAACCTGCTCCGGAGCAGGTTATGTTGGAGATAAGAGATCAACCTGTGAAAATCTCCGCCCACTGACCAATCAGATCTTTTGATCGTGGAGCTCCCGGAGCTGTTCGAGAGAGGGGGGAGGACACTTCATGTGTCCCGTATGATTTTACATTATAGTCCGTTAAGTTAATGATTATTTTTCACTGATATACGCTATATCGTCCTTCATCCTTCCTAGTTGTGTTTTTAAGATGCACAATTACGAATAGCTTCTTATAGCCTATCTTTGAATTATATCTTAATATTAATTTTTTAATGTCTCCATGCCGCTCTGTTTGTGATGGTCAGAGCTGCAGCATCTCAAACTGTTCTACTCTCCACATGAAAGAGTCAGAGCAACAGTTCAGAGAAGAAACAGGAGTTATTATAGTCAGTTCTCAGGTGAACTAACGATGGAACAAATATAATAAGTCGCAGTTTGGACGTTAATACTCGCCGATTTTTCTTTTTTATGCCATTTGTTGCTGCAGCTTTGTAACTTTAGTCTTTGGGAGCCTGTTTGTCTTAAACGTATTTATATTGTTAATAGTATAGTTTGATCAGAGTTTTTAGATATGACGATCTGCTGACGGCAGACGCAGTTATGATTGTGATAGGTTAAATGAAGATAACTCCGCCCTTTTATGTGAACGCGCTCTTGGTAACTCTGGGTTTACCTATCAGGTTGATAACCAGCTTCGTAGGACTGTTAAGCACGATATCTTATCTTAGGGTTAGTGAATCCAGATCACCCAAAGAGACCCTGGGTCTTTTTAACTCGATTCGTAGTACAGGCCTCTGGTCTCAATCAGGAGGACCAATCAGTCACTCAGTCACACACACACACACACACCTGACACCGTCCTGCCTTTCTCAAACCACTCCCTTCACAAGTAGGCTGTTTTCAAAGCCGCCTACTACATACTTCTGTTGAACACAGTTTGTAGTATGTACTACATTAGCCTACTGCGTATTGCGTTCAACAGTAGCATGTAGTATGACTGCCAGTCGGTGGTTAATATGCAGTATGCCAGGCTTAGCTGCTTTCCAGACTTGAAATTTACACTTACAGTCTCTCCTTTATACTGATAAATCTACTTCATTTTTCTTTGTTGACTTCCACTGACTAACTTTGGTTTTCGCAGGAATAATGCATGCAATGCTTAGCAGGGCAACACGAGTGAGTGCTCTCAGATGGGGCAACCTCAAGTAGGTTTCCTGCTGTCGTTGCAAGATTTGCACATTTTGGTCCACTGCTTTGGTTTAAGTTTGTGAGCCCTCAGGGGCCCACTACTGGTCCGGGGCCCCAAGCAGTTGCTTGCCTTGCCTGTTGACAAGCAGCGTCTTTGCGCGTGGAGTGTCCACCACAGTGAGTGCCGTTCACAACCTCTGAGTCTGCATCAATGTTTGCTTACTGAACAGGTGGAACACCTTTAATTGAGATACAAATAGCAGTATCATAGAGATGTGAAAATCAAGAACACTACATTTTAACTAGGGTTTAATTAATGGTCTTAAAAACAGTGTGTGTGTTTATTTACATGTGTAAGTGTTTTGTGTTTACAGGGACTTTCAAACACTGATCATCTTATAGTCATTACAATAAAACAATAACATGTTCATAAAGAGAAATGCCACCAAATATGTAGGTTCTTCTCATATTGTGAAGTGATTTTAATGAGTCTGCCTAAAAGTATTTATGTACAGCACTTATTGAGAGAATAAAAGCAAGGTAAGTTCCTGTTTCTGTGGGTGTGAGGGGAGTTTGTCCAGGAGCTTGCTGCTGTCTTTACCCCCTCCTCCTTAAACAAGAGTACTCCAGTCAGCTGTGGGCGTGTCGTCAGGTGGAGGGAGGGGTTTGAGAAAGGCCACCTGAGCGACCGGTGTGATCTCCCTCACAAAGGGTTTGTTTTATAAAAAAGGTCTTCATTCAAAACAAGAAAGAAAAGAATCAGTTGCTCATGTTTATTAGAAAGTCTAATTCATTTTTATTTCTCCTGCACTCAGATGAAACACAGATTTCAGTAAAACAAAAACAGCTTGACAAGTACATTCCCTTAATGAATAGCTGGAACTTGTGTGTTTGAGGCAGTGGATCCAGAAGTGCACTTTAACATAACATCAATGTTTTTTTTTAGCATTAGGCAGTTGGTCATTGTCATTTAAATACACACATCGCCATATAAGGCCTGTGCAAACATTGCTGTGGCTTCTGTGACTGTAAGAAGTGAAGGGATGCTTCCACAGGGATCAAGTGAGTTAAAGTATAAACAGTATAAATCAAACAAAGCGGATGTTTCTAAGTGAATGTGGAATGTAAAAAAAAACACAATATAAAAAAAACTGCTTTGGATAATAGCAGTCCTGCATGTAACGATGTATTGCTAACTTCTGTTCAAGATATTCATATATGATTCTTGTTTCATTATCAAAACTTCTGTCATGGCTTTGTTCCAGAAAACTTGACTCTTAAAAAACTGAATGGACTTCATGTACAACTCATCTGTAAAACAAACATACTGTGTAGCACCAGAAGGTTAAAACAAATCATGCAGCAAATCGTGTTGCTTTCCTTCTTGTTGTGAAAAAATACTACTTCAAGAATTCTGGGGATCAAGTTCATTTTAGTGGAATCCAGTGCATCCACCATTGCTTTGGTATTGCATCCTTAATTTATGGCCTCTTTGGATGTTTCTCCTCAGAATCCCCTGAACAGAGGTGAAAGCTGGCCATGGGTGTCACTTTGGTTTTATGTTCTTATTGCAGCGATGACTCCTCGCTTCACGGGTGCTGGTGATGAATGAAAGAGAAAGAAGGATTGTCAGCCGTTTCATGTATCTGCAGTCTCTGCAACATTGTCTACACACATTTCATAGTTATCTCAAATAAAAGGGTATGCAAGACTGTGCTTACTGACAGTTTTGAATACAGATCCAACCAGTTTAAATAAGTCTCAGAGCTCCCCGAAACATGTGTGTGAAGTTTCTTGTTCTAAATCCACTCTGATCCTGTATTTGATCATGCCTATAAACCCCTCTATTTCAGCCCTGCTCAGAACAGGCTGTTTCTGTGTCTGTAGCTTTAAATGTAAATGAGCTGTGTCTGACCACGCCCCTCTTTGGAAGGACTTGGATGGCTCGGGCTTTCTCGCTCCATGTCCTATTGTTTACGGTGAGAAGGCAGACTCAGAGGGCAGAACAAACACCTAGCTGTGGGAGTGTCACCCACCTGGGGGAGGGGTTACTGCCCTTTGTGATGTCATGAAGGAAAAATCTCCAAACAGCCTGTTTGAGCACACATTTTCTGAAAAGTGGAGCAGACAAAAGATGGAGAGGATGGACTTTTCTTATAATTGGGGGTTTGTAGACAGACTAGGGACACATGAGTGTTAGAGAAACATGGTGAAGTGGATTTTGCATAAAATGTGATCTTTAATACCAGTTATGGTATAGACAACCATCACTGAGCCCATCACTGTTCTGATTTCTTTTTCTAGAAGCTCATTAGAAAAAGATGAGATGGATCAGTCACATGACACCATGTGTGAGAACACTTCTTCATGTGTTTCATATCTCTGTCTCTATGTGTTTTCAAATTTAGAGAGAAAGCACAAAGAAACACAAACCAAAGAATTAGGGTAAGTTTCATTTCTGGTGGAATGCTTTATTGTGTGCACTCTTTTTTTCTGCCTCCCTCCCTCTCTCTCTCTCTCTCTCTCTCTCTCTCTCTCTCCCTCTCTCTCCCTCCCTCTCCCTCTCTCTCTCTCTCTCTCTTGCAAACCTACGATTTTCTTTAGATGATGATAATCTGCTTTCATAGAGAAAATCTAAGGATAGATTGTGCAGCAGTTTTTCAGCATGATTCACGCTGTGCAATGTAAATGCTGTAATTCCTCTCTGTACCCTAGTGATGGTAATTGGGCGGTTGTTACGCTGCATGCCATCTCATAAGAGCTTGTTTTGTTTGGCTTGTTTTAGCAGAGAACTGCCAAACCAAAAGTTAACAGCACAATAAAGATGTTGTTTTTCATGCTACTTATTTTTATGATGTTTAAGAGTGAAGGATAACTCCCCGTTACCTACAGCCATTAACTGATTACAATGAACAAAACAAGTACCTGCTTTTCCACAAGCCTTCACACACTGTTCATGTGTTTCGAAGCGATTCTGGTTTCCTCCGCAGCCTCCGTACCAGAAGCGCGTGCAGCTCTTGCTGGGAGCATCGTAGTGCCACTTGAGGACAAATTTGGCACAAGTTCCCTCCTCTTTGGGCATCTGACAGATGTCCACTGCTGTAGATGCTGCTGTGAGGGAAGCTACAAGAAAAGAAAAACAATTAGGGAAAGCAAAGGAACGCATGCAACTAGAAGAGAAGATAAGTGGTACGGTGCAATTCTTTAGTTTTATATTAGACTCTACTGTATATGTGAACAACAATGAGGGGTCCAATCAGCAGTTCAAGGCAGAATGTGCAACATTTTACACACAAATACAAGAGAAATCAAGTATATCCTCTGAAAGCATCTCTCTGAGTCATGACCACAATGAGTGAGAAGCACGAGTCCCGCTGTCTGTGATGTTGTCTGAGTTGCGTGTACATGGACGGGCCGGCCGACCAGCTCATCCTCTTTAAGCTCTTTAAGTGAGGGACTACAGAAAAGAAGAAGAACCTACTCACTGCTTATTTAAATGTCACGTAAGCGTTTTTAGATCACGGTCATTCCTTGTAAATTGACATGCAATGTGAAGCTACGAGCTAACTAAAGAGCGCTACCATTAGCCTGCTAACACAACAATGCAGATCGAGACGAGGACAATTTTCAGCTTGCGCTTAGCATTTTGTGCTTAATTATGGTGCATTCCAATTTGATAACTCCTTTTTGCAAATGTGAGCAGAGACGGGTCGGAGGTGTGTCGCTGGAGGAGAGCGGAGGATTCAGTGTGGCGGAGGTGTCACCAAACAGCAGTTTGTTTTGGTTTCATGCTGGTGCTAAAGGCTGACATCTACTGGATCAAAAAGTCACACATTCTTCCTTTAAAGTAACGGTCCCATTATAGTTTATAATGACGAGATAATGTCAATGTTTTGTCAGCGTATGAGTTGGGGAAAGGAAATCAGTATGATGCTTATAAACGTTTCAAACAATGATCAAAAGCACTTCCAAAGATAAGAGTTTGATTCCTCCGAAATCATGAGGTTTACCATATCGGGTCCAGAGTAAACTTTGTATTACTGGACGTATCCTGTGCCAATTTTCTCAAATAATAACGAGGTCCTGACTACTTTATTTGTACGGGGCCAGCTGCCAAAAAAACAATCAAACAGTGAACAAGGCTTTCCATTCATTTTCTCTGCGGCTATGACTTGGCTCGCTACTGTGACAAAAGCGTAACCTTCTCATTTTCCACGCCTGGCTCCTTATCCTTATTCTGCCTGTCATTAAGATCATCCCTGGGGCAGTAGGGTTAATGTCAAGAGAATACAAAGCACAAAGTGAGCACAGTCAGCATAAACTGAATTATGAAACAGTGATATAACACAAACCATTGGCTACTTGGTGTTCAGATTAAATGTCACATACTAAAGGTGGTCTGAAATGTTTGATTTACATCATGCTTTGAGAATGACCATTTGCACGCACGCACGCACGCACGCACGCACGCACGCACGCACGCACGCACACACACACGCACACACACACGCACACACACACACACACATTAGTTATGTCTTTATAAAAAGGAGCAAGAAGGGAAGAAGCAGTTACATAATACTCTGAGCCTGAAGAAATGTGTCATTACTCAGGACTCACCAGGATCTGGGAGGATCTCCACCTGTTCAACCTGCTGCACATTTGGCTGAGGCTCTGGCACTGTGGAAAAAAAAGGCAAATACAAATTTGGTTTCAGCTGTAATGAACAGCTGCTGAAAAAAGAGGTATATTCTCAGAAGAGTGCCCAGTGAAATGTGCATATAAATGACCACAGCAGTTTACACAGATGCACTTCTCATTATTCACATTGCCAGTGTGCTTTTCTTTTCCGATTATTCCTCCCAGACTCACTAATCACTCCTCTGTGTTGAGACTTTTTCTCAATACCTTGTGCATTCATCCTGACAGTTTTAAAGTAAAATTATATAAGTTACCCTCTATAAAGGAAATATTCTTGTGCTCACCGGACGCACATGAAGATAGTTTTCTGTGCGCACCTGCTTTTCTGCAGGTTTTAGCATTTTAAAGCATGATGTTCTCTAGATAACCCTCTAGCATAGTTTAAGATGCTGTCCTCTTGTTTAATTGTTAGGACGTGTGTTTGGACTTTTGGACTCAGGAGAGGTATTATCAAAGGTTCTGAAGTTCTCCTTGGGGTAGCAGTCAAATGGTGATTGACGGTATACAGTTTATCTTTCACTGGGAAATCATTTAGTGATTTATGGAAAAGCATGTTAACGCCTTTTGCCTTTTTGTCCTCGCCCTTTTAACAAAGAGGTTGGGTCAACTTCTTACCAGTCTCTGGGAATAATCGGGCCTGCCATGCATTGTTACAGTTCAAAAGTGATTAAAAATCTGCTGTTCTACACACTGAAGTTTAACAAACAGTCATTTGTTGTTTTTAGTCGTTATGCTCAATATTGTCATTCATCTAAGACCGTCACATCAGGTTACGGCGCATCCCCTTAGATATCCTGTCACTGACAACCACTCACCTGACCTCATGCAGTTTTTCAAGCAGAGGGTCTCAGTGTCGAACCTATTCTCATTGCCTCCGCAACCTCCATACCAGAACTGTGTACAGATCCCGAACTTTCTGTCAAAGAACCACTTAGCCTGATAGTCTTTGCACGGATTTCCAGCGTCAAAGTCAAGAGAGCATGGGTCTGCAAGTTCATTAACTAGAACATGCAAAAAAACAAACAAACAAAAAAACAAAAACAGCGATGATGACATTCAAAGAGAGAGGATGCATTGTGTGAAGAATAAATGTACGAGTACATATCGCATGAGGCATACAGAAGTTGTTGTGTGCTGTTAAAAGAGCTAAATGTTGATTTGAAAAGTGGTGCTGATCAGTGCTGATAGGTCCATTCTGGTAGTTCAAGAAAAGGCATTCAATATAATGGCGTTACATGCTACAAATGGCTTAGAGCTCTTGCATTATTACTATTTTAAACTTGACGTTAAGTCAGTGGAAAGAAACAAAGGTTTAAATTCAAGGTTTCCAGGTGAATTGAAAAGTTAGTCTGTTAAAACTGCAGCTTCTGGATATGTTAGTTTATTATGTGCTAGTAAAAACGTGTTCATGCCCACAGTGGGGTATCAAAGTTAAACTCTCACTGACTTTTTAAATGTACAGTCAGTGAAACAGTGGATCCTTTTAAGTCTCAGTTCTGCCTGAGCGTTTGTGTTTTCCACAAGAAGCAGCAGCTGAGCTTCACTCGTATGATAAATATGTAGATCTTCTACATTTCTCCTAACAAGAGGCATTTCCCCCAAAGTGACGCAGGCAGTGCAACCTTTGAACTTTATTTGTCATCATGGAAGGATTAAATGTTTTGGCATGCCCTAAGGAGTGGATGAATCTTTTTTTTCTGTAGGATTTCAGTTGATCTATTGCTGCACGAGAGCAAAGCATGTTGAACCATCAGGTTTCATTTATAACACACCAATCCCAGCCAAACACAACTTTATAGAGACCATTAGCATTAATACACAAGGGAAATACATCTTTAATGGATGTTTGCTGAAAGTTCAAAGAACATAACATTGCTAAAAAAAATGTGGATCTTATTGCGGTGAGTTGCTGTTCTGATATGTTGTCTATAAGACCAACATGTTTCACACATATGTTGTTGTTATTTTCACTTGAACCCCTCCCTCTCCCACCGCCAGCCCTTCCAAATCCTGCAGCTCCATAAATGACCAACAAAGATGGTAAAATGTTACACACAATCATGCACATTCACGCACAGTCACTTACCAGTTTCTGGTTTCTCTAATGGTGCTGTATTTACAGTGCTGGTTCCAGGGCTGGCTGGCTCCGTCCTAGGTGCTGATTCTGTCAAAGTGAAACCAGTAGTCATGGAACAGCTACTAATCACAGCAGTGTAAGATATTTGGGTTTTAAGTTTCACATTTAATCTAACTGCAGATTTTCACAGCCCCTGTTACTAAATCTAAAATGCATAAAAGAGCAAATGAATTACTACTCATTGAATATTGTCAATTTCGACAGTTTTTTCTCCAAAACAATGATGACATCCTATCTTCCTGTGGTCAAGTTACGATCAAGCCACATAAAAATGTATCAACTTTTGTGTTGTAAGGCAAACAAAGTGTTGCTTATAGTTCTTTTAGATACCATGCCATCTTGCAGACACGTTTATGGACTTACTGGTGGTGACGATGCCTTTACGAGTGGAGACAATTTGACCCTCTGCTGTGTATGCAGTGACCACAGCATGGTACGTTTGTGCGCTCTCTAAGTTGTCCACAGAGAGCTCTGTGCCTGAGACGTTGATCTTCAGTGCCAAGGCATGGTCCTGTAACCGTGTCACGGCAACCTCAAAGTAGACAAAAAGCTTCGGGTCCGGGCTGCTCCATCGCAATTTCAAGCTGCTGGAGGTGACGTTAAAGAGGTGAAGCTCATCGACATCTGAGGAATTGAGATGAAGTGGTGTCAAGGCAGGATGAAGCATATTAAAATGTTTGCAGCTAAAGTTAGCCAGCAGTAAGTTTTAGCTCAATTCCACCCATGTGTAGTTACTGTGGAAAGGACGAAACAAGGTGTAGAGTACGCACATCCAAAGAAAAACTTACACAGGTGTGCTGATTTGATCGTAGAAAGTTCAGAATGAAAAAAGTATTGAAAGCTCTCAGCAGCTTTAATTTCAAAAGCAATGTTTTAAGCAACCTTGAGATGGTCAAGTCTTGACAATGCCTGAAGAAGATCTGTGGTTTCAAAACATTTGTCTTTAAATTAAAGTTACTGGGAGCTTTTAATACAGTGTGCAGATCCTTTTAGAATTCTGAACTTGGTAACTGTGCATAGCCTTAAAACTGCAACATGCACGACTTAGATTTGAAAAAGACACAGAATAAATGAGTCTAAACCAATCATAGTCTCAAAATAACATCTAATACTGAAGAACTGGTAGTTAAAGCTAATTTCAGAACCCCCTCAGTCTTACCATGGTGCTTTTTTTGATGGACTGCTTGGTGTTTGTCATGATGTTTCTGATGCTTCCTGTAAATACACCAATAAATAAGGAATGAAACCATCAATATGTCCTAGAAAATAACGCCAATCAATAAAGTGGCACAAAGATATCATGGTACGTACTCCTCTTGGTTTGATGCTGTGAAGGGGTTTTTCAGTGGCTGGTCATTCTGGAACCAGGTGCAGTTTTTGGAGACTTCAGGGGACATGTAGAAAGCATTTTCAACTGAAAATAAACAGAACAAAACAGAGTATGTCACTCACATGGGCTTGGTTTGACGTATGCAATAATCTGTGTTAAGCTTACAATAACAAATAAACAAGTGCCCAAAAAAGGGAACATAAAATGGATCTGTCTTAGACTTACTGCTGATGTACTTTGGAAGCAGCTGTCCAAAGTTCTGAATGTGTTTGTCGTAAAAGTAGGAGATGCTGTCAAGCCGCTTGAAGAAGACATCTGATGGCTCACTGACCATGCGAGACAAGACACGAGCATCTCTGGCACCTATATTCTCACCCACACCCAGGATGACAAGGAAGTAGCCTCTGCACTTGGCCTCAGTTGAGATACGCACCAGTCGCTCCTCTTCCTCTGCAACGCTTCCTGTCACAAAGAGTATCAGTACTCTCTTGGCACGTTGGAGAGGAGCCCTCTCAAACACCTGCTCCAAAGTGGATTCGATAGCTGCTGCCAAAGCCCTGCCACCCTCTAACTGAGGTGTCTTCTCCAGCAGAGCCTTGATGATATCCTGAGATGAGCTGTGCTCGGTCAAACCGATATCCACATGGATGGGCAAGCCAGTTTGGTTGCGGATAAACTCATACGGTGCTTGTTGGATCACAGACACTCTGGCGTGGTGAGCAGATGAAGTCGGATTTGAGGACACTTGTAGCTGCTCTACCATGTGAGCTATGTAACGCTTGATCTCTGTGAAGACCATCGGGTAGGTAGACTCAGAGCTGTCCATGATGAAGGCCATATCGATGTCAATGTCTGAAGTGGAAGACCTCCTATCTCGACTGCTCAGTGGGGGCACAAAGTCACAGATTTGGTCTGGAGAGCAGATGTCTAGAAAAGGAAAACACATGATATAATATGTCTTTATTTTCTACATGGAGGTAACATATTTCTAAGAAGAAGAGTGGATTCCTTGTTATACACCTTGGATTTTTGTGTACATGTCACACACGATTGAAAGCAAACCAACATCACAATGTATATTTGTATATATCTGGAAATGTAAGGCGTTCATCAATCTCAATTTTCTATTAAACAAACAAACAAACAAACAAACAGAGGTCTTACCGAAGCAGATATGGCAGTTCATAATCTTCTGGATGACTGTTTTGTATTGTGAACTTCCAGGGGCAGGAAGGACAATCACCTGGGCCAATGCTGTGTTGTTGACCTGAAGTAAAGAAAGAAGCAGAATATTTTAATTAATACATTAAACCGTGAGGCAAACACACAAAAGCCCTGCACAGCTTTCTTCTTCTGCAAATTTGAATAAAAGAAATCAACTAGTTCTCAAAGCACAAGTTAAAGGCAGGGTTGGTAATTTTCGAAAACTAGCATGATCTGTCCCCTTTGATATGTCTTTGTCATTTTACCTGCAGTGCTCTGCTGAGTGCTCTGTCCTCACGGCTGACCAAGAACAGCGTGGCGATTCCAGAATCATGGAGGCGAATAGCTGCGTTAGTGACTGCCTGTGCCTGTCCTGCTGTGCCACCAACAAAGAAGATGGCCACCTTCCTCATAAGGAAACCACTACGCACTCTCTTGAAGGTGTTCTGGGCCACAAAGCTCATGGCCATTTCCAAGTTGCGTTGCTTCTTGGTCTGAAGGGTCTGTAGTCCTTCGATGTGACGCACCAGGGCCCGTTTCTTCATGGCATCAGCAAACCGAACCTCTGTGGTCACCTCGTTGTTGTACAGGGTCAAAGCAACACGAGCTCCTCTGGGACAGTTGCTCTCAGCGATGGTGATGTCTTTGACCAGACTCAGGACTGTGTCACGCATGCTGTTAAAGTATTGGCGGCTACTAGTCTCAGAGACATCCAGGGCAAAAGCCAGCTCAGTGGGGTAGAGCGGACATTCCTGCTTACCTAATGATGAACCCACGGAGAAATGTTTACTTGTGCACAAGTAGATCCGACAGAACATAAACAGTCAAATGGTTATAATGTGATCAACACTATTATTATGTACTCACCGAAACAGCAAGCTGTTGAACAAAGAAAGGAAATTAAATGTAGTTAAACGTTTAAAAAATGATTTTCTTACATTCACAATTAAAGATATTTTTGATCGTTCTAAAATCACACTTACGACAGTTGTCCCGGATTTTCTTGACCAGGTCACATTGCTGAAGACAAAGACAAAAGGTTTTAAACATTTTCATCCCAGACTAATCCCACTGATATTATTTTTCTCTTGTTAATCCGACAGAGTTATTAAACATCCCGATGAGTGAACACATACCACAACACCTGGTCCTCTTGGTCCCTTCTGACCCTGTAGGAGGAATAACAGTTGTGTTAACAGCTGCACCAGCTGGCTGACAATCCAAAAAGACACTACCGTTATTTCTTCAGTGATGGGAATCGATGAGAGCATACACATAAAAACATGTCTGTAGGTACTTTTTATTCTAAATCACAACAACACATATTATGCTAACATGTTACATGTTATGGGTAATTTTGTAATTTATCTTCAAAGCTAAAAGAGTGGTGAAATGTAAAATATCCAAGCTATCATTTTGTCAAACTTTTACAATCTAACAATGTGTCTCTGCACAAAATACACTATCATATATCATATAAGGGTTATATTGACCCACGATACTTTGTTATCTTTATAGACAGCTTATATCTGCAGCCACATGTCCGATGTTTCCTTGGGCAAGACACTTAACCCCAAGTTGCTCCCGCTGCTTCGTTGGAGGCGTATGAATGTGTATGAATGGGATTAGTGACTTCTGATGGTCTCACTACATAGCAGCCTCTACCATCAGTGTGTGAATGTGTAGGAGTGGCCTGCGGTGTGAAAGCACTTTGAGTATTCAGAAGACTAGAAAAGTGCTATACAAGCTCAAGTCCATTTACCATTTATATGCAACAGGGGAGAATATTTGTTACTTACGTAAGGTCCAGAATATCCAACTTCTCCCTTCTGTCCAGGTGTACCAATATTTCCAGAAACACCCTGAAATAAGAAAGAGTAGGAGAAAACTTTTCACTTTAAAGCTATAAAGCTGTCAGAAGTACAAAATATATAGTTTGACTTAAAAGGTTCTCTTCAACGACTAAAAAAGAGGACCACTCTCTCAATACTGGTGACTTAAAATCCAGTCCTACAGTGTATCACCAAACACATGGGCGGCTGTGGCTTAGTTGGTAGAGTTGTCGCCTCTTAACCGGAAAGTCGGGGCTTCACTCCCCAGCTGTTGCAGCCACATGTCTGATGTGTCTTTGGGCACATCGGACCCCAATTTGCTCCCGCTGCTTCGTCGGTGGTGTTTGAATGTGTATGAATGGGATTAGTTACTTCTGATGGACACATAGACACCTCTGCCAACAGTGTGTGAATGTGTACGTGTGACATGAGGTGTAAAGTGAGGAGTCAGAAGACTAGAAAAGCTCAAAGCTGAAATCCATTTACCATGTGCTTTAAAGCAAAGCGTGATAATGAGTGTTACAGATACCACAGTAAGTATGCACTGTCTCATTAAATATACACAGTCTCATCAAATCTAAGTGGGCTCTGAAAACCTACCCTCTGTCCACGGTTTCCTCTGGGTCCAGGTCCGCCCTTGGTACCAGAATCACCAGCTGCTCCCTAAAATTCAAAGAGAATTCATGTAAATGTCAAACATCAAAAGGATGTCATTATAGTTTGCATCATTTGTTGAAATGTTACATAAAGAAAGAGTTTCTCCTCACCTTCAGTCCTGGGAATCCTGGGAAGCCCTCGTCACCCTGTAGAGGACATGATGCATTTTGTAGTCAATTTGGTGACATAAATCAAGTTTTGTGATTACACATGCCGCTGAAAGATGCTTGTTATTGCCATGTGTGACTTGTGAAATTACTGAAGTCAGCTTTGTGTAACGGGTGTGTGAAAATGTAGTTCTCTTTGGCCTGAAAACTGGTGTGTCCCAGTCTTGTCAGGCTGAGTTCATCAGCTTAGTGTCGCCGAGAGGCAACTTCTCTTGATGTCTGTGGCTCTTGCAGTGTTTCTGTATTGGATTGTGTTTCCAATGGGTGAAGATGTTCTGCTTGCATGTGCTTTTAAGTTACTGTGAATTGAGCTGTCAGGGCCACCGTACCTAAACAACTGATTTATCATCTTTCTTTCTTTATCAGTTTGTGACTTTTACATTCTCTAAATCCACATTCCTAAACACGACAAAATATTTGAAGGCAAAATCATATGTACCCTTCAAACTAATCAAAAACATCTTCAGTCTACAATATTTGCATTAAAAATACTTTAATGTACTTGCCTTTCTTCCTTTAGGCCCCCCAATGCCGAAGCCATCTCTACCATCCTCACCCTAAAAAAAAAAGATTACTCGATTATTCAGCAGCATACAGTCTTCATACTGAAAGTGAAACATATGCAACACCCTCCCCCACTTCTTGTACCAACATGAATGTCATAAACTATCTTAAAAAAAACACAGCACATCATCTCAGATATGAAACAAAGTAAGTCCTGCATTAAACCGCACATGACACTGCAAAGATCTTCTTTCCATGAGGACAATTAAAGAAAAATAAAGTTTTAGAGACACTTGGTTTCATTACAAAAAAAGAAATAACAATGCATCTCTGATATTTATATGAAGCAGCTTTACATCAGGGTAATACAAAGAAGATGTGGATTCATTCTTACAGGCTCTCCACGGGGACCAAGAGGTCCAATAACACCCTTAGGTCCTGGTTCTCCTGGCTCCCCCTACAAACGCACACAGACACGGAGAAGTGAGAAATGTTTCTTTAAACTTTCAGGTCAGTTTCTATAGATTTAATTACAATCATGTGTTTTTATTGTAGCCGATCTCAAGCAGGGTCTTAATGTTTTTCTTATAGTGCTCCCATGTTTGCTCAAATAGACTACACGTGTGTGTCCAGTAATGTGAGAGAGAGCTGGGATCAGGCCTGGGTGTTCAGTGTTGAAACGAGTATGTGAGACTGTAAGTGGTGGAAAATTGCATTTCACTCAGTACCTTGCGACCGAGAGCTCCTCTTCGTCCTTTTTCTCCAGCGGGACCTGGGATACCTCCGGGACCCTAAAATAAAAATAAAAATGAGGATAAAAGAAAAGTTAGAAGCTTTTGTCAAAATTAATCTTGTGCAATTTTGTCTCTCAAAGTTGCAAATGAGACAGGAAGATGCCATCTCATTCACAAAGCACATATAAAGGGTTAAATGCTTCCTACAATGCACTGGAGAGCAAATAGTGTCTCCATGCTCTGGTGCTGTTTTGCAAGTATTTAAATGAGCCATTATGCTTATATCTGGGGCAAAAATGTGCCACTTTCCAGGGGCGTGTCCAGACTTTTTTTGACTGGGGTGGCCCACCTGGGGCACTCAGTTATGCAGGGGTGGCATGAAGTTTGTGGGCCCACACACACACACAAATGAATTTCATTTTTGTATTCTTTCTAACCCCAAATAATGATATGTACCTTTAAGTTACAGAATTTGGCAACATATAAATGTTCTTAGCTTGATTCTTTAGGGACTCAATAAATAAGATGTGCAAAGTCACAATTTAAGGTACTTCGAAAATTGAATGCTAACTCTTGTACGCTGTCTAACTTGCAAAAATACATTTATTGCCAAGTAGGTCCATTGCAAGTTAGATAATATGCACGAGTTATTGCTGGGAAATTTCAATGAAAAGACCATGTATGTATACCTGTTGAAAACATTCAGAATAGCTGATTTGATCTTAAGCTCTGCCTCTGATTAGCCAAATAGCCAATCATAGATTTGGATTTTAGGGTGGCCCCTGAGGTGGCCACTCAGATTCCAATGGGGTGCCATGCCACCCCTCTGGACACGCCCCTACCCCTTTCTATGAAAATGAGCCTGACTGCAAAAAATGTCTAATTCACAAAGAAAGCAGTCAGAGTAAAACAAAGAATACTGTCTGCTGAGACAAGGTGGTCACTGTGCAGCAGTATTTTTAAGGTGAAACTAACTAAACCTTTCCAGTGATCATGACAATAGTTCCACCTTTTAATGACCTAAAAACAAAAATCAAGATTCTGTTAGTATTACTTTGACATTATTATTATAATCCGGGGTTGAGTCAGTCTGGGGCTGCCTAATGCTGGACCTGGTCAGGGCACACTTGGTCCATATGTTTGGAGAAAGTGTTGAGCCATAACGAAGGACAATGATGAGTGAATCGGATATTTACGTGATGCTCTTGCTGACTCACTCCAGGGAGGAAGCTTTGTCATAAACAGTGAAACTCATATGACATCTGTCAAGACACAACTTCACATCCAAATATAGAAAGAGGGCCCTCCCCTTGCAGCTCATCATCTGTATGAAGATAGAATTGATCTCTTCTAGTATGAGAGCTTAGCTCCAAGCAGAGGATGGAGATATGAACAGCTCATCTCCTTAATTGGACTCAAAACAAGAGCAAACTGCACGGAGCAGGACAGCTTAATGGATATGTTTTTGTGAGTAGAACCTTGAGAGAAGATAGTCCATTCTGAGTGACTTAGCTGTGTTTTATATGTTGCAGATATTGCGAATATTAAATGCATAAAATGAGCTTATAAGATGCACTCACCCTTGGTCCAGGGTTTCCATCTTCTCCTTTGGGTCCTGGTACACCAATTGGTCCAGATGGGCCCTTAAAAAAAAGACAAAAACCAGAGAGTGTCTTACATATGAAAGCTGAACTTGCAACTCACAAGCAAAGAATGTCGGCACATTTCTACTATAAAAACGACATTCACAGTCCAGTCATAACAACATGTCATGTTGCTTATGCAGCCAAGATAAGTATTAACAGGAATGACAGGCACATGTTTTGGGGAAAAATGACAAACTTACTCTAGATCCAGCAATTCCAGGCTCTCCCTGAACGCCATCAGCACCTGGCTTGCCAGGAACTCCCTTAAATAACAAATTGGATTATTGTTTACAACATTTTCTGCAGTAAGTGATGAATTATTGATGTTATCACCAAGCAAAAAGACTTACAGCCTGTCCAGGTGGGCCTCTTCTGCCATCAGATCCCTAATGGGGTGAACGTAAAGATAAGTCTTAATAAAGAAAAAGCTGCTGGAAGTATTTTTCCATCAATAGTTTACAAATGGAAATATGATTTACCTTTCTTCCGAGTTCACCGGGGCCGCCCCTCTTGCCATCCTCACCAGGCTCTCCCTTTTAGTTCACAACAGGAACAATAGTGAAATCAAACCCAAACAAATATGTAATGCTAGACTGCTAATAGAATAATAAAATGCATTTGTAAGATTTATTTTTTTACTACTGCAATTAAATGTGTGAAGAGGGATTTTACCGCGGGTCCTGCATCACCAGGGTCTCCTTTAGATCCTTGACGGTTGTTATCTTGTCCACTCGTACCCTATCAGACAGAAATTACTTTTTCAAATCTTTTTTCTACTTCCAGCTGCATGTTAACACAGTCCAATAACATGTAACCAAACAATTGCCTGGGGAAGAAATGGTCATTCTTCCTGATAAAACAGTCAGAGTGCAAAAAAAACAAAAATGACAATATTAGGAAAGCTAATGAAAGAAAAAGTTGAAATTAAGAAGATCTACCCCGAGAAATAAATAGCACTTTACAGGTCATGTTATGACCAAAAATAGAAATGAATGTGATATTAAAGGAGCGCTATGTAGATTTGGTGGTGAAATTTGAAAGTTGGAGAAGTGAAAAAATTCCATGCTAGGAAAACATGGGTCCCTGGAACACTGTTTGGATCTAAAAAGCTACCAGGAGAGTTACGGTTTCACTGTTGCGGCCCCCCCACCATAACTTCTCATGTAGCATTTTATCTTCAAACAGTGTTACAGGGACCAAATTTTCCTCTGAGGACAGTTCGTGTATAGAGTTGTGAACATATACCACAGAATCTGTACATTTCTCCAACTTTCACATTTCTCTACCCAAACTCCATAGTGCACCTTTAATGGTACATACAATCAATCTCGGCTTTGTTTACACCGTCCATCAGTCACCCAGCTAGTTTATCTGTCTTAAAAAAGACAGAGTCCAGCTTTTTCTTTCTTAAAGTGCAACAATCCAAAATAAAGACGATTTGAAAACGGATTTATTCAAGTTTAGTTTAACAGATTCAAACTGAAAACATCGAAACCATAGCTGAATATTTGTAAAGGCAAGTTGGCAGTAAAGCTTCCTGAGACCCAATCTGTCATTAACAAGAACAGAAATGTAAGAACAGCTCTTTTTTTTTTGTTGGAAACACGTAAGGATTTTTTATTCATTGACCAAGACCAGTATACACCCAAGAACGAAATAAAAGCTTGCACATTTCTTTCCTTTATGGCCCAAATAGTTTTGTGACTTCAGTGGTTGATTGTAAAAAATGTGGGGGGAAAGAAAGTTAACTTCTTCAATTCCTATACAAATAGGAATCTAAGGGCACTGCCAGTGAGCTACTGTTAAACGCAGTTACATTTGGACTTTAAGTATATTAAGTTACTACTGCCAACACTGGCCACTAAAGCATTGGTCCCCAACCTCTAGTCCGGGCCCCCAAGGAGGGGCCCCAAAGATCTCAGGGGGTCAAGAGTCTTTGTCTGCACTGAGGCAGTCAACATTTTATTTGCACAAATTAATTAAAATCATGATAACATACTAACTGTTTATTCAAAGGCCTTTTCTGTTGGGTTTTTATCAAAGGAATTAATTACAATTGATGTTACTTAGTGACAGCAGTGTACCACTTTTTTCATCACAGTACTGTGAGGGGGAGCTCAGATTTTTTTTTTAGATACAAGTAAGGGGGGCTCCAAGTAAAAAAGGTTGGGAACCACTGCACGAAAGAACGAGCAAATGTAACTCGATGATTATCCACTCACTTGTTAAAAACCTAAATTCTTCAAATGAGAATAATTCCAAAACAATTTTCCTGACCTTCAATCTGACATGCACAGCTGTGTATGCACAAACCCTCAGCAATGAGCGCGCACTGTATAACTATGCATAGATCTGTTCAGATATCCATGTACATAAAAAACATGCAGCTTTACAAATGGTTTTCAATCAAAACAGTAAATGGCACTAAAACCAGTCATGTCCATCCCGTCTTCAGTCCATACTAAATTCAGCAGCCTGAATTTTAACACGGTCAAAAAAAGCGATGACATCGCTCAAATTCTTGTCTCCTTACATTTGCTACCAGTCAAGCTGAGGATTGATTTGAAAATACCGTTGACTGTGTTCAAGGTGTAAAGCCGAAGACTTACCTTTCAGAACTCCTATCTCCATATCAGCCATCTGAACAAAACCTTCTGTCCATGCCTAGATCCAGGACAAGATCGAGCTTTTTCTATTGCTGGACCAAAACTGTGGAACTCTTTACCTCCTAACGATTGCCTTCAATTTTCAATAACCCGTCAAGCTCAGGGATCCACAGCTCTGTAAGTTTTGTGTTACACTGTACGTAATTGTTATCTGTTCTTTCATTTTGATTGTTGGTCTTCTTGTCTGTTACTCTCTGATGCTTTGTTTTTTTTCTATGTATGCTGTTCAGCACTTTGGATCAACTGTGTTGTGTGTAAAAGTGCAGTATAAATAAATAAAGTTGAGTTGAGTTGAGTCCCCATCATACTCACAGGGTCTCCTCTGATTCCCACTTCTCCTCTATCTCCTCCGTGTCCTTTGATACCTTTGGGACCCTAAAAGCAATAAAGATGTTTAGTTAGCATTTATCAGCACTCAACATAAAAATCTCAAGTGAAAATTAAACTCACTCTTCTTCCGGGATTTCCTCTGTCTCCTGGGGATCCAGATACTCCACTTTTTCCCTGAAAGCAAACAACAGATGTCAGTTACAGCCACTTGTCATGCATAAATCAGAGTACTTGCCACACAACTTCAGACAAGATGTAATTTAACACATACCTCTTCTCCATTGATTCCATCGAGCCCAATTTCTCCAAAATCACCCTGCAACATGATGGAAGTGGTTTAGGTTATCACGGCAAAAGCCTGTATTTAGACAGCTTTATTTTGTAATAAAGAAAAAAGAAAGAATAACACGCACCTTTTCTCCTGAGTAGCCACGAGACCCCTGAACAGTGGGAAACAAAATAGTGTTACAACATTATATTTAATTTAAAAAATGTCTACTGTTTAAAGTGTGAAGAATAATTTTATAACTGTTTAAGTTAATCTAACATCTGTACCTTAAGACCTCTCTGTCCAGGACATCCCTGGAAACCTTGAGTTCCATTCACACCAGGAGGACCTCTCTCTCCCTGTCATCGCACAATAAAGACAATGAATTACCATGAGTGGAGGAGTTTAATATGAAGAAACATGATGTGGTTTAAAAGGAAAAAAGGAAATTCAAAGTCTTCATTGCAATTTTTGAGAACAATGTGGTTATACAGCAGTTATAGATCGGGGCATTCGACTGCAAAAGTGTGTAAGGAAAATAATGTCAGGCTGTGAAAACATTCAAACATACAGGTCCACCCTCGTCTCCTGGATGTCCTTGGCTTCCTGGAGATCCTGGACCACCCTGAAAGACAAAACAACAAAGTATTATAACATGAAAGTCTTTGTATTAGTTTGCATACATCAAACAGCTATAAATGTTTTTTGACATGGGATACCTTAGATCCTGGAAGTCCAACTGCTCCTCTGTCTCCTCTGGTGCCGGTACATTTGCATGGCACTCCACAGCAGTCCCTCTCTGCAATGTTGTCCTGTGCAGACAAAAAGAAAAACAATATTGTGTCATCTAAAGCTGGAAAAAGGAACTTTAATAGTAGTCTTTTTAACTGGTTAGTACTCACCAGTTCTTCCATTAGCTCATAGTCCAAGTCCATGATATTGACCCGTAGGGGTCTGGTGTACCTGAAGCCACGACCAAACTCCAACAACGAAGCCTCCTCAAATTGGGGCACCCGCTCCAGCCCAACCAGGATGAAACTGTTCACTCCTGTTTGGGACACACAAGAGTTACAAAAACAGACATACCCTCCTTTTTGTTTTCAAAAAGCTTTTAGAGTTTCACAGAGGTTTAACTACAGACTGTCACCAAGGGTCTTTTTAAACAGTTTTATCTTTTTACCTGATTGACGAAGCTCCTCCACTCGCCTTTTCATTTCTGCGTATGGGGCATCAACACCATCAGTCAGATGAATGACAACCTTTGGGAGACAGACAATTTAGTTTACTTTAGTGTCCTTACATTTTTCCATCATGTTTTCATTAGGGATTTCATGAAACATTTGGCCCAGGTCCCTATCTGAAGTTTTTCTAATAGATATGTCGTCATCTGAGTCTGAATGGATAATTTTATAAACCTAAACATACTCAAAATTATGAAACTTTGCCCTACTTTATTCTGCACTTTATTTCATGATTTATTTGATCCAAATATTGGATGTCTTGATTCAAAACTATTACAATGTTTGGAATTTGTAACATGATATGAATTAAACACAAGCTGAAAAATTGAAAAAGCTTAAATGAGACGCTAAGCACAAGACTAGAAATATATATCAGTCAACGGTTTCCTCAACTAGACAAATGTAATTTTGGCTTGCCTTTAATTTAAAGAGTCATTGTCTACTTGTGTTTGACCTGCCATCATCAAAAGGGATGAAAAATGAGAAGCTTCTACTGAAATCTTTTTACACTGCCTCATGATAAAAAATAAAAAGCAGTATCAGAGAATTTGTTTTAAAAAAAATGTGTCAAACCATGTGGGACAATTTGGATACAGTCCCTTACTGACTGGGATGACAGCCAGATGAAGTAGTATAGATATACAAAGTAAGCTGTGAAAACGGAGGGCAAATATGCAACACCAACAGAAGGTGGCTAACACAACACAGTACAGCTCAATTTCAGCCACTGACAATCTTTAAAAAGCTGAGAATGGCTCAGTATCATCTCGCGATATCTTTAGTTTGAACTTTTTCAGAAACCAACCTTGACAACATTATCCTGTCTGGCTTTGAATCTGTTGGTGTAAGCTGTGATTGTCCTGCCGTTAAGGACAAATGGACCACGACTTCGCAGGGCTCTGAAGCCCTCAAAGAGCTGATCAGGATTGTCTGTGAAGTCCAGCTGGACGGGTTCAGAGGCGGAGTCCATGGCCAACATGCCAACTTGCACAGAGGGAATCTGCCCTGATGAGCAACTTATCCCTGCCATTTTGGAGATTCTCTGCAGGATAGCGCCCATCTTGCTCTGGAGGTTGGTCTGAGCACTGAAGATGTTCTGGGCAGAAACATCAAAACCCACCAACACCTCAATGTTGCAGGCTGTAAAACAGAGGGCATTAACTAAGTGAACTTTTGCAACCAACAACAAACATCTTAAAACTCAACTGCTAGATTCAAAGATGGGAGTGAAATGTGAAAAGCTTAGCAATACGGCCGTTAGGACAAATGTTACTTTGTCTCTTACCTGTAGGAGTCTGATCTACACCAACACACAGCTTCCCCTTCACTTCATCATCCAGTGTCTCCAGGATTTGCTCGTTTAGTTCTGACAGTTCTTGGAAGGTGCTTGATCGAGCCACAGTGGTGGACTCGCTTGCAAGGTCTTCTAATTCATTTGCAGTGTCTCCCACTCCCACAGCAAAGATCCTCACCCCCTTTTTCTTCAGACCAAGGGCTGCTGTTTTGCCGTCATCAGCCGAGCGCCCTCCATTGATAACCATCAGGATCTGAGGAGTACCATCATCCATCCTACTGCCTTTTTCTTTGGTGAAGTACACATTTTGAACGTGGCGAATTGCTGCACCAGTGTTGAGTCTTTGTCCTCCTTTGTACTCTGTTCGGATAATGGCGTCCATGATGTCTTGCCTGTTTTTGTAAGTGTTGAGGTAGAAGGTGTCTGTCACATCTGCAGCATAATGTGCCAGACCAATTTGCAGGTTGTCTCTTTCAGTGAAGAAAAGATCGACTAGGTTGTTAATAAATTCCATCACTTCTTTGAAGTTGGCTCTGCCCAAGTTGATGGAGCCATCCACTAAAAACACAATATCTGCCTTTTTGGGAGGAGGCAGGCCTAATGCTAGGGAGAAGGAAAATAAGATATCGAAACACACAGGGTAAAGAAGGATGAAAAAAGGAGAAAAAGGGACTCATTAGATTTCATGCTTTCTAAGACTATGAATAATGTTTATACGTGTGTAAGTATGCATGACTTACTAGGATCCTCAAAATCAGTGGGTCTTTCCTCAGGGAGACTTCCACTCAACCTGGCAACTAACTTGCTGTTGATTGCTGGCAGCCCTGGGAATGACGGGACCTGGAGGACATCCTCTGGGGTTGTTGCAATTTGCGTTAGCTGCCTAGTGTTAGCACCACCAGCGCCAACACCAATGCAGTTGACCCGGGAGCCCTTTAGCAGAGGTCCATAGATGGAAACATCTTGGGGAGAACGTCCACCTGTGAGAACCACGAGATGCTGGGAGGCTTCAGACAGACGGACGCCCGCTGAGGGCTTTAACTCATTCTGAATGACGTACTCAATAGCGTCAGCCAAATTTGATGACCGGCCACCCATCTGACGAAGCCTTTTGATAGCAGAGATAACAGCTGGTTTGCTGTTGTGTGAGTTAAGAGAAAACTCCGTTGTAGCTCTGTCTCCATACTGGACAACAGCCACACGCACTTGATCAGGTTGCACGTTAAGTTGTTGAACAATGTTGAGGATGAAGTCACGGATATGAGCAATGCCAGCAGCACCTGTAGTTTCTGAGCCATCAATAAGGAAGATAATGTCCTTTTTCCCAAGATCTAGGGTTTCTGCAAATAAGGCACGTACAAGAAAAAAGAGATATACATTATTTGAATTTGATCAAAAACAGACAAGTGCATCTTTACATTTTTTTACCACTGTAAAATAACTTTACAACAGAATTAAGTTCTGTGTCTTTGTGCTGGACAAGAACTTAAGGTTAAGAATCATCAGATATTGAAACGTAGATGCCACATTTTTTGTGACTTTATGCGCTGATCATCATAAAATATGAAAGAAATAGAAAAGTTAACAGTTAGTTATGGATTTAAATTGTGTGAGAAAATGTATGTACATCTTTTGTATTGTAATGGTTTGTGTAATGTACCAGTATGGTACTGTGGTTGCTTGACATTATAAAATATTTAATTGTTGATAATATGTATAACTTACAAGTAATTATATATAAGTCATGAAATAATAACTAACGTCTAACCCTTAATCAATATTAGCAAACTTAAATTCAGTTTAGAAAGTCAAAAGCACAAAACACAGATCAACCAATTAATTAATGTAAAATATATAGAAATCTATAGTTTAGGATAAAGTCCAAAATAAAGCCAAACTACAGTTAATACCAAGAGGTATTCATTTCTCACAGTTACAAATAACCACATCTATGAAAACAAAGTCTCAGAATTAAACAAGCCTAATTAGCTCTTTGTCTATAGTCTCCATTTTTCTATATTGTTACAAACGGGTCTTGATAGTCCAAATATGGCAGCCCTGACGGACTCATACTATCAACATACATCAGTGACAACTGAATTTACGTTCCTATAGGCTATCAGCGCACCACCACTGCGACATTCTTCTTTTAAGAAGGCCAACATGCATTTGGATACCTGAGATTTTCTCTATATATTTAAGGTAAAAAACAAAGATAGTATTCCTTACCTACGGGTACTGTGGGAGGAACATAACTACTGATTATATCAGCTGTTGTTATTGTTTTGACTGAATCAATCAGCTGTGTTTCAACTCCTGGAAGCTGCTGGAAATTGTCAACTGTATATACAAGCTCAGGCTTCAGGGAAATCTGTCTCAGTTCATTGGGGTCTGCATTTCTTGATCCAATAGCTACAGGTGCAACCATGTTTTTCTTCAGTTGGTCTGCTGCACTGGATACATCATCTGATGACTTGCCACCTGTAACTAGAATGAGGAACTGAGGCACACCATCCTCAATACGACTTCCTGCTGACCTCTGGAAGATGGTTTTGCCGACATATTCAAGAGCTCGGCCTGTATTTAGACGGTTTCCACCTTTGCTACGGAGTCTCATCACAGCCTGGCGCACCTCGTCTTTGGTGGAGAATTGATTCAGAAGAAATTCTAATTTTGGATCATCACTGTGCTGTACCACTGAAATTCGGACCCTATCCAATCCTACATCCAGCTTTTCCACGACTCTTGAAATCATTTCCCGGATGGCAGGGAACTCACTACGCACAGCAGTCGTGCCATCAATTAGAAATACAACATCCCTCTTTTCTCCTTCTCTGGTTGTCGTTGTGATTACTGCTCAGAAAGACAAGAAGGTACAAATTGTGATTACAAAACAGTTAACTTTACGAGAAGAACTTTAAAAATTATTTGTACAATTACTGAGGTCATACAAATGGGTTGTATGAAGATGTTTTTTGGCTGTAAATTATATCTTAGACAAAATTAATTACCGTCATAGGTTAATACTGGCTGCAATCTGGCAATGTCATCATCTGACAACTCAGTGAGAGTGTTAATCAAGTTTTCTTGGACCGTGTACAAGCCAGGGAGGTCATCTACAGGGTAGGCAAAGTTAGACACATATGACACCATCTGGAGCTCTGTAGGGTTAACATCTCTGGTCCCAATGGCGAAGGGGAGAACTCTTGATTGTTTCAGGGAAGTTGCAGCCCGACTGATGTCATCTGTAGAAGACCCACTGGAGACGACAATAAGAAACTGTGGCACATTATCTCCCTTCCTGCTACCACGTGCTGCTGTAAGGATATCCTGGCTTACAAACTGCAAGGCCTGTCCCAGGTTACGTTGTCTTCCTCCTCGCTGTCTCAGTCCCCTGACGGCGTTCAAAACACCTTCTTTGGTTGTATGTGTGTTCAGATACATGTCAGCATGAGCATAGTCACCATACTGGACCACACCAATCCGGATCTTGTCCTCACCAACGTTGAGACTCTCAACAACTCTGCGGATGAACTCCTGGATGATAGGAAATTCCCGTCCTACACCATCAGATCCATCGACAAGGAAAACAACATCCTTCCGGGGGCCCTGGGTCTCAGCTGGAAGAGACAGAGAAAAGGTATATTATTTTTTTGCTGCAGATATGATCAAGATATTGAACCCGACTAAAGAAGGATAAAGGCAGCAAATATACAAGGCTGTATGGATGTATATCAGCCTTTAACAGTCTGTTGGAGAAATGTTTAGCTGCCAGTCAGTTGCTTCACAATATAAATATGGTTTACTATAAGGACAGTTGTGTGTAATTTCCTTTCAATGAAACTATATTCTTAGCTATTCTCACAGAATGTGAGAACTTCACCGTCATGAGCAGTGTCTTTTTGCAACCCCAATCTGGATTGATATATATAAAAGGTTAATTGCAAAAAAAGGGTCAAGTACATAATAAATGTCTGAAAAAATATTGGAGATCCCTTAAACATACAAAAATATCGAAACCCACGTTGTACAGAAGACTGGAAAATCCATTGAGAGAAGTCCAAGCCTGGAAGCTAGCAGTCAAACCAAACACAGATCTCTGAGAAGCAGTTAGGGTATATTTCTCACACCTGAAGATTGCTAAATACTTTTTAGGGTGCACTCACACTAGGCAATCCGTACTGTGCCCAACCATGGTTGACCCCCAAAGTCCAGTTTGTTTGACTAGTGAGGGTGCTCCGTACTGTGCTCAACCACGTTACAATTTCTTTGCCCGGGCACGGATCGAAGAGGTTTTCTGTCTGCCTGTCTTGTAAACCAAGCACGCTTCATGTGCAAGTAAAGCCATTCATGGGTAGAATAACAACATTATGTAGAGGTAACCGTGCTCAGGATCAGTTAGTGCTGGAGCAATACAAGTGCAGGCCAGCAGGGTCATGGGGACAGGGGCAATTGTGCTTTAGCACAGTGTGGAGCAACTTGGCCTAGTGTGAGTACCCCCTTAAATGTAATTATCCAGTTATAAACTAGATTACTATTGTTAATTTACAATTATTTAAGAAAGATAAGGAGGTTTGAGTGTGTTAACCACACAGCTAAATGTATTGCAAATGCTGCTGTCTGTGTAAAGATTCTTGTAGATAACTCTTGTCTCTTGGATGTTAGAGCTTACTCGTCGAGTCAAATGTCAGCCACCTAGACTTCACATTTGAAAAGGAACATTTTCTAATGACGAAAATGTCTGCAGGTATTTTTCTCAAACACAAGTAAAAATAATGTAATTCCCATTCAACAATAAACATTACATAATGAATTAATAAACAATTGAGATGGCAACTAGGCTGTACAGCTGATACAGCATGTTCTTTTATTTTAAGATGAAAAGGGGAGGAGCTGCTAATTTCTTTTTTGACTGCTCACGTTTTAGTCTTGAGAATGCAGAAAAAAATATGTATTGGACCATTGATCTGTTTATTGTCATTCAGATATCATTTAATTTTATGTTCAAATGAAAAAAGCACAAATATAAAAAATGATAGAGGGACAATAAAACAGGCTGAAACAGATGGGATGGAAAAGAAAATACTTGCCTACTGGAAACAGAAAGCGTTTGGGTCTGAAAGGAGACGTGCGTTTGTAATAGATTGTTGCTGTTATGGTGTCGTGTTTGCTTGAAGCATTTGAAATTTGATCATCCTTGACTTATTGTTTCAAAAGTGCAATGACTGAGAATGTGATCATAACATGTTTATTTAAAATGGTAGTGATTTTTTCAAACAATTGTTGAAATCTATATTGAAAAGATCATCGAATGCAAGACAAGTGAACCTTTAAGAAAAGACGGCAGTTAGTCGGCATTGGTTCAGTACAAAAACTGAAAAAAAAGAACTTCTGCCAGAATTTGCTTTAATAAATTTTAAGAAAGTTGTAAGGGTTTGTTGCATCATGTGCATATCAATGAGGTCTGAACAGACTATTAAGTGAAAGCATTTAAAAGAAAAACAAATGAATTGTCAAATTAAAATCAAGTAAACCCTTTTACCAGGAAGTGACTGTGTTGAAATTAGAAAATGTGTACAGCAAAAGAGACGGAGTGAAAACTCCAGGATCCACATGAAAAAGAGCTCCTGACACTTAAAGGGTTGGTGAAAAATATTGGAAAAGATGACCTAAAACTGTAAAGACTGTCATACTGTTCAATTTGCATCCTACCATGACCTTGGAATGTTAAAATCTATCACTTTCTTACCAGTTTTTCTTGGTGTGATGGGCGTGGCCCTGGTTTGCACTGTGTTCATTACAGAGGAGAGCTGTTCCTGGGCACTGGGGAGGTCAGTGAAGTCAGACACTGATAGAGCGTAACTAGGGTCATATGATATCTTCTGCAGCTCCCTACTGTCAGAGTTCCTTGTGCCAATGCCTATCACATAGACGCCCTGCTGTTTGAGAGCAGAGGCTGGGGTATCTACATTGTCAAAAGACCTTCCACCATTTAGCAGGACCAACATTTGTGGAACACCTTGCAGGCGCCTGCTCCCGGAGGAGTTTGTAAAGGCGTTGTCCCTGACGTATTGGAGGGCTGCCCCGGTGTTGAGGGGTCTGCCTCCTCTATGTCTCAGCCCTTTGACTGTATCCAAAATATCCTGTTTTGTGGTGTACGTGTTCAGATAGAAATGGATCTCTGCATCTCTGCTGTATTGGACCACAGAGACACGGTCTTTGTTAGGTCCTACATTCAATTTCTCCACCACTCTCTCAACAAAATCAAGCATGGCAGGGAAGCCATTCCTTGTGCTATCAGAACCATCCAGAAGGAACACGATATCCTTTTTGGCAGTGTCGACTGAGAAAAGACAGGAAGACATCAAGTGAAATTTTGTGCAAAATCTACGCTGCTGGGCTAATCATCAAGTGGTGCAATTTTCTTTCATTTCTCTGTTTTTTGTTTAATTCAATCTAAACAATGGGAGAGCACTTCCCCCTTATCTTGAAATGCAGCTACACAAATGTCACACTTATTTTCCTTGCCTCAGTGTAGGTCAAACAAATCATGTGTCTATCTGGCCAGTAAGGGGCCGTGCTTGTTAACATACCAGGAACAGTTGGTGGTTCTGGGGCAACCTCGATAACCACAGCCTCCACGGAGGACTGAAGTTGTTGTTGGACATTGGGAAGGTCAGTGAATTCAGACACAGTTAGCGCATAACTGGGGTCGTGGGATATCTTCTGCAGTTCTTTGCTATCAGTGCTCCTGGTTCCAATTGCAAAGGTCAAGACACCCAGCTCTTTGAGAGCAGAGGCTGGTGCATCAACACTGTCAAAAGACCTTCCACCACTTATCAATACTAGGACCTGTGGGACTCCTTCCTGGAGCCTGCTTCCAGCAGAGGCTGTGAAGACATTATCCCTCAAGTACTGGAGAGCTGCTCCAGTGTTGAGGGGTCTTCCACCTTTGTGCCTCAATCCTCTGACAGTGTCAAGGATGTCGCCTTTTGTGGTGTACGTGTTGAGATAGAATTGGACAGCTGGATCTTTGCTGTACTGAACCACTGAGACACGGTCTTTGTTGTCATCCACACTGAGTGTCTCTACAACTCTTTGGACAAAGTCTCTCACAGCTGGGAAGCCAGTTCTAGTACCATCAGATCCATCCAACAAGAACACAACATCTTTTCCTGCTGGCTTTCTCTCCACTAGGAACAAAGAATTTCAGACATGTTCAGGTTCATGTGTCAAATGTTTTCCATGTGAAAGTCAGATGACCAAAGCTAACCTGGAATTTAGCAACGTACTCTGTTTAATCTGGAACAAATGTATTCTCAGAGTGCTGCTGGCTTACCACAGCTTCAATAAATACACTTTCATACTGTTCAATTTGCATCCTACCATGACCTTGGAAAATACAAATCTGTCACTTTTCTTACCAGTTTTTCTTGGTGTGATGGGCGTGGCCCTGGTTTGCACTGTGTTCATTACAGAGGAGAGCTGTTCCTGGGCACTGGGGAGGTCAGTGAAGTCAGACACTGATAGAGCGTAACTAGGGTCATATGATATCTTCTGCAGCTCCCTACTGTCAGAGTTCCTTGTGCCAATGCCTATCACATAGACGCCCTGCTGTTTGAGAGCAGAGGCTGGGGTATCTACATTGTCAAAAGACCTTCCACCATTTAGCAGGACCAACATTTGTGGAACACCTTGCAGGCGCCTGCTCCCGGAGGAGTTTGTAAAGGCGTTGTCCCTGACGTATTGGAGGGCTGCCCCGGTGTTGAGGGGTCTGCCTCCTCTATGTCTCAGCCCTCTGACTGTATCCAAAATATCCTGTTTTGTGGTGTATGTGTTCAGATAGAAATGGATCTCTGCATCTCTGCTGTATTGGACCACAGAGACACGGTCTTTGTTAGGTCCTACATTCAATTTCTCCACCACTCTCTCAACAAAATCAAGCATGGCAGGGAAGCCATTCCTTGTGCTATCAGAACCATCCAGAAGGAACACGATATCCTTTTTGGCAGTGTCGACTGAGAAAGGACAGGAAGACATCAAGTGAAATTTTGTGCAAAATCTACGCTGCTGGGCTAATCATCAAGTGGTGCAATTTTCTTTCATTTCTCTGTTTTTTGTTTAATTCAATCTAAACAATGGGAGAGCACTTCCCCCTTATCTTGAAATGCAGCTACACAAATGTCACACTTATTTTCCTTGCCTCAGTGTAGGTCAAACAAATCATGTGTCTATCTGGCCAGTAAGGGGCCGTGCTTGTTAACATACCAGGAACAGTTGGTGGTTCTGGGGCAACCTCGATAACCACAGCCTCCACGGAGGACTGAAGTTGTTGTTGGACATTGGGAAGGTCAGTGAATTCAGACACAGTTAGCGCATAACTGGGGTCGTGGGATATCTTCTGCAGTTCTTTGCTATCAGTGCTCCTGGTTCCAATTGCAAAGGTCAAGACACCCAGCTCTTTGAGAGCAGAGGCTGGTGCATCAACACTGTCAAAAGACCTTCCACCACTTATCAATACTAGGACCTGTGGGACTCCTTCCTGGAGCCTGCTTCCAGCAGAGGCTGTGAAGACATTATCCCTCAAGTACTGGAGAGCTGCTCCAGTGTTGAGGGGTCTTCCACCTTTGTGCCTCAATCCTCTGACAGTGTCAAGGAGGTCGCCTTTTGTGGTGTACGTGTTGAGATAGAATTGGACAGCTGGATCTTTGCTGTACTGAACCACTGAGACACGGTCTTTGTTGTCATCCACACTGAGTGTCTCTACAACTCTTTGGACAAAGTCTCTCACAGCTGGGAAGCCAGTTCTAGTACCATCAGATCCATCCAACAAGAACACAACATCTTTTCCTGCTGGCTTTCTCTCCACTAGGAACAAAGAATTTCAGACATGTTCAGGTTCATTTGTCAAATGTTTTCCATGTGAAAGTCAGATGACCAAAGCTAACCTGGAATTTAGCAACGTACTCTGTTTAATCTGGAACAAATGTATTCTCAGAGTGCTGCTGGCTTACCACAGCTTCAATAAATACACTTTCATACTGTTCAATTTGCATCCTACCATGACCTTGGAAAATGAAAATCTGTCACTTTTCTTACCAGTTTTTCTTGGTGTGATGGGCGTGGCCCTGGTTTGCACTGTGTTCATTACAGAGGAGAGCTGTTCCTGGGCACTGGGGAGGTCAGTGAAGTCAGACACTGATAGAGCGTAACTAGGGTCGTATGATATCTTCTGCAGCTCCCTACTGTCAGAGTTCCTTGTGCCAATGCCTATCACATAGACGCCCTGCTGTTTGAGAGCAGAGGCTGGGGTATCTACATTGTCAAAAGACCTTCCACCATTTAGCAGGACCAACATTTGTGGAACACCTTGCAGGCGCCTGCTCCCGGAGGAGTTTGTAAAGGCGTTGTCCCTGACGTATTGGAGGGCTGCCCCAGTGTTGAGGGGTCTGCCTCCTCTATGTCTCAGCCCTCTGACTGTATCCAAAATATCCTGTCTTGTGGTGTATGTGTTCAGATAGAAATGGATCTCTGCATCTCTGCTGTATTGGACCACAGAGACATGGTCTTTGTTAGGTCCTACATTCAATTTCTCCACCACACTCTCAACAAAATCAAGCATGGCAGGGAAGCCATTCCTTGTGCCATCAGAACCATCCAGAAGGAACACCACATCCTTTTTGGCAGTGTCGACTGAGAAAAGACAGGAAGACATCAAGTGAAATTTTGTGCAAAATCTACGCTGCTGGGCTAATCATCAAGTGGTGCAATTTTCTTTCATTTCTCGGTTTTTTGTTTATTTCAATCTAAACAATGGGAGAGCACTTCCCCCTTATCTTGAAATGCAGCTACACAAATGTCACACTTATTTTCCTTGCCTCAGTGTAGGTCAAACAAATCATGTGTCTATCTGGCCAGTAAGGGGCCGTGCTTGTTAACATACCAGGAACAGTTGGTGGTTCTGGGGCAACCTCGATAACCACAGCCTCCACGGAGGACTGAAGTTGTTGTTGGACATTGGGAAGGTCAGTGAATTCAGACACAGTTAGCGCATAACTGGGGTCGTGGGATATCTTCTGCAGTTCTTTGCTATCAGCGCTCCTGGTTCCAATTGCAAAGGTCAAGACGCCCAGCTCTTTGAGAGCAGAGGCTGGTGCATCAACACTGTCAAAAGACCTTCCACCACTTATCAATACTAGGACCTGTGGGACTCCTTCCTGAAGCCTGCTTCCAGCAGAGGCTGTGAAGACATTATCCCTCAAGTACTGGAGAGCTGCTCCAGTGTTGAGGGGTCTTCCACCTTTGTGCCTCAATCCTCTGACAGTGTCAAGGAGGTCGCCTTTTGTGGTGTACGTGTTGAGATAGAATTGGACAGCTGGATCTTTGCTGTACTGAACCACTGAGACACGGTCTTTGTTGTCATCCACACTGAGTGTCTCTACAACTCTTTGGACAAAGTCTCTCACAGCTGGGAAGCCAGTTCTAGTACCATCAGATCCATCCAACAAGAACACAACATCTTTTCCTGCTGGCTTTCTCTCCACTAGGGAACAAAGAATTTCAGACATGTTCAGGTTCATGTGTCAAATGTTTTCCATGTGAAAGTCAGATGACCAAAGCTAACCTGGAACTTAGCAACGTACTCTGTTTAATCAGGAACAAATGTATTCTCAGAGTGCTGCTGGCTTACCTCAGCTTCAATAAATACACTTTCATACTGTTCAATTTGCATCCTACCATGACCTTAGAAAATAAAAATCTGTCACTTTTCTTACCAGTTGTTGTTGGTGTGATGGGCGTGGCCCTGGTTTGCACTGTGTTCATTACAGAGGAGAGCTGTTCCTGTGCACTGGGGAGGTCAGTGAAGTCAGACACTGATAGAGCGTAACTAGGGTCATATGATATCTTCTGCAGCTCCCTACTGTCAGAGTTCCTTGTGCCAATGCCTATCACATAGACGCCCTGCTGTTTGAGAGCAGAGGCTGGGGTATCTACATTGTCAAAAGACCTTCCACCATTTAGCAGGACCAACATTTGTGGAACACCTTGCAGGCGCCTGCTCCCGGAGGAGTTTGTAAAGGCGTTGTCCCTGACGTATTGGAGGGCTGCCCCGGTGTTGAGGGGTCTGCCTCCTCTATGTCTCAGCCCTCTGACTGTATCCAAAATATCCTGTCTTGTGGTGTATGTGTTCAGATAGAATTGGATCTCTGCATCTCTGCTGTATTGGACCACAGAGACACGGTCTTTGTTAGGTCCTACATTCAATTTCTCCACCACACTCTCAACAAAATCAAGCATGGCAGGGAAGCCATTCCTTGTGCCATCAGAACCATCCAGAAGGAACACCACATCCTTTTTGGCAGTGTCGACTGAGAAAGGACAGGAAGACATCAAGTGAAATTTTGTGCAAAATCTACGCTGCTGGGCTAATCATCAAGTGGTGCAATTTTCTTTCATTTCTCTGTTTTTTGTTTAATTCAATCTAAACAATGGGAGAGCACTTCCCCCTTATCTTGAAATGCAGCTACACAAATGTCACACTTATTTTCCTTGCCTCAGTGTAGGTCAAACAAATCATGTGTCTATCTGGCCAGTAAGGGGCCATGCTTGTTAACATACCAGGAACAGTTGGTGGTTCTGGGGCAACCTCGATAACCACAGCCTCCACGGAGGACTGAAGTTGTTGTTGGACATTGGGAAGGTCAGTGAATTCAGACACAGTTAGCGCATAACTGGGGTCGTGGGATATCTTCTGCAGTTCTTTGCTATCAGCGCTCCTGGTTCCAATTGCAAAGGTCAAGACACCCAGCTCTTTGAGAGCAGAGGCTGGTGCATCAACACTGTCAAAAGACCTTCCACCACTTATCAATACTAGGACCTGTGGGACTCCTTCCTGAAGCCTGCTTCCAGCAGAGGCTGTGAAGACATTATCCCTCAAGTACTGGAGAGCTGCTCCAGTGTTGAGGGGTCTTCCACCTTTGTGCCTCAATCCTCTGACAGTGTCAAGGAGGTCGCCTTTTGTGGTGTACGTGTTGAGATAGAATTGGACAGCTGGATCTTTGCTGTACTGAACCACTGAGACACGGTCTTTGTTGTCATCCACACTGAGTGTCTCTACAACTCTTTGGACAAAGTCTCTCACAGCTGGGAAGCCAGTTCTAGTACCATCAGATCCATCCAACAAGAACACAACATCTTTTCCTGCTGGCTTTCTCTCCACTAGGGAACAAAGAATTTCAGACATGTTCAGGTTCATGTGTCAACTGTTTTCCATGTGAAAGTCAGATGACCAAAGCTAACCTGGAACTTAGCAACGTACTCTGTTTAATCTGGAACAAATGTATTCTCAGAGTGCTGCTGGCTTACCACAGCTTCAATAAATACACTTTCATACTGTTCAATTTGCATCCTACCATGACCTTGGAAAATGAAAATCTGTCACATTTCTTACCAGTTTTTCTTGGTGTGATGGGCGTGGCCCTGGTTTGCACTGTGTTCATTACAGAGGAGAGCTGTTCCTGGGCACTGGGGAGGTCAGTGAAGTCAGACACTGATAGAGCGTAACTAGGGTCATATGATATCTTCTGCAGCTCCCTACTGTCAGAGTTCCTTGTGCCAATGCCTATCACATAGACGCCCTGCTGTTTGAGAGCAGAGGCTGGGGTATCTACATTGTCAAAAGACCTTCCACCATTTAGCAGGACCAACATTTGTGGAACACCTTGCAGGCGCCTGCTCCCGGAGGAGTTTGTAAAGGCGTTGTCCCTGACGTATTGGAGGGCTGCCCCGGTGTTGAGGGGTCTGCCTCCTCTATGTCTCAGCCCTCTGACTGTATCCAAAATATCCTGTTTTGTGGTGTATGTGTTCAGATAGAAATGGATCTCTGCATCTCTGCTGTATTGGACCACAGAGACACGGTCTTTGTTAGGTCCTACATTCAATTTCTCCACCACTCTCTCAACAAAATCAAGCATGGCAGGGAAGCCATTCCTTGTGCTATCAGAACCATCCAGAAGGAACACGATATCCTTTTTGGCAGTGTCGACTGAGAAAAGACAGGAAGACATCAAGTGAAATTTTGTGCAAAATCTACGCTGCTGGGCTAATCATCAAGTGGTGCAATTTTCTTTTATTTCTCTGTTTTTTGTTTAATTCAATCTAAACAATGGGAGAGCACTTCCCCCTTATCTTGAAATGCAGCTACACAAATGTCACACTTATTTTCCTTGCCTCAGTGTAGGTCAAGCAAATCATGTGTCTATCTGGCCAGTAAGGGGCCATGCTTGTTAACATACCAGGAACAGTTGGTGGTTCTGGGGCGACCTCGATAACCACAGCCTCCACGGAGGACTGAAGTTGTTGTTGGACATTGGGAAGGTCAGTGAATTCAGACACAGTTAGCGCATAACTGGGGTCGTGGGATATCTTCTGCAATTCTTCGCTATCAGCGCTCCTGGTTCCAATTGCAAAGGTCAAGACACCCAGCTCTTTGAGAGCAGAGGCTGGTGCATCAACACTGTCAAAAGACCTTCCACCACTTATCAATACTAGGACCTGTGGGACTCCTTCCTGGAGCCTGCTTCCAGCAGAGGCTGTGAAGACATTATCCCTCAAGTACTGGAGAGCTGCTCCAGTGTTGAGGGGTCTTCCACCTTTGTGCCTCAATCCTCTGACAGTGTCAAGGATGTCGCCTTTTGTGGTGTACGTGTTGAGATAGAATTGGACAGCTGGATCTTTGCTGTACTGAACCACTGAGACACGGTCTTTGTTGTCATCCACACTGAGTGTCTCTACAACTCTTTGGACAAAGTCTCTCACAGCTGGGAAGCCAGTTCTAGTACCATCAGATCCATCCAACAAGAACACAACATCTTTTCCTGCTGGCTTTCTCTCCACTAGGGAACAAAGAATTTCAGACATGTTCAGGTTCATGTGTCAAATGTTTTCCATGTGAAAGTCAGATGACCAAAGCTAACCTGGAACTTAGCAACGTACTCTGTTTAATCAGGAACAAATGTATTCTCAGAGTGCTGCTGGCTTACCTCAGCTTCAATAAATACACTTTCATACTGTTCAATTTGCATCCTACCATGACCTTAGAAAATAAAAATCTGTCACTTTTCTTACCAGTTGTTGTTGGTGTGATGGGCGTGGCCCTGGTTTGCACTGTGTTCATTACAGAGGAGAGCTGTTCCTGTGCACTGGGGAGGTCAGTGAAGTCAGACACTGATAGAGCGTAACTAGGGTCATATGATATCTTCTGCAGCTCCCTACTGTCAGAGTTCCTTGTGCCAATGCCTATCACATAGACGCCCTGCTGTTTGAGAGCAGAGGCTGGGGTATCTACATTGTCAAAAGACCTTCCACCATTTAGCAGGACCAACATTTGTGGAACACCTTGCAGGCGCCTGCTCCCGGAGGAGTTTGTAAAGGCGTTGTCCCTGACGTATTGGAGGGCTGCCCCGGTGTTGAGGGGTCTGCCTCCTCTATGTCTCAGCCCTCTGACTGTATCCAAAATATCCTGTCTTGTGGTGTATGTGTTCAGATAGAATTGGATCTCTGCATCTCTGCTGTATTGGACCACAGAGACACGGTCTTTGTTAGGTCCTACATTCAATTTCTCCACCACACTCTCAACAAAATCAAGCATGGCAGGGAAGCCATTCCTTGTGCCATCAGAACCATCCAGAAGGAACACCACATCCTTTTTGGCAGTGTCTTCTGAGAAAGGACAGGAAGACATCAAGTGAAATTTTGTGCAAAATCTACGCTGCTGGGCTAATCATCAAGTGGTGCAATTTTCTTTCATTTCTCTGTTTTTTGTTTAATTCAATCTAAACAATGGGAGAGCACTTCCCCCTTATCTTGAAATGCAGCTACACAAATGTCACACTTATTTTCCTTGCCTCAGTGTAGGTCAAACAAATCATGTGTCTATCTGGCCAGTAAGGGGCCATGCTTGTTAACATACCAGGAACAGTTGGTGGTTCTGGGGCAACCTCGATAACCACAGCCTCCACGGAGGACTGAAGTTGTTGTTGGACATTGGGAAGGTCAGTGAATTCAGACACAGTTAGCGCATAACTGGGGTCGTGGGATATCTTCTGCAGTTCTTTGCTATCAGCGCTCCTGGTTCCAATTGCAAAGGTCAAGACACCCAGCTCTTTGAGAGCAGAGGCTGGTGCATCAACACTGTCAAAAGACCTTCCACCACTTATCAATACTAGGACCTGTGGGACTCCTTCCTGAAGCCTGCTTCCAGCAGAGGCTGTGAAGACATTATCCCTCAAGTACTGGAGAGCTGCTCCAGTGTTGAGGGGTCTTCCACCTTTGTGCCTCAATCCTCTGACAGTGTCAAGGAGGTCGCCTTTTGTGGTGTACGTGTTGAGATAGAATTGGACAGCTGGATCTTTGCTGTACTGAACCACTGAGACACGGTCTTTGTTGTCATCCACACTGAGTGTCTCTACAACTCTTTGGACAAAGTCTCTCACAGCTGGGAAGCCAGTTCTAGTACCATCAGATCCATCCAACAAGAACACAACATCTTTTCCTGCTGGCTTTCTCTCCACTAGGGAACAAAGAATTTCAGACATGTTCAGGTTCATGTGTCAAATGTTTTCCATGTGAAAGTCAGATGACCAAAGCTAACCTGGAATTTAGCAACGTACTCTGTTTAATCTGGAACAAATGTATTCTCAGAGTGCTGCTGGCTTACCACAGCTTCAATAAATACACTTTCATACTGTTCAATTTGCATCCTACCATGACCTTGGAAAATGAAAATCTGTCACTTTTCTTACCAGTTTTTCTTGGTGTAATGGGCGTGGCCCTGGTTTGCACTGTGTTCATTACAGAGGAGAGCTGTTCCTGGGCACTGGGGAGGTCAGTGAAGTCAGACACTGATAGAGCGTAACTAGGGTCATATGATATCTTCTGCAGCTCCCTACTGTCAGAGTTCCTTGTGCCAATGCCTATCACATAGACGCCCTGCTGTTTGAGAGCAGAGGCTGGGGTATCTACATTGTCAAAAGACCTTCCACCATTTAGCAGGACCAACATTTGTGGAACACCTTGCAGGCGCCTGCTCCCGGAGGAGTTTGTAAAGGCGTTGTCCCTGACGTATTGGAGGGCTGCCCCGGTGTTGAGGGGTCTGCCTCCTCTATGTCTCAGCCCTCTGACTGTATCCAAAATATCCTGTCTTGTGGTGTATGTGTTCAGATAGAAATGGATCTCTGCATCTCTGCTGTATTGGACCACAGAGACACGGTCTTTGTTAGGTCCTACATTCAATTTCTCCACCACTTTCTTAACAAAATCAAGCATGGCAGGGAAGCCATTCCTTGTGCCATCAGAACCATCCAGAAGGAACACGATATCCTTTTTGGCAGTGTCGACTGAGAAAAGACAGGAAGACATCAAGTGAAATTTTGTGCAAAATCTACGCTGCTGGGCTAATCATCAAGTGGTGCAATTTTCTTTCATTTCTCTGTTTTTTGTTTAATTCAATCTAAACAATGGGAGAGCACTTCCCCCTTATCTTGAAATGCAGCTACACAAATGTCACACTTATTTTCCTTGCCTCAGTGTAGCAAATCATGTGTCTATCTGGCCAGTAAGGGGCCATGCTTGTTAACATACCAGGAACAGTTGGTGGTTCTGGGGCGACCTCGATAACCACAGCCTCCACGGAGGACTGAAGTTGTTGTTGGACATTGGGAAGGTCAGTGAATTCAGACACAGTTAGCGCATAACTGGGGTCGTGGGATATCTTCTGCAGTTCTTCGCTATCAGCGCTCCTGGTTCCAATTGCAAAGGTCAAGACACCCAGCTCTTTGAGAGCAGAGGCTGGTGCATCAACACTGTCAAAAGACCTTCCACCACTTATCAATACTAGGACCTGTGGGACTCCTTCCTGGAGCCTGCTTCCAGCAGAGGCTGTGAAGACATTATCCCTCAAGTACTGGAGAGCTGCTCCAGTGTTGAGGGGTCTTCCACCTTTGTGCCTCAATCCTCTGACAGTGTCAAGGAGGTCGCCTTTTGTGGTGTACGTGTTGAGATAGAATTGGACAGCTGGATCTTTGCTGTACTGAACCACTGAGACACGGTCTTTGTTGTCATCCACACTGAGTGTCTCTACAACTCTTTGGACAAAGTCTCTCACAGCTGGGAAGCCAGTTCTAGTACCATCAGATCCATCCAACAAGAACACAACATCTTTTCCTGCTGGCTTTCTCTCCACTAGGGAACAAAGAATTTCAGACATGTTCAGGTTCATGTGTCAAATGTTTTCCATGTGAAAGTCAGATGACCAAAGCTAACCTGGAACGTAGCAACGTACTCTGTTTAATCTGGAACAAATGTATTCTCAGAGTTCTGCCGGCTTACCTCAGCTTCAATAAATACACTTTCATACTGTTCAATTTGCATCCTACCATGACCTTGGAAAATACAAATCTGTCACTTTTCTTACCAGTTGTTGTTGGTGTGATGGGCGTGGCCCTGGTTTGCACTGTGTTCATTACAGAGGAGAGCTGTTCCTGTGCACTGGGGAGGTCAGTGAAGTCAGACACTGATAGAGCGTAACTAGGGTCATATGATATCTTCTGCAGCTCCCTACTGTCAGAGTTCCTTGTGCCAATGCCTATCACATAGACGCCCTGCTGTTTGAGAGCAGAGGCTGGGGTATCTACATTGTCAAAAGACCTTCCACCATTTAGCAGGACCAACATTTGTGGAACACCTTGCAGGCGCCTGCTCCCGGAGGAGTTTGTAAAGGCGTTGTCCCTGACGTATTGGAGGGCTGCCCCAGTGTTGAGGGGTCTGCCTCCTCTATGTCTCAGCCCTCTGACTGTATCCAAAATATCCTGTCTTGTGGTGTATGTGTTCAGATAGAAATGGATCTCTGCATCTCTGCTGTATTGGACCACAGAGACACGGTCTTTGTTAGGTCCTACATTCAATTTCTCCACCACACTCTCAACAAAATCAAGCATGGCAGGGAAGCCATTCCTTGTGCCATCAGAACCATCCAGAAGGAACACGATATCCTTTTTGGCAGTGTCGACTGAGAAAAGACAGGAAGACATCAAGTGAAATTTTGTGCAAAATCTACGCTGCTGGGCTAATCATCAAGTGGTGCAATTTTCTTTCATTTCTCTGTTTTTTTGTTTAATTCAATCTAAACAATGGGAGAGCACTTCCCCCTTATCTTGAAATGCAGCTACACAAATGTCACACTTATTTTCCTTGCCTCAGTGTAGGTCAAGCAAATCATGTGTCTATCTGGCCAGTAAGGGGCCATGCTTGTTAACATACCAGGAACAGTTGGTGGTTCTGGGGCGACCTCGATAACCACAGCCTCCACGGAGGACTGAAGTTGTTGTTGGACATTGGGAAGGTCAGTGAATTCAGACACAGTTAGCGCATAACTGGGGTCGTGGGATATCTTCTGCAGTTCTTTGCTATCAGCGCTCCTGGTTCCAATTGCAAAGGTCAAGACACCCAGCTCTTTGAGAGCAGAGGCTGGTGCATCAACACTGTCAAAAGACCTTCCACCACTTATCAATACTAGGACCTGTGGGACTCCTTCCTGGAGCCTGCTTCCAGCAGAGGCTGTGAAGACATTATCCCTCAAGTACTGGAGAGCTGCTCCAGTGTTGAGGGGTCTTCCACCTTTGTGCCTCAATCCTCTGACAGTGTCAAGGAGGTCGCCTTTTGTGGTGTACGTGTTGAGATAGAATTGGACAGCTGGATCTTTGCTGTACTGAACCACTGAGACACGGTCTTTGTTGTCATCCACACTGAGTGTCTCTACAACTCTTTGGACAAAGTCTCTCACAGCTGGGAAGCCAGTTCTAGTACCATCAGATCCATCCAACAAGAACACAACATCTTTTCCTGCTGGCTTTCTCTCCACTAGGGAACAAAGAATTTCAGACATGTTCAGGTTCATGTGTCAAATGTTTTCCATGTGAAAGTCAGATGACCAAAGCTAACCTGGAACGTAGCAACGTACTCTGTTTAATCTGGAACAAATGTATTCTCAGAGTTCTGCTGGCTTACCTCAGCTTCAATAAATACACTTTCATACTGTTCAATTTGCATCCTACCATGACCTTGGAAAATACAAATCTGTCACTTTTCTTACCAGTTGTTGTTGGTGTGATGGGCGTGGCCCTGGTTTGCACTGTGTTCATTACAGAGGAGAGCTGTTCCTGTGCACTGGGGAGGTCAGTGAAGTCAGACACTGATAGAGCGTAACTAGGGTCATATGATATCTTCTGCAGCTCCCTACTGTCAGAGTTCCTTGTGCCAATGCCTATCACATAGACGCCCTGCTGTTTGAGAGCAGAGGCTGGGGTATCTACATTGTCAAAAGACCTTCCACCATTTAGCAGGACCAACATTTGTGGAACACCTTGCAGGCGCCTGCTCCCGGAGGAGTTTGTAAAGGCGTTGTCCCTGACGTATTGGAGGGCTGCCCCAGTGTTGAGGGGTCTGCCTCCTCTATGTCTCAGCCCTCTGACTGTATCCAAAATATCCTGTCTTGTGGTGTATGTGTTCAGATAGAAATGGATCTCTGCATCTCTGCTGTATTGGACCACAGAGACACGGTCTTTGTTAGGTCCTACATTCAATTTCTCCACCACTTTCTTAACAAAATCAAGCATGGCAGGGAAGCCATTCCTTGTGCCATCAGAACCATCCAGAAGGAACACGATATCCTTTTTGGCAGTGTCGACTGAGAAAAGACAGGAAGACATCAAGTGAAATTTTGTGCAAAATCTACGCTGCTGGGCTAATCATCAAGTGGTGCAATTTTCTTTCATTTCTCTGTTTTTTGTTTAATTCAATCTAAACAATGGGAGAGCACTTCCCCCTTATCTTGAAATGCAGCTACACAAATGTCACACTTATTTTCCTTGCCTCAGTGTAGGTCAAACAAATCATGTGTCTATCTGGCCAGTAAGGGGCCATGCTTGTTAACATACCAGGAACAGTTGGTGGTTCTGGGGCGACCTCGATAACCACAGCCTCCACGGAGGACTGAAGTTGTTGTTGGACATTGGGAAGGTCAGTGAATTCAGACACAGTTAGCGCATAACTGGGGTCGTGGGATATCTTCTGCAGTTCTTTGCTATCAGCGCTCCTGGTTCCAATTGCAAAGGTCAAGACACCCAGCTCTTTGAGAGCAGAGGCTGGTGCATCAACACTGTCAAAAGACCTTCCACCACTTATCAATACTAGGACCTGTGGGACTCCTTCCTGGAGCCTGCTTCCAGCAGAGGCTGTGAAGACATTGTCCCTCAAGTACTGGAGAGCTGCTCCAGTGTTGAGGGGTCTTCCACCTTTGTGCCTCAATCCTCTGACAGTGTCAAGGAGGTCGCCTTTTGTGGTGTACGTGTTGAGATAGAATTGGACAGCTGGATCTTTGCTGTACTGAACCACTGAGACACGGTCTTTGTTGTCATCCACACTGAGTGTCTCTACAACTCTTTGGACAAAGTCTCTCACAGCTGGGAAGCCAGTTCTAGTACCATCAGATCCATCCAACAAGAACACAACATCTTTTCCTGCTGGCTTTCTCTCCACTAGGGAACAAAGAATTTCAGACATGTTCAGGTTCATGTGTCAAATGTTTTCCATGTGAAAGTCAGATGACCAAAGCTAACCTGGAACGTAGCAACGTACTCTGTTTAATCTGGAACAAATGTATTCTCAGAGTTCTGCCGGCTTACCTCAGCTTCAATAAATACACTTTCATACTGTTCAATTTGCATCCTACCATGACCTTGGAAAATACAAATCTGTCACTTTTCTTACCAGTTGTTGTTGGTGTGATGGGCGTGGCCCTGGTTTGCACTGTGTTCATTACAGAGGAGAGCTGTTCCTGGGCACTGGGGAGGTCAGTGAAGTCAGACACTGATAGAGCGTAACTAGGGTCATATGATATCTTCTGCAGCTCCCTACTGTCAGAGTTCCTTGTGCCAATGCCTATCACATAGACGCCCTGCTGTTTGAGAGCAGAGGCTGGGGTATCTACATTGTCAAAAGACCTTCCACCATTTAGCAGGACCAACATTTGTGGAACACCTTGCAGGCGCCTGCTCCCGGAGGAGTTTGTAAAGGCGTTGTCCCTGACGTATTGGAGGGCTGCCCCAGTGTTGAGGGGTCTGCCTCCTCTATGTCTCAGCCCTCTGACTGTATCCAAAATATCCTGTCTTGTGGTGTATGTGTTCAGATAGAAATGGATCTCTGCATCTCTGCTGTATTGGACCACAGAGACACGGTCTTTGTTAGGTCCTACATTCAATTTCTCCACCACACTCTCAACAAAATCAAGCATGGCAGGGAAGCCATTCCTTGTGCCATCAGAACCATCCAGAAGGAACACGATATCCTTTTTGGCAGTGTCGACTGAGAAAAGACAGGAAGACATCAAGTGAAATTTTGTGCAAAATCTACGCTGCTGGGCTAATCATCAAGTGGTGCAATTTTCTTTCATTTCTCTGTTTTTTGTTTAATTCAATCTAAACAATGGGAGAGCACTTCCCCCTTATCTTGAAATGCAGCTACACAAATGTCACACTTATTTTCCTTGCCTCAGTGTAGGTCAAATAAATCATGTGTCTATCTGGCCAGTAAGGGGCCATGCTTGTTAACATACCAGGAACAGTTGGTGGTTCTGGGGCAACCTCGATAACCACAGCCTCCACGGAGGACTGAAGTTGTTGTTGGACATTGGGAAGGTCAGTGAATTCAGACACAGTTAGCGCATAACTGGGGTCGTGGGATATCTTCTGCAGTTCTTTGCTATCAGCGCTCCTGGTTCCAATTGCAAAGGTCAAGACACCCAGCTCTTTGAGAGCAGAGGCTGGTGCATCAACACTGTCAAAAGACCTTCCACCACTTATCAATACTAGGACCTGTGGGACTCCTTCCTGGAGCCTGCTTCCAGCAGAGGCTGTGAAGACATTGTCCCTCAAGTACTGGAGAGCTGCTCCAGTGTTGAGGGGTCTTCCACCTTTGTGCCTCAATCCTCTGACAGTGTCAAGGAGGTCGCCTTTTGTGGTGTACGTGTTGAGATAGAATTGGACAGCTGGATCTTTGCTGTACTGAACCACTGAGACACGGTCTTTGTTGTCATCCACACTGAGTGTCTCTACAACTCTTTGGACAAAGTCTCTCACAGCTGGGAAGCCAGTTCTAGTACCATCAGATCCATCCAACAAGAACACAACATCTTTTCCTGCTGGCTTTCTCTCCACTAGGGAACAAAGAATTTCAGACATGTTCAGGTTCATGTGTCAAATGTTTTCCATGTGAAAGTCAGATGACCAAAGCTAACCTGGAACGTAGCAACGTACTCTGTTTAATCTGGAACAAATGTATTCTCAGAGTTCTGCCGGCTTACCTCAGCTTCAATAAATACACTTTCATACTGTTCAATTTGCATCCTACCATGACCTTGGAAAATACAAATCTGTCACTTTTCTTACCAGTTGTTGTTGGTGTGATGGGCGTGGCCCTGGTTTGCACTGTGTTCATTACAGAGGAGAGCTGTTCCTGTGCACTGGGGAGGTCAGTGAAGTCAGACACTGATAGAGCGTAACTAGGGTCATATGATATCTTCTGCAGCTCCCTACTGTCAGAGTTCCTTGTGCCAATGCCTATCACATAGACGCCCTGCTGTTTGAGAGCAGAGGCTGGGGTATCTACATTGTCAAAAGACCTTCCACCATTTAGCAGGACCAACATTTGTGGAACACCTTGCAGGCGCCTGCTCCCGGAGGAGTTTGTAAAGGCGTTGTCCCTGACGTATTGGAGGGCTGCCCCAGTGTTGAGGGGTCTGCCTCCTCTATGTCTCAGCCCTCTGACTGTATCCAAAATATCCTGTCTTGTGGTGTATGTGTTCAGATAGAAATGGATCTCTGCATCTCTGCTGTATTGGACCACAGAGACATGGTCTTTGTTAGGTCCTACATTCAATTTCTCCACCACACTCTCAACAAAATCAAGCATGGCAGGGAAGCCATTCCTTGTGCCATCAGAACCATCCAGAAGGAACACGATATCCTTTTTGGCAGTGTCGACTGAGAAAAGACAGGAAGACATCAAGTGAAATTTTGTGCAAAATCTACGCTGCTGGGCTAATCATCAAGTGGTGCAATTTTCTTTCATTTCTCTGTTTTTTGTTTAATTCAATCTAAACAATGGGAGAGCACTTCCCCCTTATCTTGAAATGCAGCTACACAAATGTCACACTTATTTTCCTTGCCTCAGTGTAGGTCAAACAAATCATGTGTCTATCTGGCCAGTAAGGGGCCATGCTTGTTAACATACCAGGAACAGTTGGTGGTTCTGGGGCGACCTCGATAACCACAGCCTCCACGGAGGACTGAAGTTGTTGTTGGACATTGGGAAGGTCAGTGAATTCAGACACAGTTAGCGCATAACTGGGGTCGTGGGATATCTTCTGCAGTTCTTTGCTATCAGCGCTCCTGGTTCCAATTGCAAAGGTCAAGACACCCAGCTCTTTGAGAGCAGAGGCTGGTGCATCAACACTGTCAAAAGACCTTCCACCACTTATCAATACTAGGACCTGTGGGACTCCTTCCTGGAGCCTGCTTCCAGCAGAGGCTGTGAAGACATTGTCCCTCAAGTACTGGAGAGCTGCTCCAGTGTTGAGGGGTCTTCCACCTTTGTGCCTCAATCCTCTGACAGTGTCAAGGAGGTCGCCTTTTGTGGTGTACGTGTTGAGATAGAATTGGACAGCTGGATCTTTGCTGTACTGAACCACTGAGACACGGTCTTTGTTGTCATCCACACTGAGTGTCTCTACAACTCTTTGGACAAAGTCTCTCACAGCTGGGAAGCCAGTTCTAGTACCATCAGATCCATCCAACAAGAACACAACATCTTTTCCTGCTGGCTTTCTCTCCACTAGGGAACAAAGAATTTCAGACATGTTCAGGTTCATGTGTCAAATGTTTTCCATGTGAAAGTCAGATGACCAAAGCTAACCTGGAACGTAGCAACGTACTCTGTTTAATCTGGAACAAATGTATTCTCAGAGTTCTGCCGGCTTACCTCAGCTTCAATAAATACACTTTCATACTGTTCAATTTGCATCCTACCATGACCTTGGAAAATACAAATCTGTCACTTTTCTTACCAGTTGTTGTTGGTGTGATGGGCGTGGCCCTGGTTTGCACTGTGTTCATTACAGAGGAGAGCTGTTCCTGTGCACTGGGGAGGTCAGTGAAGTCAGACACTGATAGAGCGTAACTAGGGTCATATGATATCTTCTGCAGCTCCCTACTGTCAGAGTTCCTTGTGCCAATGCCTATCACATAGACGCCCTGCTGTTTGAGAGCAGAGGCTGGGGTATCTACATTGTCAAAAGACCTTCCACCATTTAGCAGGACCAACATTTGTGGAACACCTTGCAGGCGCCTGCTCCCGGAGGAGTTTGTAAAGGCGTTGTCCCTGACGTATTGGAGGGCTGCCCCAGTGTTGAGGGGTCTGCCTCCTCTATGTCTCAGCCCTCTGACTGTATCCAAAATATCCTGTCTTGTGGTGTATGTGTTCAGATAGAAATGGATCTCTGCATCTCTGCTGTATTGGACCACAGAGACACGGTCTTTGTTAGGTCCTACATTCAATTTCTCCACCACACTCTCAACAAAATCAAGCATGGCAGGGAAGCCATTCCTTGTGCCATCAGAACCATCCAGAAGGAACACGATATCCTTTTTGGCAGTGTCGACTGAGAAAAGACAGGAAGACATCAAGTGAAATTTTGTGCAAAATCTACGCTGCTGGGCTAATCATCAAGTGGTGCAATTTTCTTTCATTTCTCTGTTTTTTGTTTAATTCAATCTAAACAATGGGAGAGCACTTCCCCCTTATCTTGAAATGCAGCTACACAAATGTCACACTTATTTTCCTTGCCTCAGTGTAGGTCAAATAAATCATGTGTCTATCTGGCCAGTAAGGGGCCATGCTTGTTAACATACCAGGAACAGTTGGTGGTTCTGGGGCGACCTCGATAACCACAGCCTCCACGGAGGACTGAAGTTGTTGTTGGACATTGGGAAGGTCAGTGAATTCAGACACAGTTAGCGCATAACTGGGGTCGTGGGATATCTTCTGCAGTTCTTTGCTATCAGCGCTCCTGGTTCCAATTGCAAAGGTCAAGACACCCAGCTCTTTGAGAGCAGAGGCTGGTGCATCAACACTGTCAAAAGACCTTCCACCACTTATCAATACTAGGACCTGTGGGACTCCTTCCTGGAGCCTGCTTCCAGCAGAGGCTGTGAAGACATTATCCCTCAAGTACTGGAGAGCTGCTCCAGTGTTGAGGGGTCTTCCACCTTTGTGCCTCAATCCTCTGACAGTGTCAAGGAGGTCGCCTTTTGTGGTGTACGTGTTGAGATAGAATTGGACAGCTGGATCTTTGCTGTACTGAACCACTGAGACACGGTCTTTGTTGTCATCCACACTGAGTGTCTCTACAACTCTTTGGACAAAGTCTCTCACAGCTGGGAAGCCAGTTCTAGTACCATCAGATCCATCCAACAAGAACACAACATCTTTTCCTGCTGGCTTTCTCTCCACTAGGGAACAAAGAATTTCAGACATGTTCAGGTTCATGTGTCAAATGTTTTCCATGTGAAAGTCAGATGACCAAAGCTAACCTGGAACGTAGCAACGTACTCTGTTTAATCTGGAACAAATGTATTCTCAGAGTTCTGCTGGCTTACCTCAGCTTCAATAAATACACTTTCATACTGTTCAATTTGCATCCTACCATGACCTTGGAAAATACAAATCTGTCACTTTTCTTACCAGTTGTTGTTGGTGTGATGGGCGTGGCCCTGGTTTGCACTGTGTTCATTACAGAGGAGAGCTGTTCCTGTGCACTGGGGAGGTCAGTGAAGTCAGACACTGATAGAGCGTAACTAGGGTCATATGATATCTTCTGCAGCTCCCTACTGTCAGAGTTCCTTGTGCCAATGCCTATCACATAGACGCCCTGCTGTTTGAGAGCAGAGGCTGGGGTATCTACATTGTCAAAAGACCTTCCACCATTTAGCAGGACCAACATTTGTGGAACACCTTGCAGGCGCCTGCTCCCGGAGGAGTTTGTAAAGGCGTTGTCCCTGACGTATTGGAGGGCTGCCCCAGTGTTGAGGGGTCTGCCTCCTCTATGTCTCAGCCCTCTGACTGTATCCAAAATATCCTGTCTTGTGGTGTATGTGTTCAGATAGAAATGGATCTCTGCATCTCTGCTGTATTGGACCACAGAGACACGGTCTTTGTTAGGTCCTACATTCAATTTCTCCACCACTTTCTTAACAAAATCAAGCATGGCAGGGAAGCCATTCCTTGTGCCATCAGAACCATCCAGAAGGAACACGATATCCTTTTTGGCAGTGTCGACTGAGAAAAGACAGGAAGACATCAAGTGAAATTTTGTGCAAAATCTACGCTGCTGGGCTAATCATCAAGTGGTGCAATTTTCTTTCATTTCTCTGTTTTTTGTTTAATTCAATCTAAACAATGGGAGAGCACTTCCCCCTTATCTTGAAATGCAGCTACACAAATGTCACACTTATTTTCCTTGCCTCAGTGTAGGTCAAATAAATCATGTGTCTATCTGGCCAGTAAGGGGCCATGCTTGTTAACATACCAGGAACAGTTGGTGGTTCTGGGGCAACCTCGATAACCACAGCCTCCACGGAGGACTGAAGTTGTTGTTGGACATTGGGAAGGTCAGTGAATTCAGACACAGTTAGCGCATAACTGGGGTCGTGGGATATCTTCTGCAGTTCTTTGCTATCAGCGCTCCTGGTTCCAATTGCAAAGGTCAAGACACCCAGCTCTTTGAGAGCAGAGGCTGGTGCATCAACACTGTCAAAAGACCTTCCACCACTTATCAATACTAGGACCTGTGGGACTCCTTCCTGGAGCCTGCTTCCAGCAGAGGCTGTGAAGACATTGTCCCTCAAGTACTGGAGAGCTGCTCCAGTGTTGAGGGGTCTTCCACCTTTGTGCCTCAATCCTCTGACAGTGTCAAGGAGGTCGCCTTTTGTGGTGTACGTGTTGAGATAGAATTGGACAGCTGGATCTTTGCTGTACTGAACCACTGAGACACGGTCTTTGTTGTCATCCACACTGAGTGTCTCTACAACTCTTTGGACAAAGTCTCTCACAGCTGGGAAGCCAGTTCTAGTACCATCAGATCCATCCAACAAGAACACAACATCTTTTCCTGCTGGCTTTCTCTCCACTAGGGAACAAAGAATTTCAGACATGTTCAGGTTCATGTGTCAAATGTTTTCCATGTGAAAGTCAGATGACCAAAGCTAACCTGGAACGTAGCAACGTACTCTGTTTAATCTGGAACAAATGTATTCTCAGAGTTCTGCCGGCTTACCTCAGCTTCAATAAATACACTTTCATACTGTTCAATTTGCATCCTACCATGACCTTGGAAAATACAAATCTGTCACTTTTCTTACCAGTTGTTGTTGGTGTGATGGGCGTGGCCCTGGTTTGCACTGTGTTCATTACAGAGGAGAGCTGTTCCTGTGCACTGGGGAGGTCAGTGAAGTCAGACACTGATAGAGCGTAACTAGGGTCATATGATATCTTCTGCAGCTCCCTACTGTCAGAGTTCCTTGTGCCAATGCCTATCACATAGACGCCCTGCTGTTTGAGAGCAGAGGCTGGGGTATCTACATTGTCAAAAGACCTTCCACCATTTAGCAGGACCAACATTTGTGGAACACCTTGCAGGCGCCTGCTCCCGGAGGAGTTTGTAAAGGCGTTGTCCCTGACGTATTGGAGGGCTGCCCCAGTGTTGAGGGGTCTGCCTCCTCTATGTCTCAGCCCTCTGACTGTATCCAAAATATCCTGTCTTGTGGTGTATGTGTTCAGATAGAAATGGATCTCTGCATCTCTGCTGTATTGGACCACAGAGACACGGTCTTTGTTAGGTCCTACATTCAATTTCTCCACCACACTCTCAACAAAATCAAGCATGGCAGGGAAGCCATTCCTTGTGCCATCAGAACCATCCAGAAGGAACACGATATCCTTTTTGGCAGTGTCGACTGAGAAAAGACAGGAAGACATCAAGTGAAATTTTGTGCAAAATCTACGCTGCTGGGCTAATCATCAAGTGGTGCAATTTTCTTTCATTTCTCTGTTTTTTGTTTAATTCAATCTAAACAATGGGAGAGCACTTCCCCCTTATCTTGAAATGCAGCTACACAAATGTCACACTTATTTTCCTTGCCTCAGTGTAGGTCAAATAAATCATGTGTCTATCTGGCCAGTAAGGGGCCATGCTTGTTAACATACCAGGAACAGTTGGTGGTTCTGGGGCAACCTCGATAACCACAGCCTCCACGGAGGACTGAAGTTGTTGTTGGACATTGGGAAGGTCAGTGAATTCAGACACAGTTAGCGCATAACTGGGGTCGTGGGATATCTTCTGCAGTTCTTTGCTATCAGCGCTCCTGGTTCCAATTGCAAAGGTCAAGACACCCAGCTCTTTGAGAGCAGAGGATGGTGCATCAACACTGTCAAAAGACCTTCCACCACTTATCAATACTAGGACCTGTGGGACTCCTTCCTGGAGCCTGCTTCCAGCAGAGGCTGTGAAGACATTATCCCTCAAGTACTGGAGAGCTGCTCCAGTGTTGAGGGGTCTTCCACCTTTGTGCCTCAATCCTCTGACAGTGTCAAGGAGGTCGCCTTTTGTGGTGTACGGGTTGAGATAGAATTGGACAGCTGGATCTTTGCTGTACTGAACCACTGAGACACGGTCTTTGTTGTCATCCACACTGAGTGTCTCTACAACTCTTTGGACAAAGTCTCTCACAGCTGGGAAGCCAGTTCTAGTACCATCAGATCCATCCAACAAGAACACAACATCTTTTCCTGCTGGCTTTCTCTCCACTAGGGAACAAAGAATTTCAGACATGTTCAGGTTCATGTGTCAAATGTTTTCCATGTGAAAGTCAGATGACCAAAGCTAACCTGGAACGTAGCAACGTACTCTGTTTAATCTGGAACAAATGTATTCTCAGAGTTCTGCTGGCTTACCTCAGCTTCAATAAATACACTTTCTAGGACCTGTGGGACTCCTTCCTGGAGCCTGCTTCCAGCAGAGGCTGTGAAGACATTATCCCTCAAGTACTGGAGAGCTGCTCCAGTGTTGAGGGGTCTTCCACCTTTGTGCCTCAATCCTCTGACAGTGTCAAGGATGTCGCCTTTTGTGGTGTACGTGTTGAGATAGAATTGGACAGCTGGATCTTTGCTGTACTGAACCACTGAGACACGGTCTTTGTTGTCATCCACACTGAGTGTCTCTACAACTCTTTGGACAAAGTCTCTCACAGCTGGGAAGCCAGTTCTAGTACCATCAGATCCATCCAACAAGAACACAACATCTTTTCCTGCTGGCTTTCTCTCCACTAGGGAACAAAGAATTTCAGACATGTTCAGGTTCATGTGTCAAATGTTTTCCATGTGAAAGTCAGATGACCAAAGCTAACCTGGAATTTAGCAACGTACTCTGTTTAATCTGGAACAAATGTATTCTCAGAGTGCTGCTGGCTTACCTCAGCTTCAATAAATACACTTTCATACTGTTCAATTTGCATCCTACCATGACCTTGGAAAATACAAATCTGTCACTTTTCTTACCAGTTGTTGTTGGTGTGATGGGCGTGGCCCTGGTTTGCACTGTGTTCATTACAGAGGAGAGCTGTTCCTGTGCACTGGGGAGGTCAGTGAAGTCAGACACTGATAGAGCGTAACTAGGGTCATATGATATCTTCTGCAGCTCCCTACTGTCAGAGTTCCTTGTGCCAATGCCTATCACATAGACGCCCTGCTGTTTGAGAGCAGAGGCTGGGGTATCTACATTGTCAAAAGACCTTCCACCATTTAGCAGGACCAACATTTGTGGAACACCTTGCAGGCGCCTGCTCCCGGAGGAGTTTGTAAAGGCGTTGTCCCTGACGTATTGGAGGGCTGCCCCAGTGTTGAGGGGTCTGCCTCCTCTATGTCTCAGCCCTCTGACTGTATCCAAAATATCCTGTCTTGTGGTGTATGTGTTCAGATAGAAATGGATCTCTGCATCTCTGCTGTATTGGACCACAGAGACACGGTCTTTGTTAGGTCCTACATTCAATTTCTCCACCACACTCTCAACAAAATCAAGCATGGCAGGGAAGCCATTCCTTGTGCCATCAGAACCATCCAGAAGGAACACGATATCCTTTTTGGCAGTGTCGACTGAGAAAAGACAGGAAGACATCAAGTGAAATTTTGTGCAAAATCTACGCTGCTGGGCTAATCATCAAGTGGTGCAATTTTCTTTCATTTCTCTGTTTTTTGTTTAATTCAATCTAAACAATGGGAGAGCACTTCCCCCTTATCTTGAAATGCAGCTACACAAATGTCACACTTATTTTCCTTGCCTCAGTGTAGGTCAAATAAATCATGTGTCTATCTGGCCAGTAAGGGGCCATGCTTGTTAACATACCAGGAACAGTTGGTGGTTCTGGGGCGACCTCGATAACCACAGCCTCCACGGAGGACTGAAGTTGTTGTTGGACATTGGGAAGGTCAGTGAATTCAGACACAGTTAGCGCATAACTGGGGTCGTGGGATATCTTCTGCAGTTCTTTGCTATCAGCGCTCCTGGTTCCAATTGCAAAGGTCAAGACACCCAGCTCTTTGAGAGCAGAGGCTGGTGCATCAACACTGTCAAAAGACCTTCCACCACTTATCAATACTAGGACCTGTGGGACTCCTTCCTGGAGCCTGCTTCCAGCAGAGGCTGTGAAGACATTGTCCCTCAAGTACTGGAGAGCTGCTCCAGTGTTGAGGGGTCTTCCACCTTTGTGCCTCAATCCTCTGACAGTGTCAAGGAGGTCGCCTTTTGTGGTGTACGTGTTGAGATAGAATTGGACAGCTGGATCTTTGCTGTACTGAACCACTGAGACACGGTCTTTGTTGTCATCCACACTGAGTGTCTCTACAACTCTTTGGACAAAGTCTCTCACAGCTGGGAAGCCAGTTCTAGTACCATCAGATCCATCCAACAAGAACACAACATCTTTTCCTGCTGGCTTTCTCTCCACTAGGGAACAAAGAATTTCAGACATGTTCAGGTTCATGTGTCAAATGTTTTCCATGTGAAAGTCAGATGACCAAAGCTAACCTGGAACTTAGCAACGTACTCTGTTTAATCTGGAACAAATGTATTCTCAGAGTTCTGCTGGCTTACCTCAGCTTCAATAAATACACTTTCATACTGTTCAATTTGCATCCTACCATGACCTTGGAAAATACAAATCTGTCACTTTTCTTACCAGTTGTTGTTGGTGTGATGGGCATGGCCCTGGTTTGCACTGTGTTCATTACAGAGGAGAGCTGTTCCTGGGCACTGGGGAGGTCAGTGAAGTCAGACACTGATAGAGCGTAACTAGGGTCATATGATATCTTCTGCAGCTCCCTACTGTCAGAGTTCCTTGTGCCAATGCCTATCACATAGACGCCCTGCTGTTTGAGAGCAGAGGCTGGGGTATCTACATTGTCAAAAGACCTTCCACCATTTAGCAGGACCAACATTTGTGGAACACCTTGCAGGCGCCTGCTCCCGGAGGAGTTTGTAAAGGCGTTGTCCCTGACGTATTGGAGGGCTGCCCCAGTGTTGAGGGGTCTGCCTCCTCTATGTCTCAGCCCTCTGACTGTATCCAAAATATCCTGTCTTGTGGTGTATGTGTTCAGATAGAAATGGATCTCTGCATCTCTGCTGTATTGGACCACAGAGACACGGTCTTTGTTAGGTCCTACATTCAATTTCTCCACCACTTTCTTAACAAAATCAAGCATGGCAGGGAAGCCATTCCTTGTGCCATCAGAACCATCCAGAAGGAACACGATATCCTTTTTGGCAGTGTCGACTGAGAAAAGACAGGAAGACATCAAGTGAAATTTTGTGCAAAATCTACGCTGCTGGGCTAATCATCAAGTGGTGCAATTTTCTTTCATTTCTCTGTTTTTTGTTTAATTCAATCTAAACAATGGGAGAGCACTTCCCCCTTATCTTGAAATGCAGCTACACAAATGTCACACTTATTTTCCTTGCCTCAGTGTAGGTCAAACAAATCATGTGTCTATCTGGCCAGTAAGGGGCCATGCTTGTTAACATACCAGGAACAGTTGGTGGTTCTGGGGCGACCTCGATAACCACAGCCTCCACGGAGGACTGAAGTTGTTGTTGGACATTGGGAAGGTCAGTGAATTCAGACACAGTTAGCGCATAACTGGGGTCGTGGGATATCTTCTGCAGTTCTTTGCTATCAGCGCTCCTGGTTCCAATTGCAAAGGTCAAGACACCCAGCTCTTTGAGAGCAGAGGCTGGTGCATCAACACTGTCAAAAGACCTTCCACCACTTATCAATACTAGGACCTGTGGGACTCCTTCCTGGAGCCTGCTTCCAGCAGAGGCTGTGAAGACATTATCCCTCAAGTACTGGAGAGCTGCTCCAGTGTTGAGGGGTCTTCCACCTTTGTGCCTCAATCCTCTGACAGTGTCAAGGATGTCGCCTTTTGTGGTGTACGTGTTGAGATAGAATTGGACAGCTGGATCTTTGCTGTACTGAACCACTGAGACACGGTCTTTGTTGTCATCCACACTGAGTGTCTCTACAACTCTTTGGACAAAGTCTCTCACAGCTGGGAAGCCAGTTCTAGTACCATCAGATCCATCCAACAAGAACACAACATCTTTTCCTGCTGGCTTTCTCTCCACTAGGGAACAAAGAATTTCAGACATGTTCAGGTTCATGTGTCAAATGTTTTCCATGTGAAAGTCAGATGACCAAAGCTAACCTGGAATTTAGCAACGTACTCTGTTTAATCTGGAACAAATGTATTCTCAGAGTGCTGCTGGCTTACCTCAGCTTCAATAAATACACTTTCATACTGTTCAATTTGCATCCTACCATGACCTTGGAAAATACAAATCTGTCACTTTTCTTACCAGTTGTTGTTGGTGTGATGGGCATGGCCCTGGTTTGCACTGTGTTCATTACAGAGGAGAGCTGTTCCTGGGCACTGGGGAGGTCAGTGAAGTCAGACACTGATAGAGCGTAACTAGGGTCATATGATATCTTCTGCAGCTCCCTACTGTCAGAGTTCCTTGTGCCAATGCCTATCACATAGACGCCCTGCTGTTTGAGAGCAGAGGCTGGGGTATCTACATTGTCAAAAGACCTTCCACCATTTAGCAGGACCAACATTTGTGGAACACCTTGCAGGCGCCTGCTCCCGGAGGAGTTTGTAAAGGCGTTGTCCCTGACGTATTGGAGGGCTGCCCCAGTGTTGAGGGGTCTGCCTCCTCTATGTCTCAGCCCTCTGACTGTATCCAAAATATCCTGTCTTGTGGTGTATGTGTTCAGATAGAAATGGATCTCTGCATCTCTGCTGTATTGGACCACAGAGACACGGTCTTTGTTAGGTCCTACATTCAATTTCTCCACCACTTTCTTAACAAAATCAAGCATGGCAGGGAAGCCATTCCTTGTGCCATCAGAACCATCCAGAAGGAACACGATATCCTTTTTGGCAGTGTCGACTGAGAAAAGACAGGAAGACATCAAGTGAAATTTTGTGCAAAATCTACGCTGCTGGGCTAATCATCAAGTGGTGCAATTTTCTTTCATTTCTCTGTTTTTTGTTTAATTCAATCTAAACAATGGGAGAGCACTTCCCCCTTATCTTGAAATGCAGCTACACAAATGTCACACTTATTTTCCTTGCCTCAGTGTAGGTCAAACAAATCATGTGTCTATCTGGCCAGTAAGGGGCCATGCTTGTTAACATACCAGGAACAGTTGGTGGTTCTGGGGCGACCTCGATAACCACAGCCTCCACGGAGGACTGAAGTTGTTGTTGGACATTGGGAAGGTCAGTGAATTCAGACACAGTTAGCGCATAACTGGGGTCGTGGGATATCTTCTGCAGTTCTTTGCTATCAGCGCTCCTGGTTCCAATTGCAAAGGTCAAGACACCCAGCTCTTTGAGAGCAGAGGCTGGTGCATCAACACTGTCAAAAGACCTTCCACCACTTATCAATACTAGGACCTGTGGGACTCCTTCCTGGAGCCTGCTTCCAGCAGAGGCTGTGAAGACATTATCCCTCAAGTACTGGAGAGCTGCTCCAGTGTTGAGGGGTCTTCCACCTTTGTGCCTCAATCCTCTGACAGTGTCAAGGATGTCGCCTTTTGTGGTGTACGTGTTGAGATAGAATTGGACAGCTGGATCTTTGCTGTACTGAACCACTGAGACACGGTCTTTGTTGTCATCCACACTGAGTGTCTCTACAACTCTTTGGACAAAGTCTCTCACAGCTGGGAAGCCAGTTCTAGTACCATCAGATCCATCCAACAAGAACACAACATCTTTTCCTGCTGGCTTTCTCTCCACTAGGGAACAAAGAATTTCAGACATGTTCAGGTTCATGTGTCAAATGTTTTCCATGTGAAAGTCAGATGACCAAAGCTAACCTGGAACTTAGCAACGTACTCTGTTTAATCTGGAACAAATGTATTCTCAGAGTGCTGCTGGCTTACCTCAGCTTCAATAAATACACTTTCATACTGTTCAATTTGCATCCTACCATGACCTTGGAAAATACAAATCTGTCACTTTTCTTACCAGTTGTTGTTGGTGTGATGGGCATGGCCCTGGTTTGCACTGTGTTCATTACAGAGGAGAGCTGTTCCTGGGCACTGGGGAGGTCAGTGAAGTCAGACACTGATAGAGCGTAACTAGGGTCATATGATATCTTCTGCAGCTCCCTACTGTCAGAGTTCCTTGTGCCAATGCCTATCACATAGACGCCCTGCTGTTTGAGAGCAGAGGCTGGGGTATCTACATTGTCAAAAGACCTTCCACCATTTAGCAGGACCAACATTTGTGGAACACCTTGCAGGCGCCTGCTCCCGGAGGAGTTTGTAAAGGCGTTGTCCCTGACGTATTGGAGGGCTGCCCCAGTGTTGAGGGGTCTGCCTCCTCTATGTCTCAGCCCTCTGACTGTATCCAAAATATCCTGTCTTGTGGTGTATGTGTTCAGATAGAAATGGATCTCTGCATCTCTGCTGTATTGGACCACAGAGACACGGTCTTTGTTAGGTCCTACATTCAATTTCTCCACCACTTTCTTAACAAAATCAAGCATGGCAGGGAAGCCATTCCTTGTGCCATCAGAACCATCCAGAAGGAACACGATATCCTTTTTGGCAGTGTCGACTGAGAAAAGACAGGAAGACATCAAGTGAAATTTTGTGCAAAATCTACGCTGCTGGGCTAATCATCAAGTGGTGCAATTTTCTTTCATTTCTCTGTTTTTTGTTTAATTCAATCTAAACAATGGGAGAGCACTTCCCCCTTATCTTGAAATGCAGCTACACAAATGTCACACTTATTTTCCTTGCCTCAGTGTAGGTCAAACAAATCATGTGTCTATCTGGCCAGTAAGGGGCCATGCTTGTTAACATACCAGGAACAGTTGGTGGTTCTGGGGCGACCTCGATAACCACAGCCTCCACGGAGGACTGAAGTTGTTGTTGGACATTGGGAAGGTCAGTGAATTCAGACACAGTTAGCGCATAACTGGGGTCGTGGGATATCTTCTGCAGTTCTTTGCTATCAGCGCTCCTGGTTCCAATTGCAAAGGTCAAGACACCCAGCTCTTTGAGAGCAGAGGCTGGAGCATCAACACTGTCAAAAGACCTTCCACCACTTATCAATACTAGGACCTGTGGGACTCCTTCCTGGAGCCTGCTTCCAGCAGAGGCTGTGAAGACATTATCCCTCAAGTACTGGAGAGCTGCTCCAGTGTTGAGGGGTCTTCCACCTTTGTGCCTCAATCCTCTGACAGTGTCAAGGATGTCGCCTTTTGTGGTGTACGTGTTGAGATAGAATTGGACAGCTGGATCTTTGCTGTACTGAACCACTGAGACACGGTCTTTGTTGTCATCCACACTGAGTGTCTCTACAACTCTTTGGACAAAGTCTCTCACAGCTGGGAAGCCAGTTCTAGTACCATCAGATCCATCCAACAAGAACACAACATCTTTTCCTGCTGGCTTTCTCTCCACTAGGGAACAAAGAATTTCAGACATGTTCAGGTTCATGTGTCAAATGTTTTCCATGTGAAAGTCAGATGACCAAAGCTAACCTGGAATTTAGCAACGTACTCTGTTTAATCTGGAAGAAATGTATTCTCAGAGTGCTGCTGGCTTACCTCAGCTTCAATAAATACACTTTCATACTGTTCAATTTGCATCCTACCATGACCTTGGAAAATAAAAATGTGTCACTTTTCTTACCAGTTGTTGTTGGTGTGATGGGCATGGCCCTGGTTTGCACTGTGTTCATTACAGAGGAGAGCTGTTCCTGGGCACTGGGGAGGTCAGTGAAGTCAGACACTGATAGAGCGTAACTAGGGTCATATGATATCTTCTGCAGCTCCCTACTGTCAGAGTTCCTTGTGCCAATGCCTATCACATAGACACCCTGCTGTTTGAGAGCAGAGGCTGGGGTATCTACATTGTCAAAAGACCTTCCACCATTTAGCAGGACCAACATTTGTGGAACACCTTGCAGGCGCCTGCTCCCGGAGGAGTTTGTAAAGGCGTTGTCCCTGACGTATTGGAGGGCTGCCCCAGTGTTGAGGGGTCTGCCTCCTCTATGTCTCAGCCCTCTGACTGTATCCAAAATATCCTGTCTTGTGGTGTATGTGTTCAGATAGAAATGGATCTCTGCATCTCTGCTGTATTGGACCACAGAGACACGGTCTTTGTTAGGTCCTACATTCAATTTCTCCACCACTTTCTTAACAAAATCAAGCATGGCAGGGAAGCCATTCCTTGTGCCATCAGAACCATCCAGAAGGAACACGATATCCTTTTTGGCAGTGTCGACTGAGAAAAGACAGGAAGACATCAAGTGAAATTTTGTGCAAAATCTACGCTGCTGGGCTAATCATCAAGTGGTGCAATTTTCTTTCATTTCTCTGTTTTTTGTTTAATTCAATCTAAACAATGGGAGAGCACTTCCCCCTTATCTTGAAATGCAGCTACACAAATGTCACACTTATTTTCCTTGCCTCAGTGTAGGTCAAACAAATCATGTGTCTATCTGGCCAGTAAGGGGCCATGCTTGTTAACATACCAGGAACAGTTGGTGGTTCTGGGGCGACCTCGATAACCACAGCCTCCACGGAGGACTGAAGTTGTTGTTGGACATTGGGAAGGTCAGTGAATTCAGACACAGTTAGCGCATAACTGGGGTCGTGGGATATCTTCTGCAGTTCTTTGCTATCAGCGCTCCTGGTTCCAATTGCAAAGGTCAAGACACCCAGCTCTTTGAGAGCAGAGGCTGGTGCATCAACACTGTCAAAAGACCTTCCACCACTTATCAATACTAGGACCTGTAGGACTCCTTCCTGGAGCCTGCTTCCAGCAGAGGCTGTGAAGACATTATCCCTCAAGTACTGGAGAGCTGCTCCAGTGTTGAGGGGTCTTCCACCTTTGTGCCTCAATCCTCTGACAGTGTCAAGGATGTCGCCTTTTGTGGTGTACGTGTTGAGATAGAATTGGACAGCTGGATCTTTGCTGTACTGAACCACTGAGACACGGTCTTTGTTGTCATCCACACTGAGTGTCTCTACAACTCTTTGGACAAAGTCTCTCACAGCTGGGAAGCCAGTTCTAGTACCATCAGATCCATCCAACAAGAACACAACATCTTTTCCTGCTGGCTTTCTCTCCACTAGGGAACAAAGAATTTCAGACATGTTCAGGTTCATGTGTCAAATGTTTTCCATGTGAAAGTCAGATGACCAAAGCTAACCTGGAATTTAGCAACGTACTCTGTTTAATCTGGAACAAATGTATTTTCAGAGTGCTGCTGGCTTACCTCAGCTTCAATAAATACACTTTCATACTGTTCAATTTGCATCCTACCATGACCTTGGAAAATACAAATCTGTCACTTTTCTTACCAGTTGTTGTTGGTGTGATGGGCATGGCCCTGGTTTGCACTGTGTTCATTACAGAGGAGAGCTGTTCCTGGGCACTGGGGAGGTCAGTGAAGTCAGACACTGATAGAGCGTAACTAGGGTCATATGATATCTTCTGCAGCTCCCTACTGTCAGAGTTCCTTGTGCCAATGCCTATCACATAGACGCCCTGCTGTTTGAGAGCAGAGGCTGGGGTATCTACATTGTCAAAAGACCTTCCACCATTTAGCAGGACCAACATTTGTGGAACACCTTGCAGGCGCCTGCTCCCGGAGGAGTTTGTAAAGGCGTTGTCCCTGACGTATTGGAGGGCTGCCCCAGTGTTGAGGGGTCTGCCTCCTCTATGTCTCAGCCCTCTGACTGTATCCAAAATATCCTGTCTTGTGGTGTATGTGTTCAGATAGAAATGGATCTCTGCATCTCTGCTGTATTGGACCACAGAGACACGGTCTTTGTTAGGTCCTACATTCAATTTCTCCACCACTTTCTTAACAAAATCAAGCATGGCAGGGAAGCCATTCCTTGTGCCATCAGAACCATCCAGAAGGAACACGATATCCTTTTTGGCAGTGTCGACTGAGAAAAGACAGGAAGACATCAAGTGAAATTTTGTGCAAAATCTACGCTGCTGGGCTAATCATCAAGTGGTGCAATTTTCTTTCATTTCTCTGTTTTTTGTTTAATTCAATCTAAACAATGGGAGAGCACTTCCCCCTTATCTTGAAATGCAGCTACACAAATGTCACACTTATTTTCCTTGCCTCAGTGTAGGTCAAACAAATCATGTGTCTATCTGGCCAGTAAGGGGCCATGCTTGTTAACATACCAGGAACAGTTGGTGGTTCTGGGGCGACCTCGATAACCACAGCCTCCACGGAGGACTGAAGTTGTTGTTGGACATTGGGAAGGTCAGTGAATTCAGACACAGTTAGCGCATAACTGGGGTCGTGGGATATCTTCTGCAGTTCTTTGCTATCAGCGCTCCTGGTTCCAATTGCAAAGGTCAAGACACCCAGCTCTTTGAGAGCAGAGGCTGGAGCATCAACACTGTCAAAAGACCTTCCACCACTTATCAATACTAGGACCTGTGGGACTCCTTCCTGGAGCCTGCTTCCAGCAGAGGCTGTGAAGACATTATCCCTCAAGTACTGGAGAGCTGCTCCAGTGTTGAGGGGTCTTCCACCTTTGTGCCTCAATCCTCTGACAGTGTCAAGGATGTCGCCTTTTGTGGTGTACGTGTTGAGATAGAATTGGACAGCTGGATCTTTGCTGTACTGAACCACTGAGACACGGTCTTTGTTGTCATCCACACTGAGTGTCTCTACAACTCTTTGGACAAAGTCTCTCACAGCTGGGAAGCCAGTTCTAGTACCATCAGATCCATCCAACAAGAACACAACATCTTTTCCTGCTGGCTTTCTCTCCACTAGGGAACAAAGAATTTCAGACATGTTCAGGTTCATGTGTCAAATGTTTTCCATGTGAAAGTCAGATGACCAAAGCTAACCTGGAACTTAGCAACGTACTCTGTTTAATCTGGAACAAATGTATTCTCAGAGTGCTGCTGGCTTACCTCAGCTTCAATAAATACACTTTCATACTGTTCAATTTGCATCCTACCATGACCTTGGAAAATACAAATCTGTCACTTTTCTTACCAGTTGTTGTTGGTGTGATGGGCATGGCCCTGGTTTGCACTGTGTTCATTACAGAGGAGAGCTGTTCCTGGGTACTGGGGAGGTCAGTGAAGTCAGACACTGATAGAGCGTAACTAGGGTCATATGATATCTTCTGCAGCTCCCTACTGTCAGAGTTCCTTGTGCCAATGCCTATCACATAGACGCCCTGCTGTTTGAGAGCAGAGGCTGGGGTATCTACATTGTCAAAAGACCTTCCACCATTTAGCAGGACCAACATTTGTGGAACACCTTGCAGGCGCCTGCTCCCGGAGGAGTTTGTAAAGGCGTTGTCCCTGACGTATTGGAGGGCTGCCCCAGTGTTGAGGGGTCTGCCTCCTCTATGTCTCAGCCCTCTGACTGTATCCAAAATATCCTGTCTTGTGGTGTATGTGTTCAGATAGAAATGGATCTCTGCATCTCTGCTGTATTGGACCACAGAGACACGGTCTTTGTTAGGTCCTACATTCAATTTCTCCACCACTTTCTTAACAAAATCAAGCATGGCAGGGAAGCCATTCCTTGTGCCATCAGAACCATCCAGAAGGAACACGATATCCTTTTTGGCAGTGTCGACTGAGAAAAGACAGGAAGACATCAAGTGAAATTTTGTGCAAAATCTACGCTGCTGGGCTAATCATCAAGTGGTGCAATTTTCTTTCATTTCTCTGTTTTTTGTTTAATTCAATCTAAACAATGGGAGAGCACTTCCCCCTTATCTTGAAATGCAGCTACACAAATGTCACACTTATTTTCCTTGCCTCAGTGTAGGTCAAACAAATCATGTGTCTATCTGGCCAGTAAGGGGCCATGCTTGTTAACATACCAGGAACAGTTGGTGGTTCTGGGGCGACCTCGATAACCACAGCCTCCACGGAGGACTGAAGTTGTTGTTGGACATTGGGAAGGTCAGTGAATTCAGACACAGTTAGCGCATAACTGGGGTCGTGGGATATCTTCTGCAGTTCTTTGCTATCAGCGCTCCTGGTTCCAATTGCAAAGGTCAAGACACCCAGCTCTTTGAGAGCAGAGGCTGGTGCATCAACACTGTCAAAAGACCTTCCACCACTTATCAATACTAGGACCTGTGGGACTCCTTCCTGGAGCCTGCTTCCAGCAGAGGCTGTGAAGACATTATCCCTCAAGTACTGGAGAGCTGCTCCAGTGTTGAGGGGTCTTCCACCTTTGTGCCTCAATCCTCTGACAGTGTCAAGGATGTCGCCTTTTGTGGTGTACGTGTTGAGATAGAATTGGACAGCTGGATCTTTGCTGTACTGAACCACTGAGACACGGTCTTTGTTGTCATCCACACTGAGTGTCTCTACAACTCTTTGGACAAAGTCTCTCACAGCTGGGAAGCCAGTTCTAGTACCATCAGATCCATCCAACAAGAACACAACATCTTTTCCTGCTGGCTTTCTCTCCACTAGGGAACAAAGAATTTCAGACATGTTCAGGTTCATGTGTCAAATGTTTTCCATGTGAAAGTCAGATGACCAAAGCTAACCTGGAATTTAGCAACGTACTCTGTTTAATCTGGAACAAATGTATTCTCAGAGTGCTGCTGGCTTACCTCAGCTTCAATAAATACACTTTCATACTGTTCAATTTGCATCCTACCATGACCTTGGAAAATACAAATCTGTCACTTTTCTTACCAGTTGTTGTTGGTGTGATGGGCGTGGCCCTGGTTTGCACTGTGTTCATTACAGAGGAGAGCTGTTCCTGGGCACTGGGGAGGTCAGTGAAGTCAGACACTGATAGAGCGTAACTAGGGTCATATGATATCTTCTGCAGCTCCCTACTGTCAGAGTTCCTTGTGCCAATGCCTATCACATAGACGCCCTGCTGTTTGAGAGCAGAGGCTGGGGTATCTACATTGTCAAAAGACCTTCCACCATTTAGCAGGACCAACATTTGTGGAACACCTTGCAGGCGCCTGCTCCCGGAGGAGTTTGTAAAGGCGTTGTCCCTGACGTATTGGAGGGCTGCCCCAGTGTTGAGGGGTCTGCCTCCTCTATGTCTCAGCCCTCTGACTGTATCCAAAATATCCTGTCTTGTGGTGTATGTGTTCAGATAGAAATGGATCTCTGCATCTCTGCTGTATTGGACCACAGAGACACGGTCTTTGTTAGGTCCTACATTCAATTTCTCCACCACTTTCTTAACAAAATCAAGCATGGCAGGGAAGCCATTCCTTGTGCCATCAGAACCATCCAGAAGGAACACGATATCCTTTTTGGCAGTGTCGACTGAGAAAAGACAGGAAGACATCAAGTGAAATTTTGTGCAAAATCTACGCTGCTGGGCTAATCATCAAGTGGTGCAATTTTCTTTCATTTCTCTGTTTTTTGTTTAATTCAATCTAAACAATGGGAGAGCACTTCCCCCTTATCTTGAAATGCAGCTACACAAATGTCACACTTATTTTCCTTGCCTCAGTGTAGGTCAAACAAATCATGTGTCTATCTGGCCAGTAAGGGGCCATGCTTGTTAACATACCAGGAACAGTTGGTGGTTCTGGGGCGACCTCGATAACCACAGCCTCCACGGAGGACTGAAGTTGTTGTTGGACATTGGGAAGGTCAGTGAATTCAGACACAGTTAGCGCATAACTGGGGTCGTGGGATATCTTCTGCAGTTCTTTGCTATCAGCGCTCCTGGTTCCAATTGCAAAGGTCAAGACACCCAGCTCTTTGAGAGCAGAGGCTGGTGCATCAACACTGTCAAAAGACCTTCCACCACTTATCAATACTAGGACCTGTGGGACTCCTTCCTGGAGCCTGCTTCCAGCAGAGGCTGTGAAGACATTATCCCTCAAGTACTGGAGAGCTGCTCCAGTATTGAGGGGTCTTCCACCTTTGTGCCTCAATCCTCTGACAGTGTCAAGGATGTCGCCTTTTGTGGTGTACGTGTTGAGATAGAAGTGGACAGCTGGATCTTTGCTGTACTGAACCACTGAGACACGGTCTTTGTTGTCATCCACACTGAGTGTCTCTACAACTCTTTGGACAAAGTCTCTCACAGCTGGGAAGCCAGTTCTAGTACCATCAGATCCATCCAACAAGAACACAACATCTTTTCCTGCTGGCTTTCTCTCCACTAGGGAACAAAGAATTTCAGACATGTTCAGGTTCATGTGTCAAATGTTTTCCATGTGAAAGTCAGATGACCAAAGCTAACCTGGAATTTAGCAACGTACTCTGTTTAATCTGGAACAAATGTATTCTCAGAGTTCTGCTGGCTTACCTCAGCTTCAATAAATACACTTTCATACTGTTCAATTTGCATCCTACCATGACCTTGGAAAATACAAATCTGTCACTTTTCTTACCAGTTGTTGTTGGTGTGATGGGCGTGGCCCTGGTTTGCACTGTGTTCATTACAGAGGAGAGCTGTTCCTGTGCACTGGGGAGGTCAGTGAAGTCAGACACTGATAGAGCGTAACTAGGGTCATATGATATCTTCTGCAGCTCCCTACTGTCAGAGTTCCTTGTGCCAATGCCTATCACATAGACGCCCTGCTGTTTGAGAGCAGAGGCTGGGGTATCTACATTGTCAAAAGACCTTCCACCATTTAGCAGGACCAACATTTGTGGAACACCTTGCAGGCGCCTGCTCCCGGAGGAGTTTGTAAAGGCGTTGTCCCTGACGTATTGGAGGGCTGCCCCAGTGTTGAGGGGTCTGCCTCCTCTATGTCTCAGCCCTCTGACTGTATCCAAAATATCCTGTCTTGTGGTGTATGTGTTCAGATAGAAATGGATCTCTGCATCTCTGCTGTATTGGACCACAGAGACACGGTCTTTGTTAGGTCCTACATTCAATTTCTCCACCACTTTCTTAACAAAATCAAGCATGGCAGGGAAGCCATTCCTTGTGCCATCAGAACCATCCAGAAGCAACACGATATCCTTTTTGGCAGTGTCGACTGAGAAAAGACAGGAAGACATCAAGTGAAATTTTGTGCAAAGTCTACGCTGCTGGGCTAATCATCAAGTGGTGCAATTTTCTTTCATTTCTCTGTTTTTTGTTTAATTCAATCTAAACAATGGGAGAGCACTTCCCCCTTATCTTGAAATGCAGCTACACAAATGTCACACTTATTTTCCTTGCCTCAGTGTAGGTCAAACAAATCATGTGTCTATCTGGCCAGTAAGGGGCCATGCTTGTTAACATACCAGGAACAGTTGGTGGTTCTGGGGCGACCTCGATAACCACAGCCTCCACGGAGGACTGAAGTTGTTGTTGGACATTGGGAAGGTCAGTGAATTCAGACACAGTTAGCGCATAACTGGGGTCGTGGGATATCTTCTGCAGTTCTTCGCTATCAGCGCTCCTGGTTCCAATTGCAAAGGTCAAGACACCCAGCTCTTTGAGAGCAGAGGCTGGTGCATCAACACTGTCAAAAGACCTTCCACCACTTATCAATACTAGGACCTGTGGGACTCCTTCCTGGAGCCTGCTTCCAGCAGAGGCTGTGAAGACATTATCCCTCAAGTACTGGAGAGCTGCTCCAGTGTTAAGGGGTCTTCCACCTTTGTGCCTCAATCCTCTGACAGTGTCAAGGATGTCGCCTTTTGTGGTGTACGTGTTGAGATAGAATTGGACAGCTGGATCTTTGCTGTACTGAACCACTGAGACACGGTCTTTGTTGTCATCCACACTGAGTGTCTCTACAACTCTTTGGACAAAGTCTCTCACAGCTGGGAAGCCAGTTCTAGTACCATCAGATCCATCCAACAAGAACACAACATCTTTTCCTGCTGGCTTTCTCTCCACTAGGGAACAAAGAATTTCAGACATGTTCAGGTTCATGTGTCAAATGTTTTCCATGTGAAAGTCAGATGACCAAAGCTAACCTGGAACTTAGCAACGTACTCTGTTTAATCTGGAACAAATGTATTCTCAGAGTGCTGCTGGCTTACCTCAGCTTCAATAAATACACTTTCATACTGTTCAATTTGCATCCTACCATGACCTTAGAAAATAAAAATCTGTCACTTTTCTTACCAGTTGTTGTTGGTGTGATGGGCGTGGCCCTGGTTTGCACTGTGTTCATTACAGAGGAGAGCTGTTCCTGTGCACTGGGGAGGTCAGTGAAGTCAGACACTGATAGAGCGTAACTAGGGTCATATGATATCTTCTGCAGCTCCCTACTGTCAGAGTTCCTTGTGCCAATGCCTATCACATAGACGCCCTGCTGTTTGAGAGCAGAGGCTGGGGTATCTACATTGTCAAAAGACCTTCCACCATTTAGCAGGACCAAAATTTGTGGAACACCTTGCAGGCGCCTGCTCCCGGAGGAGTTTGTAAAGGCGTTGTCCCTGACGTATTGGAGGGCTGCCCCAGTGTTGAGGGGTCTGCCTCCTCTATGTCTCAGCCCTCTGACTGTATCCAAAATATCCTGTCTTGTGGTGTATGTGTTCAGATAGAAATGGATCTCTGCATCTCTGCTGTATTGGACCACAGAGACACGGTCTTTGTTAGGTCCTACATTCAATTTCTCCACCACTTTCTTAACAAAATCAAGCATGGCAGGGAAGCCATTCCTTGTGCCATCAGAACCATCCAGAAGGAACACGATATCCTTTTTGGCAGTGTCGACTGAGAAAAGACAGGAAGACATCAAGTGAAATTTTGTGCAAAATCTACGCTGCTGGGCTAATCATCAAGTGGTGCAATTTTCTTTCATTTCTCTGTTTTTTGTTTAATTCAATCTAAACAATGGGAGAGCACTTCCCCCTTATCTTGAAATGCAGCTACACAAATGTCACACTTATTTTCCTTGCCTCAGTGTAGGTCAAACAAATCATGTGTCTATCTGGCCAGTAAGGGGCCATGCTTGTTAACATACCAGGAACAGTTGGTGGTTCTGGGGCGACCTCGATAACCACAGCCTCCACGGAGGACTGAAGTTGTTGTTGGACATTGGGAAGGTCAGTGAATTCAGACACAGTTAGCGCATAACTGGGGTCGTGGGATATCTTCTGCAGTTCTTTGCTATCAGCGCTCCTGGTTCCAATTGCAAAGGTCAAGACACCCAGCTCTTTGAGAGCAGAGGCTGGTGCATCAACACTGTCAAAAGACCTTCCACCACTTATCAATACTAGGACCTGTGGGACTCCTTCCTGGAGCCTGCTTCCAGCAGAGGCTGTGAAGACATTATCCCTCAAGTACTGGAGAGCTGCTCCAGTGTTAAGGGGTCTTCCACCTTTGTGCCTCAATCCTCTGACAGTGTCAAGGATGTCGCCTTTTGTGGTGTACGTGTTGAGATAGAATTGGACAGCTGGATCTTTGCTGTACTGAACCACTGAGACACGGTCTTTGTTGTCATCCACACTGAGTGTCTCTACAACTCTTTGGACAAAGTCTCTCACAGCTGGGAAGCCAGTTCTAGTACCATCAGATCCATCCAACAAGAACACAACATCTTTTCCTGCTGGCTTTCTCTCCACTAGGGAACAAAGAATTTCAGACATGTTCAGGTTCATGTGTCAAATGTTTTCCATGTGAAAGTCAGATGACCAAAGCTAACCTGGAATTTAGCAACGTACTCTGTTTAATCAGGAACAAATGTATTCTCAGAGTGCTGCTGGCTTACCTCAGCTTCAATAAATACACTTTCATACTGTTCAATTTGCATCCTACCATGACCTTAGAAAATAAAAATCTGTCACTTTTCTTACCAGTTGTTGTTGGTGTGATGGGCGTGGCCCTGGTTTGCACTGTGTTCATTACAGAGGAGAGCTGTTCCTGTGCACTGGGGAGGTCAGTGAAGTCAGACACTGATAGAGCGTAACTAGGGTCATATGATATCTTCTGCAGCTCCCTACTGTCAGAGTTCCTTGTGCCAATGCCTATCACATAGACGCCCTGCTGTTTGAGAGCAGAGGCTGGGGTATCTACATTGTCAAAAGACCTTCCACCATTTAGCAGGACCAACATTTGTGGAACACCTTGCAGGCGCCTGCTCCCGGAGGGGTTTGTAAAGGCGTTGTCCCTGACGTATTGGAGGGCTGCCCCAGTGTTGAGGGGTCTGCCTCCTCTATGTCTCAGCCCTCTGACTGTATCCAAAATATCCTGTCTTGTGGTGTATGTGTTCAGATAGAAATGGATCTCTGCATCTTTGCTGTATTGGACCACTGAGACACGGTCTTTGTTAGGTCCTACATTCAATTTCTCCACCACTTTCTTAACAAAATCAAGCATGGCAGGGAAGCCATTCCTTGTGCCATCAGAACCATCCAGAAGGAACACGATATCCTTTTTGGCAGTGTCGACTGAGAAAAGACAGGAAGACATCAAGTGAAATTTTGTGCAAAATCTACGCTGCTGGGCTAATCATCAAGTGGTGCAATTTTCTTTCATTTCTCTGTTTTTTGTTTAATTCAATCTAAACAATGGGAGAGCACTTCCCCCTTATCTTGAAATGCAGCTACACAAATGTCACACTTATTTTCCTTGCCTCAGTGTAGGTCAAACAAATCATGTGTCTATCTGGCCAGTAAGGGGCCATGCTTGTTAACATACCAGGAACAGTTGGTGGTTCTGGGGCGACCTCGATAACCACAGCCTCCACGGAGGACTGAAGTTGTTGTTGGACATTGGGAAGGTCAGTGAATTCAGACACAGTTAGCGCATAACTGGGGTCGTGGGATATCTTCTGCAGTTCTTTGCTATCAGCGCTCCTGGTTCCAATTGCAAAGGTCAAGACACCCAGCTCTTTGAGAGCAGAGGCTGGTGCATCAACACTGTCAAAAGACCTTCCACCACTTATCAATACTAGGACCTGTGGGACTCCTTCCTGGAGCCTGCTTCCAGCAGAGGCTGTGAAGACATTATCCCTCAAGTACTGGAGAGCTGCTCCAGTATTGAGGGGTCTTCCACCTTTGTGCCTCAATCCTCTGACAGTGTCAAGGATGTCGCCTTTTGTGGTGTACGTGTTGAGATAGAAGTGGACAGCTGGATCTTTGCTGTACTGAACCACTGAGACATGGTCTTTGTTGTCATCCACACTGAGTGTCTCTACAACTCTTTGGACAAAGTCTCTCACAGCTGGGAAGCCAGTTCTAGTACCATCAGATCCATCCAACAAGAACACAACATCTTTTCCTGCTGGCTTTCTCTCCACTAGGGAACAAAGAATTTCAGACATGTTCAGGTTCATGTGTCAAATGTTTTCCATGTGAAAGTCAGATGACCAAAGCTAACCTGGAATTTAGCAACGTACTCTGTTTAATCTGGAACAAATGTATTCTCAGAGTGCTGCTGGCTTACCTCAGCTTCAATAAATACACTTTCATACTGTTCAATTTGCATCCTACCATGACCTTGGAAAATACAAATCTGTCACTTTTCTTACCAGTTGTTGTTGGTGTGATGGGCATGGCCCTGGTTTGCACTGTGTTCATTACAGAGGAGAGCTGTTCCTGGGCACTGGGGAGGTCAGTGAAGTCAGACACTGATAGAGCGTAACTAGGGTCATATGATATCTTCTGCAGCTCCCTACTGTCAGAGTTCCTTGTGCCAATGCCTATCACATAGACGCCCTGCTGTTTGAGAGCAGAGGCTGGGGTATCTACATTGTCAAAAGACCTTCCACCATTTAGCAGGACCAACATTTGTGGAACACCTTGCAGGCGCCTGCTCCCGGAGGAGTTTGTAAAGGCGTTGTCCCTGACGTATTGGAGGGCTGCCCCAGTGTTGAGGGGTCTGCCTCCTCTATGTCTCAGCCCTCTGACTGTATCCAAAATATCCTGTCTTGTGGTGTATGTGTTCAGATAGAAATGGATCTCTGCATCTCTGCTGTATTGGACCACAGAGACACGGTCTTTGTTAGGTCCTACATTCAATTTCTCCACCACTTTCTTAACAAAATCAAGCATGGCAGGGAAGCCATTCCTTGTGCCATCAGAACCATCCAGAAGGAACACGATATCCTTTTTGGCAGTGTCGACTGAGAAAAGACAGGAAGACATCAAGTGAAATTTTGTGCAAAATCTACGCTGCTGGGCTAATCATCAAGTGGTGCAATTTTCTTTCATTTCTCTGTTTTTTGTTTAATTCAATCTAAACAATGGGAGAGCACTTCCCCCTTATCTTGAAATGCAGCTACACAAATGTCACACTTATTTTCCTTGCCTCAGTGTAGGTCAAATAAATCATGTGTCTATCTGGCCAGTAAGGGGCCATGCTTGTTAACATACCAGGAACAGTTGGTGGTTCTGGGGCGACCTCGATAACCACAGCCTCCACTGAGGACTGAAGTTGTTGTTGGACATTGGGAAGGTCAGTGAATTCAGACACAGTTAGCGCATAACTGGGGTCGTGGGATATCTTCTGCAGTTCTTTGCTATCAGCGCTCCTGGTTCCAATTGCAAAGGTCAAGACACCCAGCTCTTTGAGAGCAGAGGCTGGTGCATCAACACTGTCAAAAGACCTTCCACCACTTATCAATACTAGGACCTGTGGGACTCCTTCCTGGAGCCTGCTTCCAGCAGAGGCTGTGAAGACATTATCCCTCAAGTACTGGAGAGCTGCTCCAGTGTTGAGGGGTCTTCCACCTTTGTGCCTCAATCCTCTGACAGTGTCAAGGATGTCGCCTTTTGTGGTGTACGTGTTGAGATAGAATTGGACAGCTGGATCTTTGCTGTACTGAACCACTGAGACACGGTCTTTGTTGTCATCCACACTGAGTGTCTCTACAACTCTTTGGACAAAGTCTCTCACAGCTGGGAAGCCAGTTCTAGTACCATCAGATCCATCCAACAAGAACACAACATCTTTTCCTGCTGGCTTTCTCTCCACTAGGGAACAAAGAATTTCAGACATGTTCAGGTTCATGTGTCAAATGTTTTCCATGTGAAAGTCAGATGACCAAAGCTAACCTGGAATTTAGCAACGTACTCTGTTTAATCTGGAAGAAATGTATTCTCAGAGTGCTGCTGGCTTACCTCAGCTTCAATAAATACACTTTCATACTGTTCAATTTGCATTCTACCATGACCTTGGAAAATAAAAATCTGTCACTTTTCTTACCAGTTGTTGTTGGTGTGATGGGCATGGCCCTGGTTTGCACTGTGTTCATTACAGAGGAGAGCTGTTCCTGGGCACTGGGGAGGTCAGTGAAGTCAGACACTGATAGAGCGTAACTAGGGTCATATGATATCTTCTGCAGCTCCCTACTGTCAGAGTTCCTTGTGCCAATGCCTATCACATAGACGCCCTGCTGTTTGAGAGCAGAGGCTGGGGTATCTACATTGTCAAAAGACCTTCCACCATTTAGCAGGACCAACATTTGTGGAACACCTTGCAGGCGCCTGCTCCCGGAGGAGTTTGTAAAGGCGTTGTCCCTGACGTATTGGAGGGCTGCCCCAGTGTTGAGGGGTCTGCCTCCTCTATGTCTCAGCCCTCTGACTGTATCCAAAATATCCTGTCTTGTGGTGTATGTGTTCAGATAGAAATGGATCTCTGCATCTCTGCTGTATTGGACCACAGAGACACGGTCTTTGTTAGGTCCTACATTCAATTTCTCCACCACTCTCTTAACAAAATCAAGCATGGCAGGGAAGCCATTCCTTGTGCCATCAGAACCATCCAGAAGGAACACGATATCCTTTTTGGCTGTGTCGACTGAGAAAAGACAGGTAGACATCAAATATATATATTCCTTAAATTTAGATTTTGGGCTCAAACAACAACAAACTTTCCACAGTACCCCTTAGCTAAATGCATAAGTGAAATGGAACAGATGTCACACTTAATTTTGTTTTTGCACTGTTGGTCAGTCAGGTTCCCTAAGCTGGTCAGACTAGCAAAGTGTGATTCATTTAAACATGTGCAGTGCTTTACCCTTTAGTAAAGGTCAATTGCCAAACTAGTATTTGTCTCTTTAGTATTGACTATGGCCACAGGATGTAACTCTTTAAACCAAAATATCTTACTGGTTATTATTTGTGGAATATGACAAGAGAAACTACATTTATATATATATTGTTTTTATTTTACATTTATTTACTGGGAAAGAAAACTGGACAAGATTAAAAATATATATTTTTCAAAAGTGTCCTGGTAAAGACAACTAATATTATTAGTTATCAAAAACAGATACGTTTAATCACATTATTTTAATTTGTGTTTCCTCCTTGCCTTACATATTTTCACAATAAATTGCAACACATAATCAAGCATATGTTTGTGGGTGTATTTTCAGATACACAATGAGATTCATTAGAACTTATTAGTGAGTACATACTGTTGAGAATAATTGAAAAATGTGTCAGCTAATCAAATAAATCTAAATTATCCATACTTAATAAATAATTGATAGTAATGTAACTTTGCTAGATGTGGCTTAGTGCTTTGCTCCCAGTGGATTCATGTTGGGTCTGTGTGAATAATACACTAACGAGTAAGATCTGGACTTGCTCTTTCTGTAAATTGTCTTGCGATAACAGTTGTTATGAACTGGCGCTCCTGTCTGGTCAGTCTTAGCTCTTTTATTACATTATGATTCAAACCTTTTGTTTTTGTTCTTGAGGTTGGCACAGTGGCTCACCCCTTGAATTTAAGTTGCTTAGGTTTAAATTACTTTAAGAGATGCTGCTTTATGACAGAATAAAATGAATATGAATTTGTCATAAATCTTAACTGTCATCGTGGTTTTTGGAACTAAAATTGTCCTTTATGATTTGTTTCATATATTTCAAAGTTTAGCAATTTCAGGAACAGATTATGTATAATTTGGAGAATATGAAATATTTTGTCCATTTCCTTTTGGTCTGAATTTCTTGTTCCAATGGCTCATTTTGAGATAATGCGTTTTTTTCAAGAGAAGTGTCAGGCACATTTTTATGAAAAACAAAACAACTTCTCCCTGAGGCAGTTCTGAAAGCGTTCATCTAACTTATTTGCGGCCTTTCCCAGTTTTGAGAGGATTTACAACCTTGTGTGGGGGCCCTCTTGACAGCTGTAAGCACTTGTTCCTTTTTCATGAATGCATTTAAAAATGGTTTATTGTTCATATAATTGTCATTCTTACCTTCTTTGGTTTCCTCAACCCCCATTTGAGTAAGATGACTCAGCAAACTGTTTTGAATACCAGGGAGATTAACAAAGTCAGGGACTGAGTATGCATAATTTGGGTCAGAGGATATCATTTGCATCTCAGCTGGATTTGACATTCTAGACCAAATTGCAAATGTGACAACTCCTGCAGCCTTGAGCATCCTCACTGGCCCTCGTGGGGAATCTCTAGATCTTCCTCCAGCCAAAATGAGAAGTATCTGCTGGGCCCCTTCATGACGTCTACCTCCAGCCGTTGAATCAAAAACTTTTTCCTTCACAAACTGTAGGGCTGCTCCTATATATTGAGGTCTTCCTCCTTTTTGTTTTAGCTTCAAAAGTTGCTGTCTTACATCCTCTTTTGTGTTGTAAGTGCTCAGGTTAAAATTGAGTTCAGCATTGTTGCTATACTGTACAAGAGCAACTTTGTCTTTTTCTTGGTCCATGTCAAAGTTCACAACCATATTTGCAACAAATTCTCGTATAGCATGGAACCGATTCCTGACATCATCGGATCCATCAATGAGAAAAACGATATCTCTTTTAACACTTGAGCTTGAACCTAGAAAAGTCACATATAATATGAAAAATGTTGGTTTACAAGTCAAAGGAACTCTGATGACAGATTATTACAAGGTTTGAATGTAAATAGATTTCACAAGTTGTGTCTGCAGGATAAAACTGTTCCAGGATACTCTTTTACACTCACCTACACTGGAGCTGGCAGTGCTTTTGTAAAGTGCAATGGATGATAGCAACTGTTCTCCCACAAGAGGAAATTCAGACATCTCCTTTACAAAGTAAAACGCTCCAGGACTTTGTGCTAGTTGTTCCATCTCCAACCTATCTGCATTATTCACTCCAATACTGAAAAGGACAATTCCAGCATTTTTAAGTCTGTCCACTGGACCAAAGGCATCATCGTTGGACTTTCTCCCACTTAAGAGAATCAGAATCTGTGGGACACCCTGTTGTGCTCTGCTTCCAGATGAAGCAGTAAACACATTGTTCTTCATATAATCGAGGGCTAAACCAGTGTTCACGACAGAGCCTCCTTTCAGTTTAACATTGCTCAAATGACTCAAGACATCGTCTTTTTGTGAGTATGTGGTCAGGAGAAACTCATTAGCAGGCTCTTTGCTGTATTGTATCAAAGCAACTTGTACATTGTTTGGCCCAAATTTTAGTTGCTGGACAAAGTCTCTTACAAAATCCAAACTTTGTCTTTCACTTGCTTCCATATCATCAGATCCATCTAGGAGAAAAGCAATGTCTGCTCTCTGGAGATCTAACTCTGGTTTTGTGGAAGTATCTGAAAGTGATACAAACATTTTAGAGAACCAACACATTTACTGTAAAAAGATATATGGGATATAGTAATCATGAATACAGGGAAAAGATCTCTAGAATTAAATAAAAAATATTTTACTAATTCTCACCAGTAGTTGGAAATTTTGGCATTTCTGGAACACCCCTCAGAGTGGCCTCAACAGACGAAGGTACATTTTGCAGATTGTTAAAGTTCATGACATGAAAATAGTGTGATGGTGTGAAAGAAATGGTCTGCATTTCCAACGTATCAGAATTCTGAGTTCCGATAGTAAAAGTCTTGATTCCATTTTCTTTGAGTGACTGTGCTGGTCCTCTGACATCATCCCCTGATCTTCCACCACTGAACACATACAGATATTGAGGGACAGATTCTGCACCTCTGCCTCCAACAGAAGCAGCAAAGACATTGTCCCTGACAAACTCGAGTGCTTTGCCCATATTCAGGGGTCTCCCCAATTTATGTCTCATTGTTCCGATGGAATTTAGAACATCGCTCTTGGATGAGTAGGAATTCAAGTAGAAATTGGCAGTGGCGTCACGGCTGTATTGAACTACAGCGACTTGGTCTCTGTTCTCACCAAGATTTAAGCTTTCAACAACTTTCATGACAAAGCCTCGTATCTCTTCAAAGCCATTCCGTGAGTCATATGATCCATCAATAAGAAATACTAAATCATGTCTCTTAGAATCTGTAATAAACACAAATCATGTACAAACAATGCAGATTTGATTTTTCTTTGGGTAACAAACAGTTAGTGTGAGAGTCTTGATATAAATCCCCGCTTCACACCACTTAATGTCAATTAAGGCTGAAAGTTAAAATTGGAAAATCTTACCCTTTGCAGCAGCGGTTTGCTCTTCATGGTGGGATGCCCCTCTTAACAATGACATCACATCCTGTTTAACAGTAGGGAGCTCCTCATAATCAGTAATAGAGAGTGCATAATTGGGCTCATGAGATATTGTCTGCAACTCAAGGGTGTCAGCATCACGTGTTCCGATGACTATCGGAATGACACCACTCTCTTTGAGTACTTTGACCGGAGCTTTTATGTCATCTCCAGCTCTTCCACCACTCAGTAGTATTAGTATCTGTGGTGCTCCCTCAAGGAGTCTACTTCCTGAGTCGGTAGTAAATACATAGTCCTTCAAATATTCAAGAGCTGCTCCAATGTTGTGAGGAAAGCCTCCTTTGTGACTGAGGCTTCTTACTGCATCAAGGACATCATCCTCTGTTGTGTAACGTCTCAAGTTAAAACTGATCTCTGCCGTGTCACTGTACTGGACCACAGCCACATGATCTTTGTTTGCATCAATGTTTAGGTCCTCCACTATTCTCTGCACAAAATCTTTTATATCTTGGAACCTTCGTCGAGAATCATCAGAACCATCAAGCATAAAAACAACATCTCTTCCTTTGGGATCTGTAATAATTCAAGCATTCAAACAATGTGATGTTAAAATTTGTGATGAAATGTGTTTAGTTCCTACAAATCTTCAGTTTCTCTTGATCCAAAACTTGCATTGACTTGCAGTCCACATAACTAGATCAGCAATGCGGTCGTGTTTGTTTAAATTTGCGGTGCTTCAAGAACAGAGTGAAGGAAGACCTAAAACAGCTATCCTGACTTAAATGCAAAGCTAAGTTTGCTAATCTGGGTTCTTGAAGTGAAATGGTTCAACAATGGTGGATAAAGTAGGATTGTTTGAAAAATTGTATTTTACACATTAATTCATTGATCACAAAAAAAGTCCAAAATGTTTCATTCATCTAAACATCAGCAAAGCATTTCTTTGCAGTGGATCTTCCACTGTCCACGTCAGGTTTGTGCTTGTAATATGAGGCTGGTGTAAGGAGTAATGAATAACTTCAGGTCTATGTCATTCTGATAATGTATGAAGCTGTTCACTCAGCAAACAACATGAAGGAATTACCATCTTACCATATAATGCTTGGTTGATAGCAGTCGTTTCACCCGTCTTGAAAGCAGTAAATATTTGTTGTTCAACATCTGATAGATCACTGAAGTCTGCTGCAAATGCAAGACTAGGGTTGTGAGAAATAGTCTGCATCTCTAGGGTATCTGCGTTCATTGTTCCCACCACAAACACCATCACACCAATTCCTTTTAAGTCTTCAACAGCATTTTGGACATCATCACTGGACCGTCCACCAGTTAAAAGAACCAAAATCTGAGGGACACCCTGTTGATATCTACTTCCAGAAGAGGCTGTGAAAACATTATCCTTGACATACTGGAGGGCTGCACCAGTATTAAGGGGTCTGCCTCCTTTGTGCCTTAGAGTTTGCACATGGTCAGTGACCTCCTGTTGTGTGTTGTATGTGTTAAGAAGAAATGCAACTGAGGGTTCTTTACTGTACTGCACCACTGAAACACGATCTTTGTTCTCTTCCACATTGAGTTTCTCCACCATGCTCTCAACAAATCCAAGAATTGCCTCAAAGTCGTTTTGCATGTCATCCGATGAATCAAGTAAAAACACAATGTCATGGGGAATGAATTGAGTTTGATCTGGGGAAACTTAGACAAAAACAAGGATGATGTATAGTCAGGATGACATCAGGCAGATGAGATAGATAGATAGATAGATAGATAGATAGATAGATAGATAGATAGATAGATAGATAGATAGATAGATAGATAGATAGATAGATAGATAGATAGATAGATAGATAGATAGATAGATAGATAGATAGATAGATAGATAGCCTTACCAAGAGCATTCTGTGGTTTTAATCTTGGCTGTTGTCGAGGTACTCTTTTCACATATGACACAAGTTGTTGATGGATGCTCCCAACATCATCAAACCGAAGCACAGAGAATGCATAAGAAGGGTTATGTGCAATCATTTGCTGCTCTAGTATGTCTGCATTTCTTGTTCCCACACAGAAGGGAACAACTCTTTCCTGTTTTAGAGCTGCAGCGGCATTTGCAACATCATCTTGAGATCTTCCTCCACTTAACAGAATTAGTATCTGAGGGACACCTTCTTGATTGCGACTCCCGGAGGAACCAGCAAAAGCATTGCTCCTCACATAGTGGAGTGCTGCCCCAGTGTTGAGGGGTCTGCCCCCTTTATGGTTTATCTGCTGGAGAGCAGCAAGAACATCTCGCTTTTCTGTGTAGGTGTTCAAACTGAAATGTGTCTGTTGGTCGCTGCTGTATTGGACAAGAGAAACACGGTCTTTGTTCTCACCAACACTTAGAGTGTCTACCACTCTTTGGACCAAACTTTTCATTGCCGGGAACTCGTTTTGTGTGTCATCCGAACCATCCAATAGGAACACTATGTCTCTTTGAGGGGACTCTAATTCAACTAGAAAGGAATAGGAAAACCTGTTTAAGAATCAGACATACAGTATAGTACATGAGCTGAAAGATTTCATTGTAAAATCCTTACACATTAGATGGTTAAGAAATGCTACAGTACTCAAGATGTTAATTGCAAGAACATTTAGGAAGACTTGAAGAAGAAATTATTGAGAAACATACAAATAAATACACAAGGAGCATTTTCCTCTTTCAAGGATGAAAGATGAAGAGAGCTGAAGAAGATCAACGAGTTTCCTACATTAAATTCGCAGTCAATGATTTTGATATCATCGGCTCAAGAAAGAGCTTGATAAAAGAGTAAAATGACTTTTACTGAAGTGAGGCTGTCATGAGAAGACTCTTCAGGCTGAAAAGAACGAAAGCCAAACAAGACTGTCTGGAGCCAGTGAAGACCGTTTGAGAAATATGAAACTGATCACCTCAGGTTCATCATAAGATGATGCAGTTTCATCACAATTCAAACTATGGAAGATCGAATGAACTAAAACGTAAGCAAGGGGTCAGCTGAATTTCAAGTATCGATGAGTGACACGTCTTACCTACAAGAGTTGGCGGCTCAATTTGTATTTCTGCCTGGACAAATGCAGCTAACTCTGGCTGAATTGACAAAAGTTCCCCAAAGACAGGCAGGTTGAAAAGAAATCTTGGGGAGAAGGCAATTTTTTGAAGCTCCTTCTGATCTGAGTTTTTCATGCCAATAGCAAAAGACAGCACACCAAGTTCTTTTAAATCTAACGCAGCTCCCAAGACATCATCACTGGATTTGCCACCAGTCAATAAAAACAGAATCTGAGGGACTCCCTCCATGTGTCTACTCCCCGATGAAGCTGTGAAAACATTGTTTCGCACATATTTCAGGGCAGCCCCAGTTTTCCGCGATCTTCCACTTTTGTGGCGCAGACTTCGTACAGCATAGATAATCGCCTTTTTGGATCTGTGTGAATTTAAGTTGAAGTAAACGTTGGTGTCATCGCTATACTGTACAACTGCCACTCGAACCTTATCTTCATCAATGTCCAGCTCATCTGCCATTCTTCTGATGAACTCCCGCACAGCTGGAAGTCCATTTCTTGATTCATTCGACCCATCAAAGAGAAACACTATGTCCCTCTTATAGCTTCCTGTTTCAATAAGGTGATATATAGATAGAGAGAGAATTTACGAACTGAGCGTTCAAGACATCAATACACTCATGCCTGTTTCTCCACATGAGCAAGTTACAATCTCGGAGGAATAAAACCGAGCACAAAAAGAAAGATGAGCAATTGCTCTGAATATGTTGTTGCAAGCAGAAATGGTAAAGAACCATCTCTTTATCAAAAAGATGTTCCAAAAAAATATGTTCAACATTGTATTTGAGATTTGGAAAGTGTATAGAATAGGAATACAGTATTGAAAGATTTCAGATACAAAGAACAGAGGGGTTTTAGGTAAAAGATTTCATAGGAAACAGAATCATCAATTTCATGCAACAGAAACCTGGCAAAATATTCCAATGTTTACCAAGATACCATGAATCGTTTGATGCTAGGAATTCATTTGAAATATTCTTGATAGGAAAGAGTAGTCTAGAGAAAAATAATTGATTTGTCAGACAAATAATGATTGAATGTACTTAGAGCATGTTGAATTCTTACCTACTAAATCAGAGATTCCAGTCAGAGATTCTTCAGTGCCTTTGTTTATGTTCAGTGTCGTTAAAACTTGTGATTGGATTGAGGGCAAATCAGAGTAATCAGTGACCTTGAATGTGAAATCAGGTTTGAAGGCAATCTTTTCCAACTCTGAAAGATTTGCTTCCCCCACTCCGACAACCACTGGCACAATTTCATGTTCTTTGAGTGCCAATGCTGGGCTCATTACATTATCAGTGGATGGTTTAGCACTTAGAAGAATTAAAATCTGGGGCACTCCTTCTAGTCTTCTACTGCCCGTGGAGGAGGTGAAGACACTGTGTCTCACAAACTGGAGAGCACGTCCAGTATTAAGGCGCCTCCCACCCTTGTGCCTTAAATTATCAATGGCTTTTATAACATCAGTGTTTGATTTGTGTGAATTGAGATCAAAATAGACTTCAGGGTTATCAGCAAACTGAACCACAGAAACTCTGTCTTGGTTCTCACTGACAGAGAGGCTCTCCACTATGCTTTTAACAAAGAGTTTCATCTCAGGGAATCCATCTCTTGTGTTATCAGAGCCATCCAGCAGGAACACAATATCTCTTTTTACACCATTGCTTTGTACTAAGACACAACAAATAAGACACTGTTATTCCAATAAAGCGCCACCATCATTAAAACAAGTGTTGTTTTTCTTGCAGAATGTTTAAGACACCAATAACAAAAGAGATTGTCTTACCGATTCGTAGGGTTTCGGTCAGCTGATCCTTTGGAAGCCTCACATAGCTGTTCAGTTTTTGTGGTATGGTGCTGAGTTCACTGAATTCCTTCACATTGAAGGCAAAGGAAGGGTTGTGTGAAATGTCCTGAATCTGCTTTGGGTCTGCATCCTTGACCCCAACACCAAACGGTATGACTCCCCCTGTCTTCAATTCACCAGCAGGATCCTTCACATTATCCCTGGACCTGCCTCCAGCCAAAATGATCAGGAACTGAGGAACATTCTGGGAAGCCCGGCTGCCATAACTTTCAGACAAGATAGTGTCCTTCATGAATCTTAGAGCAGTTCCTGTGTTTAGACTGCGTCCACCAACCGGTTGCATTCCGTTTACAGCTCTTATCACTTCATCTTTGGTGTTATAACTGTTGAGGTAGAAGCTTGGAGTTGCCCTCTCACTGTGTTGAACCACTGAAACTCGAACCTTGTCAGTCCCAATATCAAGTGGTTCAATTACTTTAATGATAAAATCCTTGATGTAGGAAAAATCTGCTCGGACATTATCTGTGCCATCAATGAGGAAGGCAACATCCCTTTCAGCGCCAGTGACAATATCTGAAGGAAAGAAAATAATATGAATTAATGGCAAACTTCTATGTAATGTTAATTTTATTCATAGAAAAAAAGAGTCTTTCAAAACATACCTTCTCCCTCAGGGAATGTTGATGTTGTCTCTGTATCTCCAACCACTGTTATTAACTTTGGCATGATTTGTTCAGCCATAGCTGGTAAATTTGAGAATGTCCGATCATGGTAGGCCAAATCTGGAACAAAGGCAACTGTTCTCAGTAGATCAGCATCTGCTTGACCAGAGCTGACTGTGAAGGTCAAAACACCAGCCAAAGCCAACTTATCAGCTACAGATTTGACTTCATCCTGGGCGGGACCAGCTGTGATCAGAACTAACACCTGCTGGACCTTCTGCCTCCTGCGTGACCCGGTTGATGGCTGGAACATGTTGGTAAGGGCATAATTCAAGGCAGCTCCTGTATTTAAAACTGAGCCTCCAGTGAGCCTGAGTTGGGATAATTTATCCACAACTTCTTGTCTGTTGCTGTAGCTGTTCAGATAAAATTCAATTCTTGGACGTTCGGCAAACTGCAGGAGACCAATCTGGACCCTGTCTGGTTGTACCTCCAGCTGGTTGACCACATTGATGATGAAGTCTCTCACATAAGGAAAGTTACTCCCAATGTAGTTTGAGCCATCCACAAGGAAGACGATGTCCCGGACCACTTTTTGAGTTTGCACAGTTGTTATCTCCACCACTAATGCAAAGAAAACCACACCAAAAAATAAATATCCTCTGTTAATATTTACACTTTTCTGATATGTGAAGATGTTACACTTAACATGAGACTTAAAAAGTCAAATGATGTCCATTGAAACAAATATGTGTAATTGTTAAAATCTTTATGGCGTTGGTATCCTTATGGCAAACTGGAAGTAAGGGAGTAACAACACATTCAGCACCACCCACCACAGAAAAGTTTAATAAATTATGTCTTATCAATGAAGAAAATGGAAATTAAATGTTCAAATGGGGTAGGCCTTAAGCAGCTCTAGTACGTCAACTTAAGTAATTTGCTACAACAGATATACAGTATGTACAAGAACGCTGTTATTTATGTGACGTTACTGGTAGAAACTTGGTGAGTAAAAAAAAAAAAGACTTTTAAGTTTAACACCAAGAAAAGGTGTTAACATTTGGCCAAGCAATGGAACATGCTGGTGTAAGCTTGAGATGCTATACGACTTTCAGCAAGCCTGTTGGGACTGAATAAAAACACTGGAACTGTAATACACCAGCCAATGCATCCAACCTCCCCTCTTCATCGTGATGCCCTGACAGCCCCCAAGCAATTTAACCCCTGATTAAAAGAAATATGTGAATACATTATTCAAGACTTTATAATTGTATTTTCTTGTCCACAACAAGACAGATTATTTTTTGCCATGATCACTAGAAAGTCTGGGCATGACACCTTTTAAATACACTTTAATTACCACAAACTTTCTGAAGAAGCTAATAATTATCATGCTTACAGTGTGCAGCTAAAAATGCTGGAGATTGTAATTTGGAAAGAGGTTCCTTTGCATATGAAGGAGCCATTTTGTGCCAAATAGATGCATATAACGTCATTTCAATAAGTGCATACATGTATAGCACCAGACTGAATCTGAGCATTGAGGGGCATCATCCTTTATGAGTGCTTTTAGCAGTACAGTTTCTGCTTTATCTATTTTGTGCAAGTTTAGCAAGCGTTTTCTAACTAGCCTTTAAGTATTTGTATTCCCTTTTGGTTGTTTTGTCATCTTAGAAAGTTTTAAACTTGCAGATCTGTTAATCAAACTGAACTTCCCTGGATATATTCATCATGTCACATATTTCATGGGACATGATACTACCAAAATGTATTAAATCCATTTAATGATCAGAACTATCGGTCTATTCATTCACATTGACTCTTGAAATGTATTTAAAGAATTACCTGGCTCAGTGGGTACTTCAGTCACCACCCCTCCAGCTAGGGTTGTGAGGGCAGCAACAATTTCTCTTGGGTTGCGCTGCAGTGCACGGAAGTCTTTCAGCATATATACAATGCTGTCAGCAAAGGCAATCTTCTTCAGCTCTTGCTCATCAGCTGCCCTGGAGCCTGCAGCTATTGTCAATATGCCCATTCTCCTAAGGTTATTAGCAGGTTCATCCACACTGTCACTGGACTTTTTAGCGGTCATCAACAGTAAAAGCTGTGGCACCCCCTGTTGTATACGACTGCCCTTGTCAGCTCGAAACATGTTCGTGCGAACAAAGTCCAATGCTGCTCCTATCTTAACGGTCTGTCCAGGTCTAGGTTTGATGCTTCCCAAAGCCGCCATTAATGACTCTTTGGTACTATGGGAGTTGAGATCCATCTCCAGTCGAGGGACATTACTGAACTGCGCCAGACCCACTTGAACTTCATTGGGACCAATTGGCATGGAGTCGACAAACCGCCTGATGAACTCACGCACAGAGTTGATGACTGTTGAACCCATTGTACTGTCGATGAGGAAAATGATGTCTCTTTGTCCGACAGCCAATACTGAAGAGAAATAAAAAGAAAAAACCTTCAGAGAAAACAAATGTATAAAAAATGGCATGACAATAAATCTAAGAGTTGTAGAGTCTAGTAAAGCCAACCAGGGATAGTTTATATTAAGATTTATGATTAAACTCAGATTAGCTGATTAGAAAGAGAAAGCTTCGGTGTGATGCTCCAGTAGGGTCATCAGGTAATGTTTTTATTGCATTGTTGTCATTGTGATTGTTTTGGAGGTGTGTCTCTAACCTGGGATCTCGTTGCAGCTCACTAATTAGAGTCAAATTACAGTCCCACACACTCACTGCTCTGACCTTCTCCACAGGTGTACTGCATTTTGTTTGAGAATGTTAGACTAAGTTACCTTTTGCGATGTCTGCATTTCACAACACACATTTACTCATGCACATCAAACACTCCTGACTTCACTGACTTCCACACCTCATATTGTAATTTAATTTGGGCTAATTGGAGTTAATAAAGAGTTTGACTAATTTGGTGAATTAAGAATTGTTTGGTTATCTAATTTGATCTAATCTGGTTAAATAAAGAATTATTTAAACTTTAATTTGGTGTTGTCTGCCCTTTTTGTTGTGACTTCCTGACCCGGGTCATGACACTGGTCACAACAAGCACTCAAGATTTCATGTCTGTAGTATTTTACAAACAGTGTTTTAATGGCTGCATATGGACAAGTTAAATGGTTCTCTAGATTGGTGGTGGGTTGGGACCCAAAAGTGGGTTGCGGAGCCTTTTTCAGTGGGTCGCGAAGGTGTGCCTGGAAAATGTTTGTGTCAAAAAGTATTTTAAGCTCTGTTTGACCATGTTTTTTTTCCTGTCACATGTTTTGTATTGTCTGAAGTTCAAACTGTACTATTTTTCCTTACATACATTTTATTGGTTAAAAAAATATCAGAAATTTGGGTTGCGATTTTCAGGAGTCGATGGTGGGTCCTTAGGCTAAACCATTTCAGAACCACTGCTCTAGATTGTATCAGTAAAGCTCAGAATATCTATAGTATTGCAATGATTTATCATGAGTTTAATTACAATGCAGGGTCTTTATGGTGGTCTTTATTATGGTCTGTATAAATAACATATAAATATGAATAACTTTAAAACAGCCGCAATCAGTAAGTGATGATACGAGACCAAAATGAGGCACAGTTGAGTATTTACCTTTAAGGAAACTATACGGATCTATACATTTTTAGAGCAGAAAAATAACAGGAGCTAGTCTATTTCTACTTTTCCCATGTATTTACCACCTGTGTTAAAAGCCTGTGGTTTAGCATAACTTACCTGCAGATTTTATCACATGAATTGTAAGCACACAGCTAAAATGCCCCACCAACATTTGCAGAAAAGTTACATACCTTCTGTGAACTCAGTCTGAACTACAATGGTGCGCTGGACCACCCCGTTAATGTAAGTGATCAGCAGGTCACCCGTACTTGACATTCCTCTGAAATCAGGGGCTGACAGGACAAAACTTTTATCTGTTGAAACAGCCTCCAAATCTGCAGTGGCAGTGTCACCAATCGCCAAGCTGAGTGTGAAAACGCCAGCCCTCTTAAGGGCACGGTCACCGGCACCAGTATCATCAGTGGACGGCCCAGCACTGATAATCAACAGTATCTGCGGCACACCATCATCTGCCCTGCCCCCTGCTGTTGAGCTCAAAATGCTTGCAGCCACTTCTTCCAAGGCAGCCCCCAGGTTAGACTGATCACCCCCTGAGTAGGTGAGGGCCTTCACAGCGTCCAGGAGTGATGATTTTCTATCATAGCTATTTAGATAGAATTTTATCACTGGGTCGGTGTTGTACAGGGCCAAGGCTACCCGAACAGTGTCCCTGCCCACATCAAGGCTCTCAATGATTCGCACAACAAAATCACGCACAAAGGGGAAGTTTGCTGCTCCAACGTTCTCTGATCCATCAATTAAGAGAACTAGGTCAGCTGAATCTTGTGCTTTAAGGAGAGAGAGAGAGAGAGAAAACAAACAAAATGGAACTCGTGAAAGCGTTAACACTGTGAGACAGAGACTGAGATCAGAAAACTTGTGCTAGCAAACACTGCATGAGTCAAGTGACATTCAAAGTGAACAAATGAATAACAACATTGCAAAACACATCATACTGCATGTAGGCTGAACCAGGGAGAGTTCCTATAGTGAGCAGACTGATAAGTCTAATTTATAGTTGTGATATATCACCCATCAGACAAGATTAAGCTTGGTCCTGATGTTAATGGTATTACTTTATATAAAACCTAAGCAATGATGAACGCATCATTTGGCTAAATGTTCATGCCTTGTACATGTAGGTCATGACAGTTTAGTAAGGACCAAATTATATTTAAATGAACAAAAATGTTTTCCACCATCACAGAAAAACTACAAAAAATGAGTTAATTCAGTGTTACAAGAAATATTTAGAATTTTTTGTTTCAATGAAAAATGAATAACATAATCGAGGGACTAATAGATAAACGTTGTGTTTATTCTTTCTGAAGAAAACAGATTTTTTTAAAGAGTAGGAACTAAGAGAATAATTATAATGGGTTACACATTGACTCTATAACAGTTATTAGTAAGTATTAAATTAATTTAAGAGTAGAAAAAGGTACACAAACATCCAGACTTGGCAGGGTGTACTTTGAATTTTGAGAATACAATTTACTCAGTAAAATTAAAAGAGGACAATCTGTGACAACGACTGCAAGTCAAAAGTCCACAACTTTGTTTGAAAGAAGTTCTGAAATTAAGCTATTTTACAAAAAATATCTTTAAAAACTGGTTTAATTCATTTGTAGGATATGACTCTCAAAATAACTCCACTGAGTTCAGCCTTCCCATGCAGACTCTTGTTATGGACCTTAGATCAAGTGACCAGTTATGAACCTGAGGGCTATCCTTGGTGCCCACGCGTCAACAGTACTTAAGAATATCTTACATGTGATGTCATGCCAAGTGATATGCCAATATATTAATTCAAATCATATTTATTTTGCACTCTTTATATTGGTATTTTCATGTTTTCTGAAGTTATACAGTTAACATCGTTCCTTGACATCCATACATGTATGAAATATTCTCAAAGTACTCTTTTCTGCAGGTCAAAGATGAGTCCAAACAGGTTCATCACTGTTTCTAATACATTACATTGCACATGTTTAACACAAGTAGACATCGTGACTGATAAAGACAGACATTCAAAAGGCAAGACACATAAGCAGTGGTGCACGGTTAGCTATTGTTAAAGGCTCTTTGTTTTGGCTTTGAGATGCATCCTAGAAACCATGATCTTTTCCATCGATTTCTAAAGAGATGCGGTTGATCTGAGTGGTGATTGTACTTCTTGATGTCATATTGCAACTGCTCCTATATGTAATCTCATAGCCATGTCTAATTCTAACACGTCTTCAGTAGTGACTGAGGATTGTGCTGTATGCCAACTAAGAACCAAAATCCCTACCAAATAAAATAAAATAAAACTTCTGGTACAGCTTGAGTATCTTTCTTTCAATCCATTCTCCATGTTTTTGTTCTGACTTCACACAAGCATATATCTTTCTTTGCTATATTTCAACTATTTATAACTTACACCCTGATCTATATCATAATAGATAGATATCTTAATATGATGTAGAAAAATAACATGCAGATCTTGTTGTGACTTTTTAAGCATTAGGGGCATATTAAATGTGGTAAGACAAAAAAAGTGGTGTTAATTTTTGCAGGTGGGTAGTGAAAGGTTATTGTGGTTAAAAGTACTTGATTGTGTTAATTATAAAATCAAGTTACAACCACAGAAGCAGCAGCTTCTTACTGCACATGTAGACTATTAGTATGGTAGTGAAACTGGTCCCATTTCATTACCTGTCCCTCCTCCAGACACAGGGGCCTCAATTGCCACAGGAGCCCCCCCTGACCAGGTCACAGCACCGCAAAGCCCCACTACTAAATCTTGGATTATATCACGCAACCTCAGGAAAGTGTCTACATTGAAAACATGAGTTTCATGGGGTTGGCTAGCCATCTCCCTGAGCTCAAAGTCCACTGCATCCTGAACTCCGACTGCAAACACCTCCACGCCTGCCAGCCGCAGCACCTGAGCTGGCTCAGCCACGTCATCCTGGGAGCGACCGTCTGTCAAAACCACCACCACTTGGGCCACTCCGTCAACAGCACGGCTGCCCGAGGCAGTGGTCAAGTGTGTACGAATAAGGAAATCCAAGCCCAGGCCGGTCCGTGTTCCCCCACCACGGTACGACATAGTCTTGATGTGTGCCAGGACTCCCTGTGCTGTGGGGTAGCTGTTCAGCTGGAACTCGGTTTCAGGCCTGTTAGAGTACTGCACAAGGGCGAATTTAAACCTGTCCCCTCCAGCTTGGTGTAGTGCTTGTGTCAAAGTGTAAAGAAAATGTCTGACATGCTCAAAGTTCTCCTCTCCAATACTCCAGGATGAATCCACTAGAAAGTATATATCAGCTGCCAACCCTTGGGCACAGTCTTCAGGGGAAAGTATTTGGAGGACAGAAGTGAAGACCAGTGAAAAGATGCTTGGTGTTTGGTTCCACAATAATGTTTCAGTGCCAAATACTAACACCATTGCACAACTCACTTGTTTAGGGAAGTTTGATAGCATATTTCTGTTTATCAAAGGCATCTGACTGGACTGCAAACTGTAACAACTCCTGAGGACCCTATTCTATTCTGTGGACCAACGTAGGGATACATAGCTTGTGTTTGGATTTTAAAATATATTTACATTAATTTGAAATCGCAAATACACCAACAGTGTTACTTTGTGTTTAGTTTTTGCAATTACTTTTAAAAATTCAAATTCCCTCATATGCTTTTCTCACCTTCTGTATGAGCAGGTGTTAATGTATCTTATTTTAATGTAGATTCAAAAATGAAACGTTACTCTCCTCTAGGCATCGCTCAAACTGAGGGAAAAAAACATTACAAACAGCAACATCTGCAAAATGGGAACACTCTGCTGACTGAAGCCGAGATTGACTTGGTTCGACTTACCTTCCTGAGCCTGGAGGTTGGGGAGTCCTACAAACAGGACACCCAGGAGGGCACATAGCGGTAACAACCGTGACCTCCTCATCTTCAATCACCAGCACAGCCAAGGGGAAACCTGTAAAACAAGAAACAATGTGACATAATTATGCACCAGTGAGCACATGAAGGAGCCTATTCCTGTTATCAAGACCTTCCCATTACCAGCCCATTTAAATCACAACCAGAGGCGCTGCTTGTCAACAGCCAAGGCAGGCAACTGCTTGGGGCCCCAGGCCAGTAGGGGGCCCTCAAAGGCTGGCAAACTTTGAAACCACAGCATTGCCTCAAATTGTGCACATTTTGTAACAACAGTAGAAAATCTGCCTACAGTAAGGGGGCCCCATCTGACAGCACTCACTCTCAATGCCCTGCTAAACGTCACTAGCATTATTCCTGTGAAAACCAACATTTGTCAATTAAGGAAAATAGAAGGAGTTATCTGTCTGGGGGTGGAAAAAGAAAGAGGAAAATTCATTGGAAGGGGTACCCAATGAATCTTTGCCTAGGGCCCCAACAGACCCTAGAATCGCCCCTGATCACAACTTGGCAAATGTGCCAGTTTGGACTTTAGCCCAATGCATTATCGTGCTGTACGAATCCTTTTAGAGGAAATTTTGGAAAGTGTTCTGAAGGTTATTGTTTCAAAGTCCTTTTAAAGTCAGGTGACGTGAGGCATTTTCTCATATGCACTACTAAAAATTCCTAGAAAATATCAGGCATGCTGCCCCTAAAATCTTTGTGACTTGCTTGTTCACACCCTTGTTCCCTGTCAAACAGGAGGGGGAGGGTCTTAGGAGGAAAGACATGGCATAGAAGGAAAGATGTGGAAATGGGGGATGAAGCAACGGAGTCGCAATTTTAACCTTTGTGCCAACGTTAAATGTAGTTTAACATATTCACGGTATCCACAAAAGAGTGGAGAAAAACATGCTGGTGAACAGAAAACATACTGAAGCAGTTTCATTACGTGCATGGAGAGCGCACCAGATGTGTACCTCAGCAGTGCTCAGAGAGTGATCTGTCTCCTCTCTAGCTACCAGACCAATTTCCAGATTTGGACTGCACTGGGACTTGAACCAGTGACCCTCCAGTTCCCAACCCAAGTCCTTACAGACTGAGCTACAGCTTACCATGACATCTTCTGGAAAATATACAAGGGGGCTGGAAGGAAAAAATTCTGGGTAAAGTCGGAGTGAAAAGTGAGGACTATAACTCAAACGCACAAGTTGACTTCTCTGATGAGAACAAGATTAAATTCCAAAAGTCAATGTATAATCATTGTTGACTTTTTTAAGGGAGTTGACTTCTTCTTCTTTATTTCTTTTTGTGACAGGATTTTGCATTTTTATGGTAGACAAAACGACCTTGAAGCTCTGCCTGTTAAAACATGTTGCCAAATACCACAACACCACGTGACTGAGCTGCCATATTTTCTGAGTTGGGAGCCCCACCTCTCCCCCAGCTGGGATCAGCTGCAGCAAACCTACGGATCATTCCTGAGCTTCTTTTGGAGAAAGAGTGAATACACTCACATAACAAAGAGCAATCTTATTTTGAAATATTTCCAAATCAATGAGAAATAAAAAGTTTGTGCAACCTCTGTTTTATTAGCACACTTTCCTAACGCAGGTCAAAAACTCAACTGTTTATCAGACCTTTACTCAATAACTAATGACTCAACAATTCATATACACATGTGTGATTGTTCTGCAGCCACAGACTCAGTAAGAGGCCAATCAGCACACACCACAAAGTCATGATTATGTAATCAGAACTCACAAGGATCGATATACAGGAGAAAACACAAACAAATATATATCTATGTGAGGACTTTATTCACGCTTTCGATCCCATGCCTGTATTATAACAGTCACTGCTACAGCAACACGTTTACCTATTAGTCGTGTTCGGACTGCCAGCCCAATTTTTATGTTTTTGCATTTCCACATTTTATTCAGATAGATTTAAGCTACTTTGAGGAACCTTCAGTTTGTGTCAATTTTGCCAAGCGCTGTGGAAAAGCTGCATACCTTATCTCTTTTCCGATGTTGTTGTAAACAGTATGAAGGACAATCAAAGACCAAAGTCTATGGACAGACACTGAGATAAATTGTCTACCTGCACTTTTAGGGGAAGGTGTACAGGTACAGTCATGGTAAAAGGAATCTACAAGAGCAAAACAACTTATCAAGAAATATGTCACACGCAGTCTAAAGAGCAGGCACCCCCCATACAGAGGCTAGGTCCTCGATACACTAGTCACTGGCTTGACCTTCAGTCTGAAATCCTTTGGTGTGTGTCATCCCTCCTCTCTCAACTGTATTTCCTGTCTCTCTTTAGGTATCCCATCTAAGCAAGGCAATGACAAAAAAAGAGAAGTCTCACAGCTGCATGATGAGCATATATAGCCACTAACACCTTCACTCTAATCACAGCAACGCATCCAGACTGGGGATGTCTGGAAACACAGATCAGATCTGATTACTTGGAAGACAAAACAGTTGGAACCGTAAAAACCTGATTTGAAAAACAATCTTGATTTGTCTGTGAAAGACGAAGAAACCTTAATCTAACCTCAAACCTAGTCTAAATCTTCTAACAACACCTACAGAAGCAAGGATTGCCTTAGATTTCCTCACTCTCTCAATGGTCCTTAGAAGAGGCAGGGAGCACGCACACACACACACACACACACACACACGCACGCACGCACGCACACGCATGCACACGCACGCACGCACGCACGCACACACACACACACACACACACCCATACACAAACACATAACCTATTGTATCTCAGACCACCTTGCAGTGTTGGTTAATACGGAGAGGGAGCACAGGAGACGTTTCCTTTCAAAACACTGAAGCAAACCTAAACTGCAAAACTCTGATGCTAGGAAATCTCCACCCTAATACCACCCAAAGTTACCCAAAGCTCCAACTGTGATCTGCAGTCTGACTCACCTCTCTGCAATTACTAATGCTTTTACACGTAGGTATTTAAATACTGCATAAAACTCAAATGGCCTGCTGAGATGGCAGAGAGGCAGACAGCTCTGAGAGCCTTTTTAACAGCCTCTTTGCCTGCTGGCAGAGACGCAATAAAGAGCTGCTCTGCTGTAATGAGCTCTGTGAGAAAAGAGTTGTCTGGTTAATTAGAGATGTGCTTTATGCGGAATAATAATGATTTTTAGAATTTGCGAGAAGTTCATAATTCTAGGAACTGCTGGAACCTTCCTCTTTTTATTGATTCAGCACAGCAGGAACTATGAACTGTTTTAGTTCCTAGAACCCCGTTTAGAGGAACCTTTTCAGCTCCTGCCTAAGAGTAGGTAGAGTGGCGGTGCGAATGCAGACAGAAAGAAAGTCCCCATGGTATTTAGATCTCAGGGAACGCCCTAGTGGATAGTTCTTCAAAAACTCCCCAGAACTATGTGGTCCAAAAACACCTAGAGTAAACCAAGTTGGTTAATTTTTACTCATTTGTGCATCTGTAATCAGGGAGTGTGAGGAAACAGCTGTGACAACACTGATAAATTATTGACCCCCCTCTTGTGGAAAAGCTGTCTCACAGTGTATAAGATGCTGATTGTGGGGTTCTTGTGGCGCTATGTGGTTCGTTTGTGCACCCTATGTACAGGGGCTACAGTCCTCAACAGCAGGCAGACCGGGTTTAAATCCGACCTGTGACTCCTTTGCCGCATGTTGTCCCCCATTCTCTCTCTTCTTTCTGACTCTACCCACTGTCCTGTCTCAATAAAAGCACAAATAGTCCAAATATTGTAAAGAAAGATCCTGCTTTTCTAGATTAATCTAGAACATAAAAGATATTTACTGTTCATCTGTTGTTTCACCATGAGCTTATATAATTGAAAATGAATAACTAATAATGTTTAAGTTTAACAAGAGGATGCAAATGTTACATTTATGCAGTGCACACTCTCTGGTCGATTCTTTCTCATTCCCGCACAAACAACAGTTCTTTCATTACATTTTGAAAACAAATGTGTTCTAAATGTATTTAATAAAGCTTATTTTATACCTTTGAATGTTTATTTATTTGGATTTACTGCTGAGTACTTAACCAGTACTACTGTTTACTTACTTTCAAATGTTTGTATTTGTATTTGCAGAGCATGAAAACATTTCTTCAAAGGTGTCTAATCCTAATAGGCAATAAACCAAATTCTGATTTTGACGACCTTATTTGTGAGAAGTCAGAGGAGGGGGACTTGAGTCAAATTTGCGACTCAAGCTGCAAATTTAATGACTTAAGACATGCTTGACTGACTGATAAAAGACTTGTCTTAGATTTTATGACTTAAGACTCGACTTAGACTTTGCCTTTATGACTTGAGAATTGTCTTAGACTTGAGACAGATGACTTGAAAGGATTTTACTTAAAGGAATTTTATTTTGCATTTTTCGAAGCGAGGAGTTACTTTTTTTTGGGGGGGGGGCATGATTGGGTGAGAGGCAGTGAGAAGTTACTTGGTAGGCTGCAGACTTCTGTAATATTAAAGTATTAATAATACATCTTTAGCATCACAAGTCACTTGTAAAAGTTCCATCTCTCCTATTTTGTGCAACCTCTGATAAATCACAATTATCGTTGTTCAGTTCTGTAACTTTAGCATACTTAAGACATCACTTCACAAGTCGTTTTGTCCAGAATGAGCTGCGCCAAACAACTGAAGCATTATCTGCTTTGTCACTGAGCAGTTGGGGGTTCTTGGTGTTGATCCCTGCTACCTTCATATATGGGTAGTCTGAAGATCCAGGGATCCACCTGGTAACTATCGCATCAAAAGCCTGCTGCCTTATTTTACAGCCATCAGTGCCAGAGGGAAAGCCAGGAGAAACCTAGTCAGTAATAAAAAATGAAATTTAAATTGGTGAAAAACTTGTCAACTCATTAATGTTCTTGTGATTACAGCCATAAAAGCTGAGAGAGATAATATCCTGACATGCTAAGTTAAAAACAGGCCTAATTTACATGAAGAACAGCATGCTTAAAACTATAACACTAAATACAACATGATGTGTGTTTTCACTTTTGCATTGTGACAGCTTCTTTGCCAACAATACATACCAGAATTATTTACCCTACCTCTGGAGCGAGTTTCCCTCTAACCCTACCAAATGTGTGCACTTCACTCCCCTTCAGGAGTAAAAGAGCCCTTTCATGAGGATTGGAAAAGTCAAGTCAGCTAGACTTGAATCAAAGCCATCCACAATACACAGCAATAATGAATTATAAACACATGGCTGTCGTGTCTAATGCAACACAGCAATGAATTGCATTCATTGAAGTCAACGTGTCCAAACTTTCGGTTTTTCTCCATTTTGAATTTGAAAAAGAAACTCTCACTTCAGTCCCTTTTTAAGACAGAAATCACTGACCTAATAAAGCTCCACAAACAACCCTATTGGTGCTGGGACTTTAGTTGAAGACTAAGGAAAGTTACTGAGCTATTCGAAGGCAGCTTCAGAGCTGTGTCACACTAAATATTGGTGTCAATTATTCTCAGTCTTCACCAAACGTCTACATTTGCCCACTGTCAACAGGAAGGGATAATTCAAAAATGAACCTAAAATGTACTTTATAACCTCTCCTCTCAAAACTGATTGCATGGGACATGATTTCAACAAAGTATAACAAAGTATTATATCGTTTAAAAGTATGGTGTACAGAAGTATGGTGTACATTCACTCTTCACAGAGAGGTATCCCTGAGGTCCCTAAATGCTGTCACAGTCCAGATATAGTCTCTTTATTTCAAGGAAATCCAACCTCTTTTGGTCACTTCAACAGATGTTTATGTTCTCCACTCATGCTCATGTGATTTCAGGTCACTCAAAAGCCACTTCTTTCTCTGCAGGGTTTGCCAAGCCTGGCCAGTGGTCAACACTATGGCTTCCCCTCGCAGCCACAGAGGAAAACACAGCAGCACAGTGGAGTCCAGTTTTCTCTGATACCAGAGGCCAAAACAATTGCAGCAAAGGGAGTTAAGACTGCAGAGGAAATTAAAAAAAGAAACTCAATCATCAGTCATCACCGGATCCAAATTTACTCCAGCAAGCTGCATCCTTTTTCTATTTGCCACTAGGGGGGGCTGGACTCTGCAGCGATCTGTTCACATTTATGATCCAGAGTTTTTATGGAAAAGTTGACTTTTTAGACATTCAGCAGACACTGAGCTTCTTTCGCTTCATTTTGACCTGTGACATCAATCTCTTGGTTCTCCTCAACTCCTGAGTAATTGATCAGCAACTAAATGTTCCTTTGTGTTTCCTGTTAAGTTTTTTTTTGCTAGAAAAACATGTGAAGTGGAACTATCAGAGGTTAATGAGAGCGTTGAGACTGAAGCAAATAAGTTCAATGGAGATGCAAGAATGCTCAATTGAGTCTTTGCATCTTTAAGGACAAGTGTTGAGCCTGTTCATAAATCGGTGTGTGCCACAGTGAGCTGCACATTATGCATGAAATTTAATCCTGTGGTAAAACAAAATAAGATCCCTCCTGATTAATGAAACATTGATCTACGTAACCTCTACAGAGAAAGGCACATTTATACTCAAACGTTGAAAAAAGACAAATCAAAATAAGCCACAAATTAAAGAAGCTAAGCTTGTGATATATTGTAAAGCTGCAGACACAATCATCAATGAGTCCTACAGAGCTCACGTCTTCAGGAAGCTTCTTCAACAGGGAAGAATTCAAAGTTAGGCTGTTTTACCTCTCTCACTTTTGATCCCGAGAATACTGGTAGCAAGTTTACAAAGCATGTCAGGCAGAGAAATTAAATCTCACCCAAAATAAATTCCTCTCCTTAAAAATGTTATCAGGGCCACACCCAGATCACCTGCATTAAACATAGAACAGGCATTTCCAGGGACACAACCAAAATCACTTTTTCATCTTTTTCTCAGGCAGTCACTTTATTCATGCACCAAATGCATCATCCAAACACACATGCCACCGCTCCAAATCTGGCTTCCCTACAAATTAAAAACATATACAGTATGTAATGTGCAGGTTTATGATAGTACTACTGTTTTTGTTTGGACAATAACAAATTCACTGAGCCAACCATTGTAGCAATTGTATTGCCCTCAGCTTATTTTATATCAGTGTCCTCTGCTCCACTAGGAGTCACCAAAGTCTGACATTTTAAATTGACATAGAGTCTCTTTGAGGGACTTTGCATGAGTCACCACTTAATATTTATGTGCAGGCCTGTAACCACCATAAAGTAGCAGCCTCTAATGAGGCCTCAGTGTTTCAGTAGTGAGCAGTTTATGTCACTCAGTGACCAAAACATGTCAGGAAGTACATTGTATATAACAGTTAATCGTGTGCAGTGGTATTACTCATGGTTAACCGTGTGTGTTTGCATTTACAGAGCAAGACAGATGCTGAAATGTGTCCACAACAGCACAGACTGCAGCTGGACCCCACACACTCTTTATAGCAGAGACCACACACACACAGAGAGACACAGACATACACAAACATAAACACACTCACAGCAGCTTTCCCATCAGCCTCAATGACAGACACAAGAGTTATCAATGCATGTTACTCCAAACTTCATCAGACAGACCGCTTCAGATAAGAGGAAGAGCGTCACTCAGTCACAGAAACAAAGGGCAAACTTCAAAAAGCAGCATCAGCACAAATGGCTTGTTGTAAATTTTCAAACTGGTTTCAGAAAAGCTCTAAATACAGAGTTTTAAAAACCAACTTTAGATGACACCAATCAAAAACCACAAAACAGAGAAGCTTGGTTCACACAAAAAAGAAAATGACTCAGAAATAATAGCAGGGACATTTTACCAGCCTGAGAAATGATACCAGCAAACTGCTGACTACAATAATAAGCAGCGATAATCATAATTTAGTGCACAGCAGAACTACTAAAGGGCTTTTTTTTTTACATCATCGACAGTCAGCTCTCTTTGGGACTGGTGTGTCCTGGCCTTTTTAAGACAAGATGTGTTGATATCAAGCTCTAAAATCTTTACTTTTTTCCCTTTTCGGCTTTCGAAAGCCGAAACGCGTCGGTCTAATTTGATAATAAAGTTGATCTTCATACTACAAGTGTTGCTGGAGCTTTTTGACATCTTCAAGCCTTTCACTCTTCATGCACCTTGGTAGTTGGTGAAGTTGTGCCAGAAAATCCCGCTCTGCTTCTTCACGGGTTTTCTCGTTCAACATCTAATCTATCGAAATCAGTTTCAACAGGCAGGGAGTTCCTTCTGTAAACTTCCTGTCTAGCAGCACTAAACAGCACACAGACAAAGTCACCAGCTTTTAAAGATAAAGGAGCATGTAGCAGCTATAGAGACAGATAATTTTTTAATTGAAGAGGAAGTGGAGACCTCTACATTGGACCTAAAACCGGAAGGTTATTAGAAACACAACTCTCTTTTTGTAGACCTTTAAGTGAATAATAAGGAAGCTCTGAATGTTTAAATAAATACAAGTTAAGTGTAAACTTATTCACAACACTCATCCAAAAGGTAATGTCATGTTTGGTGTTTATGGGAAATATTAGCATCCAATTTTATTTTATTGATCAAATCTGGATTTGATTGAAACACATTTTTGGCCACTTGAATAAGTTTGAACTTTAAATTATTCTGGATTGATAAAGTCATATCTTTATTGTATCAGGTTTGTTTTTATAAGTCGTTCACACTGCCCTCAAGTGGCCAGAAATATGTTTAAATGAAATCCAGATTTGTTTAATCCAAAATAAATGAAAGCTAATGTTTCCTATACACAACAAACACTAAGAGTTACATGTTGAAACCTGTCCTCCATGAACTGCATGCACATTTAAAAATGCTGCTTTTTAGTTAATAATATCCACAAATAAAGTGACGCGCTTATACCAGAAGTAGTCGTAGTGATAATTGTGTAGTGCATCAAACATTTAGCTAAAACAGACATGTACATTAGCAATGACTTCCTGAACCACAGTGTAGCACTCGACAACACTAGACACTTCATTTGATCCCTCGCACTGGTACGAGCTGTGTATTATTTCACTTCTGTTGTAACTGTGATGTGAATTATAAATAATTTCATCAGGCCTCCACAAGCACACTGCACTGAAGAAATGATTGCAGCCAATTCTATTTTAAGCAACTTGAATGTGTCCAAGATAATTTGCATATAGTAAGAAACCCAAATTGCAAACCACATGTTATATCATCATGGTCATATTGTCAAATTGGCTTCACTTTAGCAGCTCCCCCTTCACTGACTTTGAGTGAGGACTTATACAAATCAATTATACTGTCAACAAGGGTTACTTATACCAAATCTAGTACTTTTTTTTGATCATTGAAATAAGTGAAGTCAGGATGTGAGTTTTCTCTACTGTAATGTAACCTCTGAGTGCGTGACGGCTCCACACTGCCACTCACTGGCATCAGGAGGAAATATGATCTGCATATACAGTATGTATGGTTTTGTGCAAGTTAACATTAACATATTGAAAATCCATCAGATGGCTGTGTAGACCTGCAGACCCAACCCACCCTGCAGCTGGGGGGATGTGATGTGACATGTGTGGTGCACATGAGAGGAGGATCAATGATATAGTTAAAAGAGGGAAGGGGGGCAGGAGGTGGTGGTGGTGGTGGGGGGGGGTCGTGCAGATCCACACAGCTGGTGTGTGTTAGTCTGTCTGACACCCAGCAGATGTGTGTTCAAGCATCATTGCCGATCTGCGCCTGCAGGCTGCACAAGTTCAAGTTTAAAACACGACACTCATGCTGCATTGGTTTGGATGGAAGAGTAGAACTTGGCTGAATAGGCCGTTTCAAAGACTATGTATTGTTAACAGATGCAGTCAGTGAGATGAGTTCATTTCTAAAACTTTTGTCTCCTAATAAATCTTTAAGCCAAGTGATGGTCATGAGATCATGAAACAATCATTTGACACCTCAAAACAGACATACCAATATCATAGATGCTAAATTATTTAATGCCATCATCAAATTTGGTGTTCTCACTAAACAGTGCCTAACAGAGTGAATGGTTACTTTTGATTTAAAGGTGTTTCTTTACGATATGATTATGAGTAAAATGTTAACTGTTCTGTTTTAAAAAAAGTTTGTTCATCAGACTTTTCAGAAAATCTTCCAGCCTCTCCATCTGTGCTGCATCATGGAAAAAAGGACAAAAAGCTGGAGAGCGGGGAACAGCCATAAAACATGCTGATGCTGATTTATACTGTATATCTAAAAAATCCTCTTTGTGCAGCTCTGCCAGAATCAGTTTAGATACGAGCTCCCAATGGAAGCCGAAGCATTGTCGTAATACTGGTAGTAAATTATATGAAAGAACTTTAAACACATTAAACAAAATCTGGAGCACACACAAGTTTTCTCTCGCATTTGAAAAACGTCTCCACCTCTGTATCATGGCAACAGGTTACATGCAAACATTAAAACTATTTGGAAGCAGTAGCTCTATGTCTGATTTCCAAAGTAATGCCATTATGTGGAGACTTGAAAGAATAAAATAATTTAATTTGTGCATAAAATCCACACAACAGAGCACAGCAGTGAAGACTAAGCTGAATTCCTCTGTCCCTTTGTAGAGGAAGATTAATGGCTCACACCTGGTCCACTAAACCCTGCAGCCCACGACCACCACCCACCCACCCACCCACCCTCCCACCCCTTCCAATGGACCAAACCCCCCTCTGGATCTCCTGGTGCATCTGGCTAGTAGTGTGGAAAACAGTTTCTTTACACTTTCCCACTGCTGTACTCGTTTCAGAGAGGGTGTGGTTTTTGGGCTTCTGCTGCAGTGGAAACATCTACCCATCAAACTGCTCTTCTTTAGCGCTCACATGTGGGTGTGGACATTTTGAACATGATTACCATCCTTTAGAGTTAAATAAATGGGCTAAAGATCTTTCTAAATTACTATTAAGTGCAAAAAAATCGGATTTTGCAAGCTGATGAATGGCATTTCTTACAACTTTACGAAAGGTACAACATATTTAGTGGATTTTGATAGAAGTTGTCTAATGTGATGCATTCAATGCTCAAAAACTGAACTGGTATCACAGCTTGATACCTTTGACCTAGCTACTGGGAGGCAATAACTGCTTTACACCTATGCAGAAAATTAAACTTTGCAGAAACCAAGTATGTCAAACAGCAGGGATGCATTTTAAGACTTTAGAAGAGAAAAACAGAGCACACACGCCCCTCTGCACATACATGTGTCGTACACAACATTGCTGAGGTCGCCTCCTTCACCCTAACTGCGGCTCACCTCTTGCCCTTGCAGCACTCTCACCACTTAAGTATAGGCTTCAGGCATGCTGCTAAACGCACACTGTTTGATATTTACGAGCTATAAGCCAAAGACTCTGTGCAAGCTTGTGATTATGACACTCACCAAAAGCTCACATGCTATGACTAGAAACTATGCTATGGTCAATGCACTATTTATAATCCACAGACAGTGCACTCAAGGTCATTCCACAGCAAATTTAAGAAAGCATGCATTTGTAGAAACCAAACAGAAGCTTTGCTATGCGAGATAAGTCACTTTGAGAGGGGAGATGTGAAACTTACCCTGAGCTGATGTAGCTGTACTCCACTGAATTTGTTTTTGAAGAAAAAAAATTAAGTCAGTTATGTGAAATGACTGCACGCTGAACTTCTGGTCATTATCCACCTGGTAAATGCCCCTGGCTGGCTTTTCCAGCACCTCCCAAAGGAAGGCCGCTGAGCAGAGATAAGGTCACTGATAGGAGATGGGCAGAGAGAGGGGTCCTGAGTGAAGAGAGGAAACGGCTAAGAGAGAAAGGAGAGACAGACACCCTCACAGTCTTAAACTAGAGGAGCTGTGGTGCCGAGTTCAAGGCTGGGATGGGACAAACTTCCAAACTCCTGGAGTTCTGCCACCTCTCTCTTCCTCCTCCCACTTTCTCTGAAGAAAAGGAAAAAAAAGAAAGAGAGGAAGGAGAGGGTGAGCCGGGGGAAGAAGTAAATGAAAACCAGACACATGGCCCTGTTTGGTCTGGACGTGAGCAGTGGGGAGGATGATGTCACAAATTTGAAGCGGGATTTTTCATCTTACCTTTTCCTACATTTTGCTGTTTCTCCTTCTTACTCTGTATGACCATTTTCATACATTTCATACGAGTTGTTTATAGAAACCAGGCAAAGTGTTTAAGGACTACCAGTTTACTCTGTTATATTTTAGGGAGATTATAGACAATGCAGGTTAAGTGACTATAATGAATCTGTAAGGTGATTTAATCTTTTTGATGGTTCATTAATGACAGAATATGATTGAGATGTACAAGCCACTGTGTCAACAGATGATAAACGTGACATACTGTCTCCAGGCCATGTTTGTACCACACGTGGTATAATAGAAGTAACAATGAAGACAAAAAGGTCAACTATTGTTTTGTAAACCTCTCTTATAAATCCCCCAGTTTGGCATTTCAGCGGTGGCCATCTTGTTGATTTTGGACCATAAGCGACCATATTTTGGAATCACTACTGCACATCTCTGCATGGTTAGAAATCAGTCTCCTCTGAAGGGTGACTGGGCTCAGCCTTAGAGATAGGGTGAGGAGTTTGGACATCCTGATGAAGCTCCGAGTCGAGCTGCTGCTCCTTCGCATTGAAAGATGCAAGTTGAGGTGGGTTGGGCATCTGATCAGGATGCCTCCTGGTTGCCTGCCTTTGAAGGTCTTCGGGGCACATCAGCAAATGTAGATAATGAGAAAACACTAATGAGTTCATTTTTGTTAGCGATACTTTCACACAGCCTCACACTGTAGAATATTGTGTCCCTTGCTTTGATGTAACGGATACAAAAAAAAATACATATTAGTTTGCTGTAGACTGTAACTGCACACCACCACGGTCCCAAAACCCACACAGACAAATCAAACACTGACTCCGGAGAGGGCCTTTACAATGTTTTAGAGTTTCAGTCCAGTTGCGTTTGGATCAAGCTTTGGTGTACTAGCATCTCCTTGTCTTGGAAAGAAAGATTGAGGGCAGAAATAATGAGTTGGTTAGAGAGTCATTGCAAAACTCTGCAGGTACCCTTAACACAACAAAGCCTTTGAGCCTCATTTAGCGCTCTTTTTTTGCTCTTATTGACGATGTTTCAATCCACAGCAGGGGTCTGCTTAGAGTAAAATCTTTGTTAAACACACAGACTCTGTTTCTGCTGTTTACATGCTTATCTTTTAAAATCAATCAGTCAATAAAATGTTAAAGTTTTGTTTTGAGCATCTCACACTCTCCTCCAACTTATCGAGCAGTTTGGTAAACGTCACTCAGGTTTAAAACCAGCAGAGCTCAGTACCTCTAGTGTCAGTTTTGCATGCAGAGGGATCTGCAGTCAAGTTAGCAACAATAGATATTTAGGATGTACTCGGCCTTTCAACACAAAAGGGTCTTATGGTAGCCAGCATCTGCTTTTCAAAATAAAGGTTGCTTAGAAAAATTCCAATAATTTTAGTATGTCTTTTTTGTTCTAATTATTTATTGAAACACTGAAAGAGGGGTTAAAATGTAGAAATTATATAACTAATGTACAGTCCAAAACTTAAATACAGTATTTCAACAAAGTCCAGATTGATAACTGGAGATCAAGGGAAAGTTAAGTCAGGAGGACTATATTCTGCATGTTGGTTTTATTGTTTATTTCTCATACTAGGTTGCTTTCACACCTCCAAGCATGCTCACTCATATTTTCCTTTAGTGATTAGATGTTCTGGTTAACTGTGGTCACACTTATCCAATAGCACATCTTCATTCCCTGTTAGCCTATCATATAGCTGCTGTCTCAAGTTTATTCGTGCCATTGTTACGTGACCCACCGGCTCCCCATCATTGCCCACTCTTCATACTTTCACCAGCCTCAGACAACATCACAGGCCAACACCTCCACCATCAGAGTGCACTGACATCCTTCAATCACCACATCTCCCTGTAGAGTTCAAACGCAACACGATCTCCGACAATGATTTATTATCACATCATCTATGTAAAATAAAAAGTTATCTTTAATTCATTTACGTCTTATTTTATTGAACTGGTTTCAAACAAACCTCATTCTCCTGAACAAAGGTCCCCCTGAGCTCATCATATCAAAATATCTTCATTTCAATGGCACATCAAAACATTTGGGAGAGTTGTCCCCCCCCGCCCCCTCCTCTCTACAGTGGATGCTCACGCAGGTTGCCATGTGGTGGACACTGAAGCTTCAGTGTTTAGCCAGCTCTGCATCGGTCTGTAAACCTTTTTGCGTTCTAACCTCTCTCCATTTTTCAAAAGCATCTCCAATATTGATCCTAGTTTGAGCACGTTTCTGCTCGTGGAGCTTATTAGAAACATGCAGAGGCTTTTTAGGTCGGGTACAATCACTTCTATCTGAACCAGTTCTCTTTCCCGCTTCCATCGCTGCAACACCTGTTGGTTTGACCTGATAACTGCTCTCATATCTGGCAAACCGAGGGGCGTCCAAAACGCCTACCTTCTCTGGTCCAAACAAATCCAGACCATTCAGGACCAGAACTTAAACTTAGAAAGAGGACATACTGGCTGCTGCATTGTTGTCAGAGAAGCCAGCACTTCAACATAGCATGTTTCCTTAATGTCTGATCATAGAGTAAGGTCAGGTTATGATTTAATTCAGTAGATATCTTACTGATTGGTCCTTTAAGTCAGAACAGCATCCAGGCGTTCAGCCTTTGGTCAAGCTGCTCTATTTGACAAGTTGGTGTCGTAAACAAACTAGTTTTGAATGTGTTTTATTAATGCAGGTATAAACATTTCATCTTATTGAAATTATTTATTTTTAAAATTGGTTGAAAGGCCAGTTTGACTGCTGAATTTATGTGTATAACGTAAACATATAGTGCACTCCAGGATCACTCAAGTACATCATCATAAATGTAAATGATTTGTTTAGAATTTATGAATAATATTGAATTCATTATAACAGTGCACATTGTAATACTCTGTTTGAGCAGGAAAGGACCCAGCTGCACTTTCCTGTTGAAGTCTTAAAGAACACAAAAAGTCAGGGCCAAATAAAGGAAAGGTCGCTCAGCCTTTTTCTGTCAGGGAGCTAAAACAGGCTTTTTCCCCAGAGGTCAGCATGTTGTGAAATATACTCCCTTACATTTCTGTGAGGAAAAGCTGAAAGCCTATCTCAGATTAATGTGTATCAGGCAATGTCATCAAAGTTACCTCCCGGAATGATCTCTTCACATTTACAGTATTCTTTAAATCATCCAATGCAAAGAAAAAGAGCCCAACATGCACCATATGGAAGTATTTAAAACACTATCCCACTGCATACATGTTCTGTTGTCTGCAGGTCATTACTCACACCGCCAATATTTCCTGCAAAGCGCTGCACTGTTTTGTTGGTGCTTAGCAACCACTCCTGTAATCCTCATCGAGTTACAAGCTGTTGTATGTTCTCAGAGAAAATGAAGACCTGATAAGCAGACAGACTGTCCCCAAATTTTGTGAATGATTTAATAGTGTATGCATTTCTCCCTTTGTTATTAATGATGCACACTCACTCCTGATTTAGTTCAGTCATGTTGTTAATCAACATCAAAGCCTGAAGCAGAAAGAGAGAGTTGATCCAAACATGCTTGCATCATTTTGGAAACATGTCTTACATATATTCCCCTGTGAGTGAGCGCTAACCCTGCACAGACCTTTCAAAATGAAAACCTGTAACAGTCTCCGTGGGACAAAGGTTAATTATATTGTTGGGTGATGTTAATGTCACACTCACAGCTTTTACCATTTGCAAACAATGTCAAGGCGAGGAGAGCTGACATGTGAGCAAACATGGTTCTTTGATGCATGCCACCGTGGTGACTTCATGTGGGTGGATGAAAGTGCGGATTGTTTCCTGTCACGGTTTTCAAAGCTGCCTGACTCTTGTTTCTCTCGCTTTCATAACACAGACACCGGACAGATGACTATCTCTCAACTACATATGCAAAAACCTGAACAGATGGATGTTTTCTTCGGCCTCCGGATGATGTTTTGGGTGTGGCTGTGATGTCACAAGCTTTCGACAGTATTATTGAAATATAGAAAAACATAGAAAATGTTTCCTTCAGTCCTGTAAAAAATGTTTAACACTCACGCTCTGTTTGTTTTATCCTCAAATAAAAGCATTCAACTCCCCTTAACATAACCAGAGTGTTCAACCTGGTCTCTGGAAGTTTCTGTCCTCGCCTGTGAAGACATCATTATTAGGAACAAACCGTTCACTGGCCTGTTTGAGGAAAATATATGTGTTGATTCCACCACCAGCACTTATTTCCATTTAAACATGAGCAAATAAATGTGGGTGGAGATGGATTGGCCTTACCTCACTCCAAGCCTGCCTGATGAGGAAAGTATTAATGCTCACAGTAACGGTAGATCCTCAACAGAAGGAGGTGCAAATAGGGGAGGAAAACAGAAACTAGTCGTAATTTTTTTTAGCTTTTTATAGCTGCCTCCCTGGAACCATAACTCCATACAAGCACACGTCAGAATCTGAATTAAAGTCTAAAAGAGCTTCAGAGCAGCATTACACAGCCAAAAGTACTTTTTTAAACGTTCTCCTGATCATCCATGACTTTGACTGCAGCCTGCTCACTGATTTTTATTACTGAGTAGTTAATTTCTGTTATTTCTGTAATTTTTAAACATATGAACTGACATATTTCTCACTAGTTGCACAGTTTTTTGTTAATGTCATCCTGCTTCAGTGCTACTAACTCCAGTTCTTTGGCCTGTTGCACCAACTTTGTGTAAGTTCTGTCTTAAGTTTGGGTGTAAAGTCCACACTTAACCCTACGTTGAAACTAGTTGTGTGATTGTTTGGTTGCACCACAAAGATTTAAGAAGGAGCTTTTATAGCCCTTTTCCACCTTTTCAAACAGTCCCCTGTGGTCTAAATGAAACATCTGTGCTGTGCTTTGGTCAAAATATAACATGAATCAAGCACCAGAGGAGGTTTGTGACCCTGTATAAACCAGCTCTCTCAGAACGCTCCGTTTTGGTGTGTGTGTCTCTTTAAATGCAATGAGCCCCCCCTGAGTTTTCCTGGTAGACATCACTCCTTCGCTAGCAAGAATAAAAATGGCGGACCTGCACAAAAGTTTTGCTCTAGGCTGGAGGTGGAGTCCATGGGTGGAGATACCAGGGGAGGGGAGGTTGTTTTTTTTACCAGAATCCCACTGTGACATCACAAGGAGAGCAAATGTGAAACTGGAGCATTTTCTCTGTTTTGTAAGACTTAAGCAGACCACAAACAAAGGACTGGATGGGTTCATTTCACATTTTGTTGGTTGGTAGACACTCTGTAAAAGTGTTTTTTTCATAATCTTAACTAGTAGAGCATAACGTCCAAACTAACCAAAATATTGTCACAGATATCGTTTTCATTTCCTGCAGCCAATCAGTGAAACGCATTTGTCACGGTGTTGCCTCATGACTAATAATCTCTGAAGAGACTAACAGCTGAAAATAACATCCATTGCCTGATATGAATCCACAAACGGCCTCCAAAATGTACGTAGAATATAAATGTAAGTGAGTAATATGATTAGGTGATAAGAACAGCTACATCCTCAACACAGTGAGTGTAAAATAACAGTTAAATCTTTAATTTAAACACAAGTTAATCTAACTGTACTCTGTGGTTGGATGGATGGAATTATTTCCAATCATGGAAAACAACAGTGGGATTACAAATCAAAGTCATGATACATATCTGAGGGATGTAATCTGTCACGGAGAACACACATGTGACTCCAACCAGCTGGTCAGAACCCTCTGCTCCGCCTCATCCTCCAAGTTATCCCGCTTTTGAAAACCATCACCATAACAATCACTTTGTACAAAGGACTGTACACCTCGGTGCTGGGTGAAAGATTTAAGATTTAACTTGAGCCTACTTTGGAAGTCTCTCAGCTGGTGCAACACCTTTACTAATAGTAATGCATAAACTCCACCATTAGTTAGAACTTACATTCAAACTAGGCTATGTTTGAATTTACACACACAGCTGGTGCACTGCGGTGCAGATTATTGATTGCTGTAAGACATTTTATTGTTAGACAAACAGTAACTTAATATTCATTAAACATGTTTAACTTTTAAGTTCCATCAGAGACAGTCACCAGTCTCCTGGGCACAAGTCCTGTGTTTATCTGAGTGATATATCCAAGTGCCATCCGCAGTGGATGTTCTAGCTCTATATGCTACGTGACACAAAATCATATTCTATATTTTTGTGACGATTTCACAAACTGCTGTGAGACCAGTTTTAACCACACTGTATGTTTCAGGCCTTACATTTTAACTACATGTACAAAAATCTGTTCAGAAAGGGTTTTCAAAGACAGCTGTTACCGAGATCCACTTGACAGCATGACTTAATCAAATTCAGCGTGCAACAAAAAGTGAGAAGTGTGTGCACATTGACCCTCAGCATGGGATGAGTTAACAGAGTTCAGATAGAAGGTCAGATGCAAAATATTCAGTCTTACACTGGGCCAGGTTCAAAAGTACGCCAAAGCTCTGCAGGGAATTTAAATCAAAGCCAGAGAAATGCCCGGTGGAGTGGTCTGCTTTTTCTTTTGAGCTGGATCATACGAGCGTTATTCAACTCCTTATGAGGTGACAGAGCGAGCCTGTGAAGCATCAACCTCTGCAAAGCCCTGAGTCAGCTTCACTTCAACTAAACAGACTATAATAAGCATTTGGGCTATCACGCTGCATGGTTAGTTGTGTTTAACAAAAGATCACTGCTGAACAAAAAGTCATGATTATTGTCGTAAAATCTGGCTTCATATTCCTGCAGATGTTTTAATACTGGCTGGTGCATGTGCTGTACTTTCCACTTCCTGAATGACTTTGACTCAGGAACACCCAATGAGTCATGAAAATACGAGACTCCCATGAAACAAGCATTGTTTTGTTATTTTACAGAAAGATCTCGAGCAGCAGAACTGTATATGTGGTGCTGGTGTATATGGAGATGTTTAGTCATTATAGCAAGAATGAATTGAAGCATTGTAGCAGTGAGTCAGGGCCGGGTGATTCTGAGCTGAACTCTCCAGACCAAAGGCATTATTAATTGTTCTTATTCATTCATTACATTCACTGAGTAGATAGAAGATTTTCATTTTGAATTCGCAAGGTTTGCTCCCAAAGGCACCTTATGTTTACGTTGAGTTACCTGCAGAAATGACAACATTAACATTGGTTTTGACACCAAAAATTGTTGTAATGCAGGTCAAATTAGATCTCAAATTTATTGGCAATTATTCACCTATGATGAACAATTGCTAAGAATCAGTGTACTTTATGTAGACAACATAGAGATGTCTTTCCTTTCACTTAACAGATAGATTGTTCAATAAGTGACACACGGATGTTTAAAGATTCTTCTTTTTCCGTTGATTGAATTGGTTAATTTATGTATTAGATTTCTAATTTATCTAAAAAATTCAGTGTTTGGCATACGATACAAAAACTGAACACTCTACGTCTACTAAGAAATACAATTTTAAAAAGTTTTTCATGAAGATTTGAGAATTATTAAGCAAAATCTGAAGGTTGCGTGTGTTTGCATTTTGTTGACCTGTAGGCTCAATCAGAATTTTGGTTTGCTTGTCTCATTCAGTCTGAAGATGACATATAGTGAGTTTGGTGTTAGTTGAGAAAAAATGTGAGAGGGGATAGATTGAATTAACAAATTTTAAACAACGACAGAGTACCGCATTAGAAACTTCCTGCCAACTTTAAGCATACATATCATTAGTGTTGGGACTAACACAAGATAAAGGTTTATAGACATCGATTCAGTGGGCGATGTTACGCTCATGTCATCACAGTAGCATCCTGGGAGAAAGCACGTCACGCTCAGTAAACAATCAGGCTGAAGAACGTTCAGTCGTGATCTTTCTGTCCTCGATATACGGACAATATTTTCCTCTGCTCGAGTTAGAGGACAAGAATATAGCAATAGTTGTAGTCCATGTGCAGGAAGGAAGACTTCTCTTACAAGAGGAAGCACAGAGCTAAACAACAGCACGCTTCTACTAAACTAGCTGTCAGAGAGCCCGATGCTGCACCAGCTGCAGCTCACGTTAGCTCTGCAGACTGAGGAGACACTCCATCCAAATGGACAAGGCTTGATTCAAAACACCGCCTGCTCCACGATCTGCAAGCTGCACTGTAGACTGATAGACAGGTATCTTGATGGTGTTGTGCTTCATATAAATTGTTGAGTCGCCTTCAGAGAACTACTACTACTTATTGATAGTCGTAACTATACTTACTAACTGTATCAGTTACTAATTTTCAGTAACATGCCCAACATGTGCCCTTATCATACCACTCAGTTAGGCCTACATTTGGTAGGAGAAAAAAAGCAATATTAGGGAACATACTGATTTGTTTTAGAAGGCTCCTGCAGCTTTAGCATCTGACCTCTTAGTTCAAAGTTAGTTAAAGAAGTTTGACTCATGACTGGACCTTTGAGAAAAAGGTTGGTTTATTTTCAAGCTTGGGAAGGACGGATTTCCCCCAGTAGAGGGAAGAAGAAGAAAAGGAGGAATGAAATTGGCAAAACAAGAGGGACAGAAAGCCGATCTCCCTGGTCCCCAATAAAAGATGACTTGATAATATGAAAACCCATCGTGTGCCATGTACTGTCAGATGTCTACTCTCTAAGCAAGCAGAGATGGTGGGACTTTAAGTTACTTTTTTGTGCTTCAAGCAGGTGGCCATGTCCAAGAAACAAGCCACTGTTCATTTCCTTAGATGAGATATAGCGAGAACATCTGGACATCCTCGCCGAGGCATCAGTCTTAAATATGGAACTTATCAAAAGACAATTCTGTGGAGTCCCGACTTGAATAAGTGAACAGATCATGGGCTGCATCTGCCCTGAGTGAAAAGCTGAGTAATCACTTCAGGTTAGCTGGATAGAGTGATGGAGGCGCTGGTATAACTTAGCAAGTCTGTTGTTGTCTGAGGGGCAATTTGAGCGCATAGTTGGAGCAGTAATTTCCCCTCGCCAGATGTTTTTGTATGTTATTTCTACAAACATTAAAACATTATTGCAGGCCGTTACACTAACAGGTCTTTCATTAGGGTAGAAATGAAGGCTGCACGGACAAGTTTGCAGTTTCACTAAGTGAAAATAAAGGACGCTTAATTAGAGCACAGATCAAATTCAGTCAGTTATAAATGTTTTGTACATTATGGTCGAAATGTGAGTTTTTCTGGTTTACTTTTGTTCTGGATTGGCTGTGTTGTTTGTGTTTGTTGTTGTGTTGTCTTTCTTTGTTAATAGGTGTGCCAGCACCAGAAGCTGATTTGCTGATCAGCTTCCCGCTCCTGATGACGATAGGCTACGAAAGGTTTTCCCCCTATTAACACAGGAAGATCTTCAAACCGGCCACGCCACATTTCCCTTTTTCCCTTTGTTAAGACATTGCACTTAATTAGTTTTGTGTTACCTGACGTAGGGGTGAATCACCAGTTAAAGGTATATGTAGAATTTTATGACAATGTTTACATACAAATATCTAACTTCATTAAAAACTGACTAAACCTATGTTGTTGTTTTTTAGTTGAGTACTTACATTACCTCAAATATTTCCAACAGTTATCAAAGCTAGACAAATCTGTAATTTTATAGCTGTAACGGGACGTGTCTTGTCGCGGCAGCCACCATGATGAGCCGCCATGACAGACACTAATCGTTGCCAAGGAAACACCGGATGTTACGTCAAAGACCGCTACATAAGAAAGTGTGAGCTGCTACTGAAAGCTGCCGTACTGTTGCTGTATGTGCTGCTGTGATAAACTTGTGCGAGCTTAGTCTTTGTTTTGCTGTTTTTTCTTCTAGCAATCCTTTTGGCTTCCATTGATTCTGTTGTTCCTTCATTTATGTATGTTAGCTCAGATGATACACGGTAAATGGATGTATTGATATATAAGTCCTCTTTACACTTTTAATAATGAATGCTAACTCCAGCTTCTGATGCTAAGAACCACCATCGCCCTCTCTCACCCTCGAATCCTGCTTTCAAAGAAACTGACTGGCATGCTCTTTTCCTCTCTCTCTCTCTCTCTCTCTCTCTCTCTTACCCTTTTCATCTTTAATATCTTGATTTCCTGTGTGGCTTTGGCCGCATTTCCCCTCCCTCTTCCTGAGTAACTGCAACTCATACCTACAGGCTAGTAGCTACTGGCATGCTAGTGCTGTAAATTCTATTTAAATTATTACAGTGCAGATTGTTATCGCAGTAAAACAATGACACTACAACTTTTTGTCGGTGAAGCCTCACCGCACTTCCCTCTGGACAGCGATTCAGAGCACTGAGGTGCAGAAGGGCTCACCTTGGGAAGAGCCTGAGTGGTTGTTTGACATTGTTCTATACATTGTGTTTTGTGTTTGAACTGCTCTTTGGTTGGTAATGTCTGTTGGACAGAAACGATGCAGTGAAAAGGAATTTCCCCAAGGGGACAATGAAGTTGAAAGTCTAAAGTGCTTTTCCTGGGCAGTAACCAGAACTACATAAAAAATAACACAGGTTTAAATTTAGTGAGCAACAAGCGTGTCTCAGCTGTGTCTCAGGCATGTTCATCCCTTATTATCCTCTGTAAACGGTTTACAGCATTTTTCTCTTATCAAGACGATCCACAGCGAGGCTATCAGCGGCTGGTTTATTTACTGTGTTCATGTGATAATTTGCTGAAGCACGAAAAAAGGAAAAGAAGGAACTTCCTGGCATGAGACACACCCAAATAATCAAAATACTGCTGAAACATTTGGCCTGCTCTTAATCCAGTGAATAACAAACCTCATAAACATATGAGAGCCCAGACATAAAACAAATAGAAGTGCCGTCATTGAATACCTTTATAATCATATATGTGGAACAGATGTAAATACAGTTGTTTGTGGTGCAATTAAGTAAATAGTCATGTAATGTGATGTTGCATGTTCCAGATGCACCAAATTGACGCTGCAGACATGTTCTTTAACACTTCTTAATCAGTGCTGTTTCTAAGTTTACTTACTGTTTACTGTTACCTCCGGCTGCTAGCTCAATTACAACGGCAAGAATCAGACTTTGCTGAGCTTATATCTGTCACAGATGCAGCAGATGTTCATCAGTGTGTGTGTGTGTGTGTGTGTGTGTGTGTGTGTGTGTGTGTGTGTGTGTGTGTGTGTGTGTGTGCGTGTGTGTGTGTGTGTGTGTTTGTGTTCAGGTGTTGAGGTAAACAGCTTACAGATGGCACAGAGAGAGAAGGAGGGAGCAGAGCGGGGATCGAGGCAGTGGAGGAGGAAGTCGCCGCTCCTCCCTGAGTGAGGAAACAGAAACTTATCTCTCTTGCCTGAGACTTTTCTATAAACCTTTTTTGTGTGTCTCTGCAGCAGTGCTATGTGCCTGTGAATGATGAGTTTGTGTTTGATTATGGCCTGTACTTGAGTGTGAGTGTGTTTTGTATTTCTGTAAACCAATTTAAGTTTAGACAACCAAAATAACAACATTCTTGTTAGGTGATGTGGTTTTGGCCGGACAACGGGTCTTGGCTTACAGCGTAAAGACTGGAAATATAATTCTGATAGGACGTGCATCAGTAGCAGCAATTTGGTCACAAAGTTTAAGTGTACAGTATTAACCATGTCAAACTAGTCCTTTAGAGCAGTGGTTCCCAAAGTCGGAGTCGGGACCCTCGGGGGGGTCGCAAGACACTGACGGGGGTCATGAGATTCCATCCAAAAACATGTCAAAATGAAAAATGTATTAAAATTGCATATTTTACCCATTATTGTGAAAATATTAACAAATTAAGTAGTTAATCAGTTCTTTTATTCTAGTCTAGCATTTCTTACAATAAATTACTAAAATAATTTAAAGGTGTTTCACGCTGTGAGCAACGTTAAATGTTTTAACCAAATCCAGGGAAAGTAGGGGTCCCCAGTCTCTAGCACCTTATTTTGGGGGTCACGGGTCGAAAAAGTTTGGGAACCCCTACTTTAGGGGACTTTTTTTCTGGGCTATGAATTAAAAATGTGGGCGTTTGTCTGTGTAAATCTGTTTTTTAGCTTGTATGTTTTCCTCAGTGTTCATGTGTCTCTTTGTGTGTGTGATGCGTTGCTAAGGGAAAAGACCCTAAACAAGGCCAAAAACTATTTATACAGGCCATTTCCTCTGCAGGGATGAACCCAGCCCATTAAATCTGCCAAATGACTTGACACGCTGTCGATGAACTCACCACGGTGTGCATCTGTTTAATCTTAAACGAAGTCTTCTTACTTGTATTTCAGATCAGCAGGGAGAATCAGGGAGAGGCAGAAAGGCTTATGGTTAGTTTTTTTTTTCTGCTTTGTCATCTTGAGCTGCAGAGATTATCGTTTCAACATCTGTCATAGTAACAAACACGGAAAGATGTAATCATTACTGAGGTCTTTTATTTTGGCATTCCTGCACCGTGGGAGGCTCCAACCTACAGTACCTCTCTGTTCCTCCTTTAACGTCTTTTATCAAGACATGCTGGTTTGGTTTGTGATATAAACTGTTGCAACCATCAAGAGGAAAACTCCATGTTTGTCCCATAAAAGCTTTCAGATGGATGTTAATTATCTATGATCTGAGCGGTTTATCATTCATCAACAGATTTATTTCCAGTCATAAAGACATAAAAGGAATCAGACGAGCTATTAAAGCATTCAAATATGCAACATTGTTTGTATGTTGGAGAGAAACGAGGACATATCTACAATTAAAGCCCACATGTGATTAATATAGGCTTGTGATTTCTGCTCTTATTTCAGACACTCTCTGCAGGATCACTAAGAAATGAAGGGATTCTGAAAGACAAAAGCTAACGAGGAAGCAGACATGCCTAACAGCTGGCCAAGAGGGAAAAAAAAGGTTTTAGGCCCACGAGGAGTTATAAAATGGAAATGTGTTGCACACATGAGGAGCGCAGCTGCATACCATCCTTCAGTGAAGCCATTTCCTTTGATTCCCCTCACTCTTATCTGGATTAAACACTGATATTCTGGAATGACACCAAACCGCCCAGATGATCCACTCCGGTGGACATTTCACCGACGTGGCCACTTCAGGTCTTTACCTGGGTCTACATCTGGTCTGCATGAAACAGAGCGGATGAAAATGTAGCCGTTAGATATATCATTTTTAATGTGGTAAAACTTTAGAAGACGCATAATAAATTATATCATTTATCTCGAGGCACAGTGGCTCGTCCTCAAGGATCCCTGGGTCTGAAGTTGGGAAAGGAACTCTAAAGGAACAATGCACAGCAGAAGTTTAAGATGCTAACATCAGCATGCTAACATCAGCATGCTAACGCAGTCTTGTTTCTATTTACTAACACTGTTTAGCAGGAATGTTGTACATTGTTATCATGCTAACGTCTTCTAATCTTTACATATCTCCATCTTTATTCATTAGCTTCTTTCACTTTTAAACATTACAAATGTATCTCTCGTTCAGATTTTGTATGCTTTGCCTCAACCCAACCCAACCAACGCACTCAAATCTCTGCTAGCATAGGCATTTGCTCTGCTTGTGCTAGAAACATATGCATCCTCCTCACTCCATGTCTTGATCAGAGCCGTGATAAGCGGGCATTATTATCATTAAGCTCATCATCAAGACAAAGTAGAAAGGCAAGCATGCTCCGTTTGATGCTCAAAAGATCTGAAATGTAAAACATAAAAAGCAACAGAGCAGTGTCGATCATACAGTGACCGTGGTCAAGAGACTGCTGTCATAGAGACAAGGCGCACGTGCAGCGCTTCATCCAAGCGCTCCAAAGAGTGCACAGTCAGCACTTGGACTCGGGCCCTCATGCAGTCGCTATAAAGAACAAAAGAGGACGAATGGAATTGTCTGTAATACGATCATGGATCCCATCGGTATTTATCTGATATAATTTAGATTTTAAATGCAAGTTCAGCTTAAAGTTTGTTCCTAGAAAAGCTCCTTTACCACAAACTCCATTCTTGCTTCTGAAGTTTCTAACCAGGCTGTAAACAATAAATGACATTAAATGTTTTGGCAGGAGAGCCTTCAATCTCTGCACTAGAAGCCTTGAAAACTGGCCATCCCTCCCAGAGGCATAAATCTTACTCGGACATTAGGGCTGGTGATTGTGCAACATGATATCAAAAAGGCATGCACTCAAACTCAGGGCGCACTCACACTAGCAAAGTTGTCCCGTACTGTGCTTAGGCACGGATTTCCTAGTGTGTGTGTGTGCCCTCAAAGATCATTATGCTTTAAGGTGGAGATTGAGGGGAAACCAGGATTCGTCTTTTAATTTCATGTAATTTAAAAGTGGCCAAATTGAATTCATCACCATCCTCATAGTGGGGTAATTCTTTTGGATGAATCATTAAAAGTTTTTGAAGTTCAGAACTTGACTTTGACAGCAATAGTTTAGTGAACATGCACATATTTTGAATAGAACAGTATCTACTTTAAACGTGCAGAAATGGTCTAAAATACGAGTTTAATGATTTATGTGCATTCATCTTATGCCGTTGAAAATGCAAACCGCTAAATGTGAAGAAACCAGTCATCTCCATCCAAGTGTCATGACTCAATTATTTCTCTTTGAAATGCACTCACATGGCTCCACTGTGTTTTTGTACCAAACCACTGTGCGCTACAGAGCTTACCAACATTGCCCTTCACGTGATTCACACATATTTCCAAACTCATTTTGGGTTTGGGAAGCCGTTCTGGAATATTCCTCTGTTAGTGTTCCCATGGCCAACCTCAGGGCCCATGTTTTACCTCTTCTTACATGACAACCGAGTAACTGACCACACCTTCTTCCCACACCACCCACTCATTCTTACTGGGAGGTAAGTGCAAAAATAGGATCAGATACTGCATCTTTGTTATCAAGAACAAATCCCTCTAAGGTATCCTGTGGACTTCTAAGGAGAGTGAGTCCATGTAATCAACAGTTTAGGATAATATGTGGAAATGAAACTTGTGGTTCTGATAACTCAGGGCCGTACCTAGTATTTTAAGAGCTTTCTGTAAATGTCTATTCTGCAAAAAAAAAAAAAAATAGCTGCTGTGTCTTTGGCTCCCACTCGTCCCCCACAAAAGAGGCCGGGACTGAATGTCTTTCCAACACTTAACTGTTGCTGTAACTTGCTTCTGGTGGATCACATCTCCCTCTTGCTCTGCCAAGTGCAGCCCGCAGTCCCCCCGCCTCTGGTGCTTCTCTGACTCACCAATCACACAGAACAATGCCCACCATTGAACTCAAAATGGGTGTCTTTAATTGACAGCTGGAATATATTAATGCCTTAGCCAGTAGCCATGGCTACTCCACAATAAATTGCATACGTACATATTCATGAATGAAAATGCACTTTCAGTCGGATTAAAGATGGAAACATGGTGACTCTGCCTCATCGTCCTTTAAAAAGGCCCTTCAGCGTTGCACATGTTAACAGGCTGACTCACTATACCGTCGCCTTTTCCACCCCTGGTCCATGAGTGCTATTTACCTTGAGAGGTTATAATTTCCATGATTTGGATAAATGAGTTGGCTTTCTTGACATCTGGGAATCATTTTTTCTCATCAGGCTCACGGTTTTGTTAAATGGATGTATAATATAAAGATCATAAAGCAACAGAAAGCTCAGACGTCCATCATGACTTGTGTTTGTAATGACTTAATGTCCTTAATGTACATTACATACAGTGGAAAATATGGTGAAAAACAAGGGCTTTACGAGGCTGTGGAAGAGTGTTTGCATAATCCTGTTTGAAACAATATCAAATAAAAACCATAATGAGAGCGTAACTTACAAATCTTACCTTTAGGTTGTACAGATTTTAGGAATACTAATCATTTCAAGACACTCCTTAAAGAAACATCACAGAGAGGAAACAGAATGATGAACCCTTTTCTCAACTACAGATAAAGCCTTTAAAACACATCTCCATAACTAATAAAGTGAAGAGTTCAAATAACTTATGGAGTGTACGAAGAAACAGTTTTCACATGCTTGCAAAAACATGACATGTAAATATTCTAAGAAATGTTTTTGATCAATATCTGTTGTGTTTATTCTTACACATTTTGTTGATACAATTATCTAAACCCTGGTGTCAAATATTCATATTTTAATTTGAGGATGGACGGATGCCCTGTGCAAAGCGTGCTTCTCATCCAGAACATCACTTAATGACTCCTCATGGTGGCGCTTCTGACATGAATGAGAGTACCCTGAATAGAAGGAGACAAGGGGAAAATATCGTGCAGTGTTCGAAGTAAGTTTAATCATGAAGCGTGATAAAAGGTGATTTCTATAACTTTCTGTTAAGAACACAATCTCAATACTTAGCATATGTTGTACTGACTCAAGGGATTTTATGCTTTAAAATGACATTACTAAAAGCAAAATGGATGCACTGGCAGATTACTTTTAATGCAGTTTAAAGGAAAAATGTGCGACATTTTACACATAAATCAAGTCTCTCTGAGTCATGACTGTCGACAAAGATTGCAAAGCTCGAGTCACGCTGGCTGTGTTGATGTCGGAGCCGTGTTTACATGGACGGGATGGCCGGCTGCCCTCCTTATGTATAAAAGCCGTTTTAGTCAAGGACTAGAGAAAAAAGAACAACATACTCTTTGCTTATTTGAATGTCACGTATACGTTTTTAGATCACGGTCATTCTGTGTCAGTTAAAATGCAATGTGAAGCTACGAGCTAACTAGAAAGCGCTAATATTAGCCTGCTAACACAACAATGCAGGCCACAGGGAATTGCAGCTGAATCAAAGGACAAGTTTGTCTGCCGCCTGCACGTTTCTCCTTTGTGCAAACTCGAGTGGAGAGGGGTTGTAGGTGTGTCGCTGGAGAAGAGCAGAGGTTTCAGTATGACGGAGGTGTCGCCATACAGCAGTATGTTTTGGTTTCATGCTGGTGCTGAAGGACGACATCTACTGGATCAAAAAGTCTCAGATTCTTAATTTCAAGAAGTTTGTTTTTCTACTCTTGCATCAAATTAAACCAAAGTATAAGCAACATGTATACTTCAGCAGCTGTTTGCAACTGGACCCAGTTTGCAGCAAACCATGACTCATTTAAAACATCCAGCTCACTGTCATGCTCACACACTGAAGGTATCTTACAATCTGTACCATATAATCATGAGAAGCCTTAACTCTGCAGCCGGGTGTTCAGTGTGGTGGAAGGGAGAACGCCAAGGATCTGACTGAGTGGAATAATGTTTAAGATTCTGAATGTTCTGTTTTACAGGTTCACTGGGGGGAGCAGCTGTTACGTAATGGCAGAGGCCCGACAAACGCTTCAGCATGGGAGTAAAACAAACACAACTCTATAAGGATGGATTGCTATACTACAGAGCTGCATTTACCTTTACACTCAGTGCTGTTTCTAACTGAGAGGAGGCCTCTTTACGATGTTGTTTTGACTGCAGGTCAAAAGGTCGCTGTCCAATTTGGATAACTGGAGTTCACAGATTGAATTTTGGCTACTCTGAATCATAAAAATGATCTATTCTAATTGTGGTGCTTTAATTTGTCAACGCACATTCATTTTGCACTCAGTCTTGGAGTGCATTTTGTTTTTCTTCTTCTCTTCAAGCTTCCTCTCCTCCCTGGTCCCAGATGTTTTCTGTTACTATTAAAAGTTTTTTTCTTTTGTCTTCCTCCTTTCTTGTGTGCACTGAAAACTGTGCTGCTTTTTTTTTTTACACGTGACTCTCAGATACATCAAGGGAAATACAACTACTTATCAACATTTCAAATAGCTTTTTCTATACTTCAAATCATAACTAAAGTAGGCATATGAAGGATTTAGTAACATGTGTCAACTGGTAACACCCTCACTTTTGCAACATACCAAAGGTTGCAGCAAAACCTGCAGTAAATACCAAAGGTCCCCTCAAGAGTCAGAGTTTCGTGTCTGTTCTGGAGCTGTAGAAACATGATGTTGGAACATGGTAGACTACTAGAGTACGCCTCCTTCAACATAAAAGTATTTGCTTAAAACTCAATCTGAATGCACAACAACCTGTAAGCAACAAAACCATTCAAAATGTAGACGGATCTGCTCCTTCTGTGGACATAAAAACATCGTTCAAAGGTACCGATAATGCAACACTTCCTATTTAGAGACACTACTAAAATCATACTTCTGGATATTATATTCCATACCTGCAAACAACTCTGCCAACAGATTCCCAAATACTAGAAAGTCATCTAACCCAAGTTATGTGTGCGGCTTGCAGACAAATAAATACATCTTACACCAAAAGTTGTCTCTACAACGGGCTGGAGACGCTGGAAGAGTCCTACTTTAACAAGTAATATTACTGAGCCTTGTCAGTCAGTCTTTGGTTTCAACACCGCCCATCTGCTCGTCAACAAATTCACTTTGTCCTTGATGGAGAGCCATAGCAGCATTGTGTTTATCATCAGTGCAGTTGCATGAATTCCTACATAATGTTGCTTTAATTAGAATAACCCCTTTAATAGGACATAGCAAGAATAATGTCTAACCTGCACAGCCTGCAGAATGCTGCCGTCGGCCTGTTCGCACAGTAAGAGCTGAGACTTTATTACTCCAATCCTTGTTACCATCACTTATTATTGTAAGTGTTGGAATTGAGTTTTAGAACACTGCATGAGATCTTCAGGCTCGGCCCTTTTGCCAGACAACCTGGAAAGAATGTGATTGTGCACACAGCTGTTACCCCCAACCAGATGCTTTTGGAGCAGGATCGGTGGGAACATTGGACCCAGAGGACAACCAGTGATACAGAGTGTGGAAGGAAATTTCAATTTCTCTTCAGAGTTTTTCAATTAAACAGCATTCCCACAAGGTCTCTATAAACCACGCACCATCATCTTTCATGCAAACCTGCTGGTAAGCCTGAATATGTTTGTTTGTTTTGCATTATTTAAGGGAGGGGTTTCATATAATCTACACACAGTTATATAGAAATCCCCCTTCATCTAAGACAAGAGCGTGGAGCTGGATCTCAGCAAGGGTTCGGTTTGCCAATAATTGGATATTTATTTTAACTTTGATATGTAGGCTATCTGGAGGCTTATTTTGGCGAACAAAAACACAGAATGTGTTGTACCAACGGACACTCTCAACGTGTCCTTTGGTACATCAAAATATTGGAAACCTTTTGCTTTTGTAGAGGACATGGCCTCTCTGAGCGGCTGCCAACTTTTTAATTCTTTGGTGTAGTCAGCAGCTAGCACTTATTGACAGCTAGCTACGATTCCATTTCCTTTACATTGCCATTGTTTACGGTCTGACTAGCAGCCTGAGGAGTGTTATGGTGTCAAAGCTGAGAGACGACGTCCAAGAGTGGGTTGATAGTTAGCACTAGCATGATGACATCTGTTAATATAGCTTGATTAAAGCTGATAATGATAATATTCAGGATTACATTATGGCCCTTCTATCCTCTTTCTCCCCCTATGGACCTTTTTCCTGCATACAGCTTAAGCTAGCTGAAAAGCGAGAGGACGATAAGAGATACGCTTCTGACACCAAAAACCATGTCACATAATTACATATTCTGCCTTAATATGCAAAATCTGACGAGCTAAAAAAAGTGTCAAAGTTCTTCAACAAGAGTGCACAAAAAAAAGCACAAAAATAAGTTTGCAGGTTTTTAAATGTGCACCTGCCTTGTATATTAAAACCTTTCCTTCCCCTATTTTAAGTGACTGCACAAAAGTAACGTGTCAATGGCAATGTGGACACACCCTTAAGTAAACCATAATTATCTGTTTTATTCACAATGGTACACTAATTCACCAAATTCATCATTTTGTGTTTAAAAAAAACTTGAAAATGAAAACTGAAACTGAGGCTTTAAACTCATGAGGAAAATATTTACTGAGGTCACACATCAATCAACAAGTCATACACCTCTATTCAAATCTGATTTTTTTTGTTTTTAACCAGAGGAGTATGCCCCTGCTGGCCATTAGGAAGAATGCAGGTTTAAAGAACTTCTACATTGACAGCACTTTAGGTCTGTGGTCACTTTTCGTTGTCCTCTTTCAGATTCTTAACATAAAATCTTCCACACAAGAAAGAAAAAGGGGGGGGGGGGGGGGGTACAGTCTTCATTTTTTCCCTCTTCTCTCTTTTTATAGATCATGCCACTCTCTGTAAAAGATCCATTTCTGCTGCAGCACTAAAGCTTTCTCTGTAAAGCTTTTGTCATCGACTCCAAACATCTTTCAGAAGAAAAAAATGCATTGACGCTTGGCAGTGCCCAGCTGGAAGTGTGAAAGGAAAGTTTTGCAGCCTAAAGCCTCGGCTTGTAAAAAAGGGGATTCCCATGAAACTGCTGGCTCTGTAACCTCTGTGAGAGAACACACAAAGAACCATTGAATACTTATTTCATATCTGTGTCCCTGCCTTCTTTTTATTCACTTTTAAGTGAGATTCAAGAACGATGCAACTTTAAAAAAACAGTCAGTGATCACAACAATACTGCTTACTACTGATGAAACCAGTCTCCACCTACCTGGAAAGAATCAAAGAAAAAGGAAAGAAAAAAACAAAACAAGTTCTGGCACTAACTGCAAATATGAGTTAGATGTTTAGTGAACAAAGACAAAAAAAAAGTTTTCTTTGCTTTGCTCTTTCTACTTTTTTTTTTTAGCCAGAGGAAATTTGCCCATTTCCTGCTGTTATGTTTTCATTGCAGCATTCTACTAAAAATGCCTTCTTCCTGCTTTCCAATGTTTACTGGATCCAAATAGCTGGAGAGGAGGACCTAGACTCCAGTGATTAACAAGGATCTCAGTGATAAACAAATTGATAAACAAATTCACTGAGCACGTATCTCAGTGAATTCTTTCTCCAAGAAGAATCTAATCTCACGAAAACATAATCAGGCCAAAAAAACAGGCAACAACAAATTACCCGAATGACAACTCAGCGCGGGAAAATGTTGAAAACACTTGTAGATTTGAGCTAAATGTTTGGGTTGGAAAAACCTAGTCTTGACTTTGTTTCTGTCATATGAGATCATGTTTGCTTTCATTTTCTACTTTAACCATCTCTATGTGTCCCATAAAGACATGCTATAATTACAAATAGATTTTAGTTTTCTTAAGATGATGAGGTTATAGCAACCATCAGTACCTTATATGCTCTGTGTATTTAGGTCAGTGCAGTGTGCACACCAGTAGGGGGCGTTTCAAACCAGCTGGCTTAAGCTCCCCTGTTCTTCCTTGCTCAAAGCCCCGGAGGTGTCATGGAGAGGAATTCATCCTGGACAACGTCAACTTTCACTTTAGATATGTTTTGTTTTTCCTTTGCAATACAATACTTTACCTTTCACTGCATTTTGCATTCCTCCTCCTCCATAAAAAAACAGAAACAACTTTATTGTCATGAGTCATGAGATGACAAAGCTTTGGTCTGTGCTGCTGCTCAGATTGTGGCTGTGGCCAATAATGTGCCTTAACTGTTATGACTGAGGATGGTACTTAAAATATAAATGGGTGTGATTCTGACTACTTGCAGAACAGAGATAATTGTGCAAGCATTGTGTCATTTTGAGTCACTGTGTTCGGAAAGTACTTTTGTGTTAGGATGCGTCTGTTTTATCTGATAGAGGCTGTGTCAAGCTGAGTTCTCTAAACTGGAAGTGTGCTACCCATCGAGATGTGTTACCATGCGGCTCTGTGCAGTGTAGGGAGCATTATTCAGCAGTGGCTTTTTGTCAATACAAAAAAAGGCTTCCTCTGAATTCTTAAAAAATTGATTTCAAAACATGCTTCTTGTTTCCTTAAGGTGCAAATGCAATGAGTAGTGATTCTGCGCTGGGCGTATTATTTGATGGGGGATGATTGTCCATCCAGAAACACTTCCCCTGAAATCTTAAAGGAACAATGTGCGCCATTCTACACATAAATACAATGAAGTATATCCTCTGTAAATATCTCTACAGATACAATGAGTGAGACGCGTGAGTCCCACTGGCTGTGATGATATCTGAGCCGTGTTTACATCATGTTAAAAGGCCGGCCGGCTCCTCCCCTTGTGCATCGAAGCTGTTTAAGGCAGACTAGAGAAAGGAAGAAGAACATACTGTACTCTCTGCTTATTTGAACGTCTCGTTAGCGTTTTTTTATCACAGTCATTAGGTGTAAATTTACATGCAATGTGAAGCTACGAGCTTACTAAAGAGCACTAACATTAGCCTGCTAACACAACAATGCAGCTCAAGACAAGGACGATTTATTCCGCCGCTTGTGCTTAGTGCTTAATTATGGTGCGTTCCAATTTGATAACTCCTTTTTGCAAACGCGAGTGGAGAGGGGTTGGAGGTGTGTCGCTGGAGGAGAGCGGAGGATTCAGAATAGAAAACCAACAGGTGTTGCAGCAATGGAAGCGGGCAAGAGAACTGGTTCAGATAGAAGTGATTGTACCCGACCTAAAAAGCCTCTGCATGTTTCTAATAAGCTCCACGAGCAGAAACGTGCTCAAACTAGGATCAATATTGGAGATGCTTTTGAAAAATGGAGAGAGGTTAGAACGCAGAAAGGTTTACAGACCGATGCAGAGCTGGCCAAACACTGAAGCATGATTAGATCTGATCCCTGCTGGCCTTCTCATTAGCCATTGTTGTACTTTTAGCCCAGAGCATAGTAGCATTTTAATATGCTAACAGGCTAACTTAGATGGGGAACATAAAAACAACACCTGCTAAACATCAGCATATAAGCATGGTCACCCTAATGTTTGTTTCCTCGTCCATACTTACCTTTGTTTGTTCCTTTATTCACACACACCATGCAGGACTGTTTCTAAGAAAGGGCCGGCGAAGCATTTCCTGTGTTTTAAAGTGTTGGTCATCAGTGACATCACGGGGCTGTACCAAGTGTAGGGCTTTTCTGTTCTGAAGAAGCTTTCTTTATACATTTAAATCCTTCATGAGATGTGGTTACGACATTATTTACCTGTTTAAAATGTATTTTGTAAAGTAAATGAGCTAAGGGTTTGAGTAGAAGGATTAGTCTGATTTTTCTATCTTAAGGGTGAACTACATGTCCCCCTCACTGGGTTATGGTACTGCCTGCTGCAGTCAGGTGTTCATTTAACTCCCTATATAAAGGCAGTTTGAATTTTCTTCAGCAGGCTACCAGGGCATTCAGGGATTGAGGGGAATGAAATCTTTGACAAACTTGTAAAGGAGCCCTCCTTTTGGGAAAGGTGAATGTTATAGTATTTGTAAATAAGAGTGTCAGTGGCAGAGACAATGGGATGAAGAGCGAAAGGGCAGGCATTTTTTCTCTCTGCAACCATCAATAAAAAAGAAGAGGTTATTGCTAAAATTGCTTAAATGTGTCAGTGTGCAAAGGAGGAAACAGTCTGTCATGTTGTCTTTGTTTGTTTTAAATATAGGAATGAAAGAAGTCAGTTATTCAGGGAGTTATCTGACCTGGGACTCTCATCTTTCTCCTTTAAGTCAATATTTTCTGTGGATACAAACTTTCAATCTGTTGGGGGCGCAGTTCTTAGATTCTTACATGCTACTAGCCTGTAGGCTATCATAAGATATGAACTAAGTACACACTCCTAGACTGTGGAGGGCAGCATTAAACTCTAAAGTGTACAGCCTGCCGGAAAATCATTAGAAGAAGAAGAAGAAGATTCAGCAGGTGATTCAACATGGTGTTAGCAGTCAATGTGATGAAGGAGAAGCAGAGGCACATGTCCCGATGTTGAACATGCACAAACCAAAGTCAAGAAATGAGCAGAGCATTACAGAGAACGGGACAAGTACAGAGCAAAACAAGAGGTATTTTAAAAATAGGAAACAGAATAGAAGGGAGAGAGTGGATAGCTTTACTGACTGAACGTACAACTTTAGTTTGACAATGAGTGAAAATGAAAACCTACAGGTGGCAGCTACAAAATGGATGCAGACTGTTGAAAAAACTCCAACAAAGAAGAAGCAGCTTCTGCAGGGGGAGTAAAGGCCGTCCTCTATCAACAGGTAACTTTTGTCTGATTTAATTACAAGTTCAAGTGATTTTTTAAATCTGTGTTGTTTACAGATGGACCGTCACTAAATAAATACTCACCTCTGGAAAACGAAGTAGTCAAGACTATTCTTGTAGCCAAAGCTAAACTACTGTACACTATACACTTTTATTTAATGATCATTAAAAAAAGAAGCTCAAAACAAATCCCTAAAATGCATTTTGCACCATTATAAAATCCTCCTTTAGGAGCAATAATCCGCACAGTAAAACAGATCAGTGGGTAGACTGGGTGGACCTGATTACCCATTGGCCTGTCTAAACATCAACGTTTTTTAGCTGCTTTTTAAAAGACTCAACAGAGTCAGAAAGACGTAAGAGATGGGCGGGGAATTCCAGAGTTCTGTGTGGGTCCCACATTTTTTTTTTATCCACGAGTAATGTTTGCCACCTTATCTTTACTGCTGCCTTTAACAGCAGTGTTTGCACACGCCACAGTGCTTGTGTTTGCTCTATACGTCAGCGGGGTTAAACACATTGTTGGTGGATAAAGCAAACAGGATGTGATGATGACAAGCAATAAGTGCAACAGATCATTTAGTAGCTCAGTCTGTAGGTTCTTGGGTTGGAAACCTGAGGGTCTATGGTTCAAGTCCCAGTGTGAAGCAATATGGAAATTGGTCTGGCAGCTGGAGAGGTGGCAGTTCACTTCCTGAACACTGCTGATGTGCCCTGGAGCAAAGCACCAAACACCCGTCTGCTTGTGCGCTCATTCATGTGCAGCCCCCTCACTCTGACGTCTCTCCATCAGTGCATGCCCATAGGATCCTGTTTGTGCATGTGTGTGTGTTTCAGCCTGTGTGTGTGTAGCATGTTCAACAACAAGGTGTAAAATTGAATTTCCCCTTGAAGGATTCATAAAGGATGTGTTCTTCTCCTAAAGAAATTGTTGATGTCTAAATAACTTTTTCCACTAACTGAATTAGGAGCAGTGACTGTTATATGCTACGCTCCCCCGAGTCTCATGTTGAACTAAAATAAGCCTGCTTTATAATCTTCATACCAGCCCAGGGATAGTGAAAGACAAACATGAAGAACTGTCGATCACGTGCTGTTCAAGACAAACACACTGGTTTGTTTGCACTGGGCGTGATCAGATAAAAAAAAGGGAGTTATTTCATGCTAACACACACTGAGAGATTAGTGCAGGAACTCACTGTAGCTAATTGTACACTGTTTTTCTTTTCTCACCTTGCTGTGTTAGGGGGGTTTACATTCAAACATGTATTTACATCATGACTAGCAATCTTAAACGTTTAAAGGTGTTTAAAAAACATTAGTCGTACAACTGCTGGGTTTCTAAACTTGACTTATATTCAATTTATATTATTGAGGTCTTACACAAGAAAGGATTTTTGCAAAGCTGTTTTTTTCTCTAAAATATCAAAGAGAATTGTTTAAGACCATGTGCACTAGCTTACATTCTTTGGTCGCACATTGTTGCATCCCATTAAGACCAGTGGAGTAGTAAGGAAACACTGGTGAGGATGGGTATCTTGTGCAAACAAACAGAAGTAAATTAAATTCTGAAATAAATAATGAACTTATCTGTATTAGTTTGTGTTCAGTTAGGTCAGACATATCATATTTCTAATGGTTTGAAATGTTGACTGCAGCAGCAGAAACATACTGTTGTTGTGTTTGGTATCTAGCCTCCGACCTCATCACTCCTTGCATATTTAGTTTGCAGGCAGATATTTGAGGAGGGCTTATATTAAAAACCGCCAGTCTGAGCCTTCAGGTGGATGCTGTGGTGGTGGGGCTGAAAACAAGAGTGCAGTACTAGTGCACGTCAGAACAGAGCAGCAATGGACGTTATGGACCAAATGTAATCTTTTGTATGAAATAAGGAAGTAACCCACTAATGTGCCTTTAAAGGGAGAATGTGTGTTTTTGATCCAGTAGATGTCGCCCTTGAGCACCAGCATGAAACCAAAACAAACTTTGGTTTCATGTTTGGTGACACCTCCACTGTTCTGAAGGCCTCCGCTCTCATCCAGCGACACACCTCCAACCCCTCTCTACTTGATTTTGCAAAAAGGAGTTATCAAATTGGAACGCACCATAATTAAGCACTTAGCGCTAAGTGCAAGCGGCGGACAAAATCGTCCTTGTCTCGAGCTGCATTGTTGTGTTAGCTGGCTAGTGTTAGCGCTCTTTAGTTAGCTCGTAGCTTCACATTGCATGTAAATTTACACCGAATGACCGTGATCTAAAAATGCTAACGTGACGTTCAAATAAGCAGTGAGTACAGTATGTTCTTCTTCTTGTGTGGCTGACCTTTTCCTCCCTTCGTGTTCTTGTTGATTTACTGCACAGGAAGGTGACTGGGCTGTGGTTCAGGAAACAAGAAAATTGAATTTTCAATCGAGGCACGAGACTCGACTGAACGTCTGAAAATCAAACCAGTGAGGCAGGAAATGGGAGAAGATCCTCGTGTTTGTGAGAGGAGGATGAGGTTCGTGAATCGACAAGCAAACATCCTCTCAATGTTGTTATTTTATACAATTAGTTTTAATTAAGAAAAATATTCTTGAGCTGCAAAATAATGATTATTTTTACAAGGCCTGCTCATCAATGAACAGCAGACAGGAACACTTTGCAGTAGTTGGTAATGATGGAGCATTTAGCAGCTGCAGAGCCAGGTTTAACATCAGGGTTTAATCAAGACCAAGAAATGAATTAAATGAGAGAGAATGTGTGACTTTTTCACATCAGTAGACACAAGCACTTCTCCAAATGAAGGTATAGAGTTGCTCCATGAACCATGATGTGTATGGAATCAGATTTAAGAAATAAAAAAAACATTGTGGGGCACTGGTATCCATGTGGTTACCCCAGGTGCCCCATTTACAGAGGCTGAAGTCTTCAAAGCGATCCGATCCGTGGCTCCTTTCACGCATGTCATCCCCCTCTCTCTCCCTGATTTCTGACTCTCCACTACTGTCTCTAAAATAACGTAAAAAAAAAAGTGAAATTTGTGAATGAAAAACTCACTAAAACACAATAAGGCCTCTTGAACATTCAAAACTTGCAAATACATTTTTAATCTATCATTTTAACAGCTCCTCCCCTTTTTACACACTGTCGGATTTCTCGTTTACAACATCAGAATTTTATTACAATTGCTCGACTACATTCTGTCTAGACAGAAAAACCCTTTGCACATCTGTTTCACAAGACGTGTGTAGGAGAGTGATGTGTCCATCAATAACTTACAGGTAATCTTCCAAACACACATTTATTGGCATGCAGTGTCAATAAATCTGTGTTTAGAGACACCGAGCAGGAGTTAACCTGTAAGATTTTTAACTGAATTCCTTCAAAACGTGCTCCTATCGTGCTCCATTGCTGCTCCCACCCTCTGGAACTCACTCCCAAAAAACATCGAAGACTTCCCCCTCAATCTAAAAACTCACCTCTTCATCATCACCTACAACCACTAACAAACTCTGTTCTCATCCTCCTTCTCTGACATTATTTCTTCGTTGTTTTGTTTTGTTGTGATTCTTTGTTAAGCATCTTTGAGTACTTAGAAAAGCGCTATAAAGGTTTGCATTGTTATCATTGTTATTAATAATGTACAGGTACAATTCTGCAACAATTTCCTTTTAAATGACTTCAATCAGCCTCCTCCTTCCATCTCTGCTTTCACATCTCTTTATAGTCTGTTCAATGATTAAGATGCATGAAAACACTTTGTATCCCAAGTTGTCCTTCATTGTGTAAATGTTTGTCCTGTGTGGGGTGTAACGATGACCCACCCACAATGCAAATAAAAGTCTTACTACATTCCTTTCTTGTTGCTGTCGTTACATTACACATTATTTTTGTTCAGCTAGTCCTGCATGCAGCATATCAGGGATTAATAAAGAGGTGTCACATGCCAATTTACAGTTGAAGTCATGCATTGCCACTCTCTCTTATAGGATCCATAACATGTGACTGCAGGCTTAAGCCCAAACTGGCCTCTACATGACCTCCTAACCACTGCTCACTTAAACAATGTCCAAAGAAATGCTCCTTAAAACTGCTTCCAAAATGTTTGTCAAACATGAATCAGTCCGTAGTCATTTCAAACAATGAAAGCGAACAGGTAGCAGCTCTAATGTGTTTAATCCCTCTGCCAATGAGGCCTGAAGGAGCCCTCTTTGAAGTGCAGTCAGGGAAGTCAGTGGGCAGGCTTGTCTCTGTGCTTTTCTTCCTCCTGGTTAACAAGACATGTGATTAGCATTTCTGTCTGCTACCAAGTTTGCCCTCCAGTCCTCCTGCTCTGCCTTCAGAGGGAATACTGCCTGCAGGCTACTCTGTCAACAACAAGGTAAGACAGATTAACAAAGATTCATTGTCAAAAAAATACAGGAGGTTGATGCTGCTTTGTCTCAGAGGTTACAGATAGTCATGATGATGCTTTGTTTTTAAGATTAGTGCTGCTTAATCTGTCAGTGGACGACAGAGATTTGGCTCATTTTGTTGGACCAAACGTCTGCCCTTAACTAATCTAACTTGTAATGCGAGACATCACACATGTATTTAAAAGAAAACAAAAGAAAAAAGGCAAGGCAAGTTTATTTAGAAAGCTCGAATCATACATAGAGCAACTCAAAGAGTTAAACATTAGGAACATTGAGAGCAATAAAAAGATGACATTAAGCTAAATTGAGTGCAGGAAGGACGGACTCGCCCAAAGGAGTACAGACAGGAGTTTTGATTAAAAATATTCTTATTGAATGATAGTGTGGCTGAACAGATAATATCAATTATCAATGCAGATGTTTCAGTTTATCCTGGAGTTTCTTCAGCTACAAGTCTGAGAAGAAGACAAACGCAGGACAGTTTTTAAGGTGCAGCTCAATATCTGTGAACCATTTAGCAAAAAGAAGACATTAAATTATCCAAAGAAGAGCAAAGACCATACGGCACAAATAAGCAGATCTGGCCTCTTAGATCTGCTGTAAGGTGGCCAGTGTCACCTCTCAGAGCTCCAAGTGGTTTAAGATGGAGTAAAGTAAGAATTAAAGCTGGTGAAACTGTTCCAGGTTTGTGTGTTTCCACAGGTGATATCAAGGTGAACCCTCCTTCTGCAAACACAGGGAGTCCTTCAGATGTGCACCTGTCGAGTGTTGCATGAGCAATGATCAGAAACTCTTTCGTTTACGGGAGACAATATGATTCTGTTTCTTCTTGCTAAAAGTAGAAAGACTTAAAAAAAACAAAAAATACTCATAATCATTCATAGGATATTGATACACAACAAGTGGCATGTTTTTTTTGTATCATGTCCCCTAAAGGAAACAGAACAAGATACAGTACTGTATGTGACCAAGAGACACCCACTAAGCAAATATAAATATACAGCTTTAGGACTCGTTGTTATTACGATTTGAAGGGTGGGAACGTTTAAGAAATATGTCGTATAGCTGGATGACTCAAACGTTCGACTAAGTTTTTTTCCAGTCAGATGAGACTTGCTGGCTTGTTTTGACCACTTGCAGAGGCAGAAATTAGATTAGGCAATTAGACAATTATGTGATGTTCCTGAGCATTCCTGTACTGTACATCTCCATGAGAATATCGGAGTTTTGCATGCATGGAGATGTTGTATGTGTGGAGGTGTGTGTGTGTTCATGTGTGCATCGCTCTGTCTGCTTGAGTGGGGATTACCTCATCCTCTAAAACCAGAGTCTTATGAAACTGGACCATGTGAATGATTTGGGCAGTTTAACTTGATTATGATCCCTGAGCAATGTGACGGTGGAACGGTGCCAGACCTCCACCGATCACAGGACCAATGCATGTTGCAGAGGAACTTTAAGCACCTTATTTAGATTAAATACCAAAAGTCAATGACCCTTCATGAATGCAATTATTATTGTCTGCTGATTTCAGTGAAAAAAAACTTTTATTATTGTGCTTGACCTGTTTCATAATAGACTGCAGACAGAAAGAGTTAGCGACTGGTAAAAGAGACAGCACAATGGAGAAAAACACAGAGAAGATGACTTTACTGACTTTGGGCCTTATTTCGATTCGTTTCGGTCAGATATGCCCTCTAACACTCCTGGATTTCTCTATGATGCAAGGCGGAGATCAATTTTTACGTCATGTCCAGGTTGCATACCCCGTGCTTGTGCTTATCTATGAGCAACTGCACCATCTCGAGGCACACCTCTTCCCACCGTGCCAGGGCCAAGGAAATGTACTGTGCTTGAGCACAATATGGAGCCCTCACACCAGTCAAACAAACTGGACTTTGGGGGTCGGGCATGGTGTGGACTGCCTAGTGTGAGTGCACCCTTGGATGTTTACATTTCTAAAGAAGTTTTAGGATTGAATTGAGTTACAGCCTCTTTGACAAAATCAAGGCTTAAACCATGAGGACCTAAATATACCTGCTCCTCTAAATCCTCCACCTCCTCCCTGACTGCAGATTGCACTCAGGTGTGAGGCAGACATTAGGAGGAGGGAGAACCAGGGAGAGAGACAACCAGGCTGCAAGTAAGAAACTTAAAAAGTGATAACACGTCACCGTAACAAAAAATGTGCTCATCCACTAAGAAGTCTAACTCAGACAGCAAGAGCCCCATTAACTTTTTCCTGAATGACGAGTATTTTGTCAAAGATGAAACATTGTGGATTCCATCCACAATCCCTTTTATTGTAGCTGTACTAAGAAGAAACTGATGTATGGGCACAAGCGAGAGAGAAAATCTTGATCTCTCCTATGATTTTATGGTCAGTTTGCAACTTAAAGAAACAGGGAGGCATAACAAAAACATCTTACAGAACTATTCTGACTGTTAACATGTGAACAGACAATGGTAAATTGTTTTTTTTTGGTGAAGTTTAAAAGTCCAAAGCTCAAGGAAACATAAGTTAAAAGAGATGTATCATCATCACCAAAGTTCCCACAAAGTGCAGAGACATTCACGTGCAAACCCAAGAAATCATAACCAACCACTACAAAGTTACATTAATTTATACCATGACTGTCCCCGACCAAATGATTAACTCTCACACGCTGTGAACTTTATTGTTCACGTGATTTTTGGGAGTGCAACACAGATACAAACTGGCAATAATTTTGACTAAGAGTTAAACCTTAAGGAACATCATTTTTTGTTTTATTCTCCTTCTTTGTCCCATCTGCAGCAGTCCGCGTGCTGACTCTCAACCATCCCTACCATCATGCCTGGCAACACACCAGGAAAGAAGCTGGACCTCTCCAAGCTCACTGATGACGAGGCCAAACATGTGTGGGCCGTCGTGCAGCGAGACTTCGACCTGAGGAAGAAGGAGGAGGACAGACTCGGGTGAGTAAAAGAAATCACACATATCTGTTTGATTTCTGTTCGATACAGATCCGTCTGTCAGTGAACAGAGAGCTCAATTAATGCTAATGGATTCAGGTATACATATGATAGTATTGTTCAGTTGAACTAAGCAAAGAATTGATGTAAAGGCAAATATTCTCATCACAGCATCGGATAGCAAACTCTATTGCTTCCTCCACTTCCACATTGTTCGTTTTAAGTCTCGTCTTGCCTCAGGAGTTCCCCCGCCCCCCTTCCCATCCCACAGGGTTATTTTCCCGCTGTGAGGTTGATGTGAAAAGCCAGAAAAGGAGGATTTCAGGATCAGTCCTCCTGAAAGTATCTAGATATTTTCAGGAATGCACATGTGAAAACTAGCTTTAGTCTACTTTCACACAAACAGAAAACTCCTCAAAATGTTTGTTGGTGAGCTGCATGTGTGAATGAAAACCGCTGAATATTTTACCCACATGTTTCCCAGACTTTTTCCTGCCAACCCCTAATATTTCCCCCTCCCTCACCACTTGTCTGACTGGGAATACATTTTCCGGAGTGGAAGTGGGAAAACAGCTAGCTTTAATGTCAAAACATGGAGTCAGTCATTTCTTTTGTTTTCTATTTCAGATGTTAGCACAATTACCCTGAACAACATTTTAACATCAACACATGTACGTTTAAATGAAGTGTGAGAACATGCTTACGTTAGCATTTAGCTCAAATCACTGCTAATTATAGAGCATTTACAGAGCTGCTAGCAAGAAATTAACTCATGTATTAAAGGCAGGATGTGCAACATTTTACAGTCATGACTGTCCACAATGAGTGGGAGGCGCTAGTCCCGCTGTCTATGATGTTGTCTGAGCGGTATTTACATCGTGTTTGTATTTACATGTCAGCATAAAAAAAGACAAAGGGCTCACATAACATGGAGAGTCGGTAATCAAATGTCCTGTTTTCAAAGCCTGTAATGATTTTAATTAGTTGTCTGCAGTTTTGATTATTGAGAGAAGAAGACTGATGTTTGGTCTAAATTTAGTAAAAAGGAGCAGCGCATACAAACTGAAGTCTGTGCTGAACTTGTTACATCAATAACAGATGATTCGATCGTTTGCTCCTAACTCACTGAGCGTCTGCTCACGTGTTTTCCGGGTCATATTAACTGAAGAAAGGTCAACATGACACAGGGCTCTTACATAACACAGGAAGTCAATGTTTGGTCTTACTGCAGGAACCACTTTGAAACCCTCTATATTCAGTTTATTTACTGCTGTACTTACCTTTGGCAAGCACAGCCGCTATAGGTCAGAGGTCAAAATCATCCAGAATGATGTAAAGCAGTCATAGTATGGTTATGTTTTTGTTTAGTTTTTAAGATTTCTTTGCAGGCTTTTTTTGCCTTTATTGGAGGGATAGGACAGTGGATAGAGTTGGAAGTCAGGGAGAGAGAGCGGGGAATGACATGCGGGAAAGGAGCAGGTTGAATTCGAACCTGGGCTGCCCGCTTATAGAGGACTTGCTTCTGTACATGGGCCGCCCCACTAACCACTACACCACCAGCACCCCAGTATGGCTATGTTGTTGTATGTAGTCACCAAACTTACCTGGTGTGGGGAAAGAAAAAGCTTTAAATAAGTCTTGCCTGGAAGTCATTTATGCTAACTGCTGGGTTCCCCCGAAATACAGAGAGATCTGCATCTGCTCCGAGAGGAGTATATCTTCTATCAGATGGTGTTAGATGAAGGTTGTCAGTGGGTTCTGGCTGGATTCACCCTCTGATGCCTCTGAGGTGTGAGGCAGCCACCTGATTTATGTCCTTCCAATTTTTTTAAAGTTGTAAACTTTTGGGCGACTACACACTCCTAGTGCGAAAACATAGCTTTGTTTACATAAAGATTGGGAGATCACAACTTCCCCCCGACTGATGGTCTTATAAGTCAGATTTAAAACACTTATGTAGGTGTACATGGCCTTGAACTAAAGAAGTAGGAGTGTAACAGGGTCTATACTCGTATGACAAATCTTGTGTTATGACTCAAACATGTTTTTTTTTACTCTTAGGCTGCGTTCACACTGTAAGCCTAAATGCTGACTTCTGTTTTTTTGGCTGTTCATATTGCTTTTTAAATGTGGCCTGTATCAGCCTCCTGTGGGAATCCACATATGAAAGTGACCCACGTGTCCTGTGCTGTTCACACTGTCAGACTGATGGGGACCGAACCCCTGACCTTCTGATTAAGAGACGACCGACTCTCAGCCCTGTAGTTCCTTTTTTGCCACATGGCCATGCTTCTTTGTCTGATGCTATAAGTGTCTTTTCATTTCAAACTCTACGGTTCGCTCACAGCCAGAGTTTCTCTTCTGCATTTTGTTTTCTGTTTTTAATGAGCCGTTCTTTGCCGCTGAGTCAACTGTTGTTTTCTTCTCATGCGTCTGAGATCCTAAAATAGGTACAGATCTTCATGTGGTTTACATATAAAACTGTCACGCCTGAACCTAGTTAAACCACATGTGTTGGATCATTTAAATTATTTTGGCAAAGCTTTGGTAAAGGCTTTGTTTTTCCTTCGTCAAGAACACTGAAAAAAACAGATGTTATTCCGTTTTTTTTATGTTAAAACTTTATTTTAAAGTGAGAATTGTGACAGTGTCATCAATAAATACTTTTTAGATCTATTTGTTTTGTTAAATTGTTACCTCCTTTTTGCTGCAAGGCTTCACATATCCTATTTTAATCTGTTTTTGTTAATAAGCAATGACAGAAAACTTCAGTGTATGAAGCAGTAACTTCATGACGTTGATGGTAAAGAGTCATTTGAGTTTCCACCTTTGAAAATACTTCATCTGAAAGAGCTGCAGCAGATTATTTAACTGTGAAAAATGTTTGATAAAGGATACTTGTCCTATTTCTATCGATCTCTATTCCTCTCTCTACCTATTTATCTAGTTAACAACACTTTTATGGTAAACAGCTGTTTGTTTTAAAGCGATAGTTTGGTATTTTTAAAGGGTGGTTGTCCTGTACAAGGTACTAGATGCCGGTCAGCATTTAGGGAGAGTAGCATGAGCACAGGCACAGTAGCTAGGCTAGATGACTTTGAAGACAGGGTTGTTTGCTCCACCTTATTTAGCTAATTTCAATAAACACCAAGCTACAAAACAAAGTCAGGGTTAATTTATACCATGTTGAAAATATTCACACTTTTCCACTAGCAAGCCATTTTGTTTTATCCCTACTTCAGAACATCACATAGGATCCAAAAAAAGTGATCACATAACACCTTCATCGGCTTTCTTACACTGGCTCCTAGTCCAGTCCAGAATCCCGTACTAAAGCATCTTGTGCCCTTCATTGCCTTGCTCCAATTTACATCACAATCGCACTGGCTGTAAAGTTTGTTATTCTAACTTGATTTTCCTCTTTAACTGTGAATCCAGCGTCTATTGGCTCAAGTAAACATCTCATGTGGACCATGAGTTGTGTCATTATGCATTACAAAAAAAACAGTGTTAGCCGAAAACTTGTTGACACATTTCGATTCCGCTCGTCTGGTTTGTCAATTTAATTTGTGAAATTCTTAAAAAGGTCTGTGAAATATCCACATTCAGTATGTCATTGAGCTCTGAGTGGTAAGTGATGCAGGCTGCAGGCGTATGTACAGAACTGTCCCTTTAAGAAAAGTGAAAACGTATCTACAAAGCGAAGGTGCAGCTGTTATGTCTCTCTCCAGACAACATTGTTTTTGGCTGAATAGTCTGTCCGTTACAGTGTGTGCACATTTCTCTTTTTATCTCTCACTTTCACTAACCTCATGATGTTCTAGATAACTTCAGAGAGCTGTACTAATGGTTAAGAGGTTGGAGAGGAGAGAGTATGAGACTATGATGTAAGAACACAGAGAACACAGAAATAAACACACATACTAAGACTTGGTTTAGAGCGTTTAAAGGTCACATATTATGCAAAGTACACTTCACCATGTTTCTCTAACACTAATATGTGTAATATAGGTTGCTTGGCTCCTGACAATATATCACCTGGCTTCAAAATCTACGGATATTTAAGACAGGACTCCAGAGGTACCGACCATGTCATGCAAGTTTGCTCCGCTATCCAAGCTGCCATATTTCAAGAGTTAGGAGTGTGAATGGGCTTTCATTGAAATATCTTTGAGCTATCTGTTTCTGTTTCATGTGCCACAGTTTGAATGTTTGAGTTCACGCTCACTGCTCCAATTCATGAAATAAGATGAACCTTTAGTTATCCCAACACGGGGACATTTTTTATAAGAAGCAGAAGTAAAGAAAAAAACATATTTCATTACTGTGAAGTCAAAGGCAAATTTCCCACTAGGACAATAAAGTTCATCTTATCTTATAAAAGTTGAACAAAGTACTGCACATTGTGAGTTTCTTGAATTATTTCACATTAGTATGTAATGATTTTTTTATTAGGTTGCACATGAGCGATTGGAGAACAGCAGACAGACTTAGATAAAGTGTAATCGAGCATTAAGCAGCTAAAGAGACAGATATTTATGAAGTGGGTGGGGACCAAAACCAGAGCTTAAAGGAGACTTACCACCTTAAACAGTATTCAAAACAGAACTCAGAATAAAGTCTTTATAGCTCCACAGAAGCCCGACAAGGACATGCATCCACACATTATTGTACTCCATTTTCAGACGATAATGAGTTTATTGTGGTTGTTTTCTCTGGTCTGGACTTATTTATCTCGTTTACTTGCAATAACAACTCTGGTTTTCAAATGAAAACACAAAAAATCTCAAGTGAAACCATTTATCACGGGAAAACCAGCTTTGTTATCTCAAGATAAAAACCTGAATAAGTCAAGATCGCAAGAAAACAACTGGGAAGGACTCGTTATGACGGTAAAACTGAGCAAAGATTTATCCACATTATCAACAACTCAGAGATGAAGAAAAACTTTTGGAGATGTTGTAGAGATTTCCGCCACATCACTACTAAACATGCTAAAATAAAATCAATAATAAACCCCAGACAGCCTCTTTAAAAGTCCCAGCTCTTCACTCACTCTGATAATAGTTGACCACTGCACTCGTCTTTGATATGTGACCTTGCCAGCGTTTTATTAGCACTTAGAAGACTGAGAGTTTGCCTACAGCGCTCATCTTATGTAAATCATTGAGAGGCTTCTTATACACCAGATCTGTGGGATCAGAGGTTTCAGAGGAGGGCAGATTTTACAGATATTACTTCTAAATCACATCGCTAATGGTCAGCAGCTGTATCTGCAGAGGGTTATGTGAATCTAACAAAGGCTCCTATTTATTCAGATGATCTGGGCTTTGATTTGAAAAGCATGGCTTTAAAAGAAAAAAAGCTTTAATAAACAATAAATTGCCTCTCATCCTTGATGGGTGTTTGTGCCAGACTCCACCCACGCTGAGCGACATTTGGGATTTGTTATCTGAGATTTATTCCTCCCTGCTACTGTCAGCATCTCAGAGCGCTGAGCGAAGATGTTACTCCCCCATCAGCTCACGTTAACTTTCGACTTTGCTAAAGAGATGCTCCGACTCAAAGCAGTGAAGTCATACATGACACAAGTGTTAGGAGCAGCCAAGCGAAACAGAGGAAAAGAATAAGTGTTCTTGGATTAGGATTTTGGCATTACTTGTTTGGGTTTTGTGCAGAATATGACTGAATAATTGCAGAGCTTCTAGCATTGTACAGATTTAATTATTGGCTGCAGACAGATATTTTAACCATCACTGACCACAAATGTTCTATTGCAAAAACATTGCATCAATAAATGGAGTTAAAACCTTAAAAGAAAAGGTTATTTACTACATTTCTCCTCTTCTTTACTTGAAAGTGATCAAACAAGTGTTGATTTAAATAAAGGAACATTTGTTTTATAGGAATATAATGACTTAAACAGTAACAATAAGGTGCAATAACTTATAACCCATAATCAGTGAGAATCTTGTTGACCAGTGGTTCTCAACTCGTCTAGCCTCAGGACGGCATCAACTCCTCACGACCAATATTTCTGAGACTTTTCGACCAATCAGATGTATTAATGAAAGGTTGTGCAGTTTGGACCTCAGTCGGTAAAAAACGTGTAACAGAAGCAAGAAACTGAACAAAACTAACGTGTTTAAAAAGTGCTCCACACACTTTATTTTACACACGTTTTTTATTCCAGGCACACATTACGGACCCCCTGAAGATGGCTCCGCTGTGCTGCTCATTTCTCCTGTGTGTAGCAGAACCAGGAGGGTATGGTTTTCACTGAGGAGGTTTCTGAGATAATATGAGGCTTTGATAAAACCAGTATTTGCTGTTGTGTTCAGACCACCTAAACTGAGAATGAGTCTTGATCAAGACCAGAATGAATTAAGAACAAAACATGACCAAGAGTCTTTTTTGTGTTGGATGTAGACCAGGGCAGGTAGAGACTTCTTCAAGACCAGGAGCCTCGCTGTTTTACACTTCAATCATATTTGGAATATGTCAACTATAGGCAGCCCCCTCACCTTGACTCTTAAGGTAAAGTGTTAATGGTCTGGTTAAAGGGCCATCTATCCATGGCTTTTGCTGGTTGTGGAGGGTTGTAGCGATCACAGTTGAGGGAAGAGGGACCTGCAACGCGACCTATCATGCAAAGCAGTTCCCCTCTGCATATTGCTGCAACATACTGCAACAGCGCCGTAACGTAGTTCCACCTTATTATGCCTTTGCACTTACTTCCTGCAAACAATATTGGTCTCTTCTTGTGTGGTTTCACATTGTGTTACGGCGTTGCAGATACGCAAGATGCATGGCGAGTGAACACACAGTAGGAAACCAGACACACACACACATACAGCACTGTTCCGCCCTGCCAGCCCTGACGTTACACATCGCCAACGTCTTCCCCCATTACTCCTCTGTTACTATTTCCAATGGTGGATCAGGGCAGAATGACTTCGCCCCACTATTCCGCCGCAGTGCATTACAGATTGCAGATGAGATGTAACAGGGCGTAAATCTTCCACCTTGATCTCGCAATATGTGAGTTCCAAGTGATGGTGCATTAGTCAGACTGAAAATCGAACTTAAAGGAGCAATAACCTCGCCCCATATGCCTTGCACCCTAAATTCCCCTCAAACTAACACTGCATTAGTTAAATCTCTCTATATGAAGTAAGTCGCATCTATGGCTGACTTTTTATCATTGCATCGTTTGATCTAATATAGCTTATTAACGGCATCAAGTGTTATGAAAGCTTAAGGTACACATCTAAAGGTTCATGCTCAGTTTTACTGGCCACACATCTCAATAGTTTAATCTCATTTGTAGCCACAGAACTAAATATTTCCTGGAGGAGCTTTGCAGTTTTTTCAGCTTTTACTGACTTCAATGTTTAAAATGGCGAGCAATATATTTACTCGGAGCTGCCAAATGAAGCCACGTGTTGCCATCTGTGTGCTGACAACCATCTCTTTACGCATAACATCCAGCCAACATGTTGACTCATAAATTCTCTGTTTAAGGAAATTAAATAGGGTTTTATTTGTTGTCTATAAAAATAAAAAGTAGGCCAGTGCAGTGATTTGGAGATGTTTCTTCAAATGTACTCCATGTGATGTGCTCTGTTGCAGAGAGTGACAAAAGTAGTGTAGGACATGGTTAGCTTAGCTTAGCATAAACACTCAAATGGGAAAAACTAGCCTGCCTCTGTCTAAAGTTGAAAAACACGACTACACACACCTCTTGAGATGTCTTCATTTATGGACCAATGCATAAACATAAATGCATAAATGCTACTTGTGGTTTTGGGAGGAGTTAAGCATTGTAAAAATAATAATGGCAAAGCATTTGATCCTTCTTCGGCTCAGTATTTCTGTGTGGTCTCTTCAGCTGAGCGCTGGTTGCGGAAAGCACAAGTTTGGGTTTTTCTCTTTGTGCCAGAATGGCAGTTACCAAGTACAATTTGTTTTTTTAAATCTGTCATTAATTAACTTAAAAGATTAAGTGCCAATGGGGCTCCAGGATGGTGCAGTGTCTAGTGCTGTTGCCTCACAACAAGAACGTCCCTTGTACGAATCCCGGTCTGACAGGAGCCTTTCTGTGTGGAGTTTGCATGTTGTCCCCGTGCATGCATGGGTTCTCTCCCACAGTCCAAAGACATGCTCATTAGGTTAATTGGTGACTCTAAAATTTCTCGTAGTTGTGAATGTTAATGCAGCTGGTTGTCTGTCTCTCTGTGTGTCAGCCCTGTGATTGACTTGCGACCAGTCCAGGGAGTACCCTGTCTCTCGCCCAATGACAGCTAGGATGGGCTCCAGCCCCCCGTGACCCCTAACGGAAAAAGTGGTAAAGATAATGGATGGATGGATTAAGTGCTTAATTCTGCAACAAACAAAACAAACAAGTGTGCTCTATTCCCGCAGGTTGCAGATGTAAAGCAAATATTTGTACGATTAGAACTCTAGTAATAAACCCTCTTTTAATTTTACTGATCCTGATCATATGCCATTTGCAAATTATTAGCAGTCGACATTTAGCAAGCCAAGTATACCAGGTGGTAATTTTGCCCAATTTACGATAATAAGTCCTGTTAGAAAGTCAGTAAAGAACTTTTCTGTGATATATCACAGACACCTGAAGTAGAAATCCATTTTCTGTTGCTTGTTGACTTCTGTGTATTAACTACATGACTTTATGATGCGACTCTGTAAACATTAAAATCATTAACCTTCAAGAAATGCATTTTATGCAGAAAAATTCTGGGTTTCTTTCTGTATTTTGTATAATGTTACTGCAAAGATTTTGGATTCATGTCAATGAAAAGTACTCCTTCTTACTGAGGGGCGAGGTATTAATGCAATAAAAATGTATCCAGCGGTTGAACCCTGTTTTACGTTTCTGTATTTCTAACTTTGTCTCTTTTTAGGGATCTGAAGACCAAAATTGAAAAAGAAGACACCAAGAGAGAGCTGTTGGGCAACCAGAGCAGCCTGACCGAGTCCTACTGTATCCGATGTCTCCAACCCTTCAAGTTCCTGGTCAACAGCAAGCGTCAGTGTTTGGACTGTCAGCTGTACACCTGCAAGTCCTGCAGCCGCTACAACAAGAAGGAGCAGGGCTGGGTGTGTGACCCCTGTCGCATGGCCAGGTAGGAAATGACACATTGGAAACTTGAGAACCGGTTCAAACCGAGGCCAGATACTTGGACGAAAACTGAAAGATCTCACCAATAAAGATTGGACATCCAATTATAAAAGGGATCATTTTTGTAACCTCAGCCATTTGAAGACAGTTGTTCACCACTTGATACTTACTAACATTTTGGTCTCACATTAAAGGTCACATATGATGCAAAGTTCACTTTAATATGTTTCTCTAACACTAATATGTGTCCCTAGTCTGTCTACAAACCCCCCAATGATGAGAAAAGTCCATCCTCTCCGTCTTTTACCTGCCCCACTTTTCAGAAAATGTGTGCTCAAACAAGCCGTTTGGAGATTTTCCCTTCATGACATCACAAAGGGCAGTAACCCCTCCCCCAGGTGGGTGACACTCCCACAGCTAAGTGTTTGTTCTGCCCTCTGATACTGCCTTCTCATCGTAAACAATAGGACGTGGAGCGAGAAAGCCCGAGCCACCCAAGCCCTTCCAGAGAGGGGCGTGGTCAGACACAGCTCATTTACATTTAAAGCTACAGACACAGAAACAGCCTGTTCTGAGCAGGGCTGAAATAGAGGGGTTTATAGGCATGATCAAATACAGGATCAGAGTGGATTTAGAACAAGACACTTCACAGACATGTTTTAGGGAGCTCTGAGACTTATTTACACTGAAGAGGAGGAGAATATGTGACCTTTAAAGTTAAAAGAGACCACTTCACATGGAAGAAAAGCCATTAAAGAAATTATAGCCAAGTAAAGTCCAGATCAAAAAGTCACTGAAGCTTTAAAGTTCCACTTACTGATGTGTTTATTAATTATTTTTTACAGTTTTCTGCATCCACAGGACAATACTTGACATCGTGTTTTTTGAGTGCAGTATGTTAGTTATATGTATCTGTGTTTGACAGCTCAAACAGGATCAGTCCTGTTGAAATTAGAAACAAATATCAGCTATATTACATAACAGGTCACTGTGGAACAGAGAAATCATATTCTGTGAGCAGTTTGAGGTTCAGTGTGTTTTTCCAGCTCGCTCTGACAGCACATGCAGCGTTGATGGACATTTTGGCAATTTTTATTGACACAGCTAAGATTTCCTTCACTGCTCAAACTCTGCTGGATGCAGCGATAGAATTAAACACAAGTAGCTCCCTCCAGCTGTGTGAATAGCTGTTATACTATTGTTTGATCAGATGAGGCTTAGCAATGGAAGACACTTATCTGATCTCAACCAATGTCTGGAAAACACCATGTGATGCATTCAAACTAATAGCTGTAGTCTAATGCTTGTCTTCCTGCAAGTAATTTGTGGCAGCTGATCTATGTATGAAGTCATTCCATTGACTTTATATAAGAAGCGGGAAAGTGTCTTGGTTTGAAAAAAGGTATAGGCCAATATATCAGTGCCCAAAACCTGCATTGTTTTCATCACCAAAGACTCGACTGGCTGCAAATATTAGCCAGAGTACATTGAAGTCTGTAAGAAGATGATCCTGCTGCTTACTTGACTTGACAAGTTCATCGTCTTGCTTGTTGCAAGTCTCCTTCAATACAACGTGATGTTCATTTTGTAAATTATGATCCCACTTACAGCAAAATTGAAGAAAATGCAGGCCATGCTTTTGGGCATGACTACCCGTTATGTAAAAGTCACTATTGCAGGATAGTATCCAAATCTGGTCCATTTTTGAGTTGATTTTGACTACATGAAAACAAGATGGCATATTCCAAAATGTCAAACTCAAGGCTTCAAAACAGCAGTCCAGAAATCTGTGTGTAAAGTAGCGATTGTTGTGATGGTTTTGTCCACTTTCCGTAAGTCCTTGGTGTTTTGTTTCCCTTGTTTCCCTTAGAGTGCTGAAGATTGGTACATTGGAGTGGTACCACGAAAATGTTCGAGCCCGCTTCAAGCGCTTCGGCAGTGCCAAAGTGATGCGATCGCTGTTCAAGAGGTTGAGCGGAGGACGCAGTCACTCTCAGGATGACCAGGATGAAGGTCAGAAGTTATTTTTTTGTTCTTTTTCTCTTCCTTCAAAAGGCCTTTCTAGGTACTTTTCGGTATAGGACTACTTGTTGTTTATTAGTTCTTGAAAAGCTGGATTCTGCTTTGAGGACGTATTGCTTGCATGCCAGGTCAATGACTAACAGTGCCTTAATCAATAAATCCTGTCTCTGTGGTCTTTCATCGAAGAGTTTAAACATGCACCAGCTGACTGGAGCTGCACAGCGTTCAACAGTCAGAAAGTGGAGTTATTCTGAGCAGCTGCCGTGTGAGAACGTCTGTATGAATGAGAAAGCGTGTTAATCAGAAGGTTACAAATGTGGCAGGATGTCAGGTCTCAGGTCAAGGTTGCTTTGAAGGGACGATCTTAGCAAATTCCCATCTGTTCCGCTCATTTCTTTTTTTTAAACTCTCAGGAGGAGCTGCAGGTCAGAAGTTGATGCTGCAGAGAACTGCTGAAGTCTGCTTGAGCTTACCATAAGAAATCCCCAATAAATGAAAGGATTCAAAGAGTTTCAGCAGCTGCAGGCTGGACTGTTACTGCATGGAACATATTTATCAGACATTTGAATCACTCTCCAGAATTGGATAATTACTTAAACATCATGATGACAAGTGTATGATAAAAAGGGTTAATTTTCAAGTTCAAATTCAGAAGTTGGAAGAAAGACAGCGCACATGATTTTTGTAAAAGGATACTGCAAGTTTGTTGAAGTAGCATGGACATTATTTTTGCAAGGTTGCTACTTCTTGTGCACAAACTGAATGTCAACCAGTGAACAGTGAAAATAGTTTGAATCAATGGCTGCAGTGATCTACACACTCCCAAAACCTTACTATAGCTAATCTCACACAGCTTTGTTTTCAAACAGATGTCTTTATTTTTTTATTTTATTTTTTGGGTCCAACTAGTTACAAGAGTTCAAAATATGCATTAACATAAAAAGCTGTAAACTCTCTGTGCAGCACATCAGTTTCATCTTCTTTATTGAAACTATGTTCAATTGCAACTTCGCTATTAACAACAATAAATTCAATGACATTACTTTAGCACTGCTCAGAACTAATCTACATCCATGACAACACTCACATGTAGGTCTTAACAGGCACACACAAACAACGTGATTCCCACCCCAGAATAAATGGAAAATGGACTTGAGCTTGTATAGCACTTTTCTAGTCTTCTGACTACTCAAAGCGCTTTAACACTGCAGGTCACACCCACACATTCACACACTGATGGTAGAGGTTGCTATGTAGTGAGACCATCAGAAGTAACTAATCCCATTCATACGCCGCTAACTAAGCAATTCAGGGTTAAGTGTATTGCCCAAGGACACATCGAACATGTTGCTGCAGGAGCTGGGGATCAAACCCTCGGCCTTCGGGTTGAGGTACGACGACTCTACGAACTGAGCCTCAGCCGCTCCATAGAATAGCATTGCTACAAGACGAGGTGTTGATGGTGCTGCATAACAGGTTTCCTCTTGTGCATGAAGGCAGTGATAGTATTAAAATATGCAGAATCAAACTTCAAAACAGCAGCTAGCACAGACAACAAAGTCAGAATCGTCTGTTCTTATGAGCTCTTGTGGTAGTATCTGCAAGTTGAGGCTGATGTTTTCTTCTGGAAAGGCTGATGTAATGAGCAAAAGGATACGGTGAGTGATAAGGACCAATCAGCAAGTGATTATCGGTGTCTGTTTTCTGCCTTTACACAAATAAGCACACTCCAGTTATCAGCCCCCAACAGTTTTTTCCTAAAAGCCTCTCTTTTAAGAGGCTCCAAAATGTTGTAGTAGTTTGGACACCAGGCAAAAATGTAGCAAAAATTACCCATTTTAAAATGAAACAGAAATATAAACAGCCGGAAACTTCATTTTTGTGACATTGAGTCACAGGAATGAAGTTTCCTTTCTCCTTTTCAGATAGGAAGCATTCATCATGAAGCTGCCAAATCTGTCACAGGGATTTAATCTCCTCCATCTTTACTGTTTTTCCAATACTGGCTCCACACAGCTGTGCCGAGTGCTGTCAGACTATACTGTCTCAGGACCTGGACCTGACTCGGGCCAGGTCCTCCAGTGTTCTGTTTTTGTCCTCGACTCTGTCTTGTCGGACATTAAAATGTCCTTTGTGCCTCTTGAGACAGAATAACTAGAGGAACAAATGTGCTGAAGGTAATGTTTATGTTGCTCCTCATGTTTAAAGTTTGACACAGTGATTGTATGAGGCTTATCAAAACCACTTTTTTTTTATCTCTGTTTGAGGTTGCTCACAGAGCATTGATAAATATCTTCCGGCCCCACCCACTGCATTTCAAACCAGTGCCCTTGCAGCATCAGCTCTAAACATTATTAGACACAGCAGGTCTCCAAGTGAGATCATAGCAACAAGAGATCAATGAATTATGAGCAGACAGCCGAGACTCCTGGTACTGCTTACGCTGAGTCACCCTAGAGGATTTTGGGAAAGGATACAGAGCGAGTTGGCTTAGCCCAGCGGGCCTTGTGATCATCCAGTCACATGTCTCCCGTTTTGTGCCTGGAATTGAGCGGTGCAGTCTTGCAGAGCCAACCGGCGGCAGAGACAGAGAGAGAGACAGAAAGAGAGAGAGACAGGGAAGGGGAACAAACTTTTTGTTTGTCTTGTATTAATGAGGAATAAAACTAACAGTGTGCGCACAGACGTGTGTTATATGTACCAAACCCATCATTAATATGCGTGTTAACAGATGCATTACGTTTAAAATGATTAGCAATTCATCACATGCAGACGTTCATGTGACCACCTGGATTAAATTCAACATGCATGACTGTACGCTCCCTCTCTCTCTCTCACTCTCTCTCTCTCTCTCTCACTCTCTCTCTCACACACACATTCTTGTGCTGTCTTTTTTACTGTAAGTGTTCTGCTGAGGTCCGCTGGGCCCCCAAAGCTCGGAGGGTGTCGTACTTTGTGTCCAGTGTCTTTGTGCACAAGGACTAATGTTCACATAAAGAGTCTTTGTTCACAAACGTTCAATAAAAAAAACAGGGAGTTTCACAAAACAAAGGTGTTCAGTCCAGTTTAATAATGCAGCTGCTGCTTCTGATTATCATTTTATGTGGAAAAGTAAGGAGTACCAAAAATTAGCCACATTTGCAGAGCTATTTGTTAGAGTAACTGCATGGCAAGAAAACAAAAGCTAACCTGGTTTATATCCATGCTAGAAGATGAAGGTCAAGACTGAGAAGGTAATTAAAGAAAATCAGATCGGGTCAAGTAATCATTTTTATCAGATTCAATAAAACAACTTTAAAAATGTGTGTTTTTCTCATATTTTCTGTTATCTTAATGATTCCACAATAACTAGAATAAATGAAGTGACTGATTTAAAGCATGAAGAAAGGCCACGCACCTCAAACACATCTCTAATCAGAAGCTTGCTGCTTTTACCAAATCTCACCCTTACAGCCTGAAAACACCGACACACGGCTGCCATGCAAGCCTGTCTCTTCATAACACTGCAAACATGCTGATTTAAGCACTTTAAAGCATTTCCTGGTGATACACCATAGTTGGAGTTATTTTGGCTTTACCAAAGTGGTGGTCCATTTGGCCAGCTGACATCTCCATCCCGTGTACCTTTAGCTTTGCTAAAAAACAAAAACATAAATGTGCACCAGTCATTGTGGTCACTGGAGCTTCCATAAAGGAGTCTGAGTCTGAAGTGTTAATACTACTGATTTTTACTTCACACTTACATAATAAGCTTTGTCTTTCTTTGTACTTTACTTATATTTGATGCTCTTTGCATTACTCTGTACTGTTGGAGCAACCTGGCAGAAAGATTTCCTTCGGCGTGAATAAAGTTATTTCTTCTCTTCTCTTGTGTCTATTGTCCTGTTTCTTGTCTTGTATTGTCTTGTCTCGTTTCGTCTCGTCTTGTCTCTGGTCTTGTCTCTTCTCTTCTCTTTACGTCTCGTCTCTTTCGTCTTTTGTCTGGTCTCTTGTCTCGTTTCGACTTTTCTGGTCTCTGGTCTGGTCTGGTCTTCTCTTCTCTATGTCCCTTGGCTCTTGTCTTGTCTTGTCTTGTCTCTTGTATTTTATTGTCTTATCTTTTTTCTTGTCTTGTCTCTTGTCTGCTTTCTTGTAATGTATTTTCAGAATTAACTCTACCTATTAGAGTATATTAAAGATGTTTGCCGTGCAGTTCCTGATGTTTCTCACAGTGGGTACTCTGGTTTGGGAGCAGACTCAAATGTTCTGGTTAGGTTGGCACACTCAGCTCTCCCTGGGCTTTATTCACATTGGCACATGAAGAAGAGAAGAGTAGAGCCAGGAAACTTACTGTTATGATACCATTACTATACTTGGATTGAGTAGTAGCATTAGTAGCTGTAACACTTTTTAAAGATTTTCTTGTCTGTCGTAATATTTTTCCAATACTTTTTTTATAATCTTTTCGAGTGATGTGGAAAATGTCTGTAAAATTGAAATAAATCGGAAATTATGAAGAAGTTGTACAGTCCATATTCATCACAGTCGTGAACAGTAATGTGCATGAACATTGATCGCTACGTTGTTGTTCTGCACAAGCTTTCAACTCTCATCACTTCATCTGCTAATCTGAGGAGCTCATCTTGAACATGTACTTCTCCTTGCAGCTCCCAGTCCCTCCATTTCCGTTTCTGTGTATTCACGAAGCAACTTTTACTCAGAAACGAAACTCACACACTCTCGTAAAAAGCAGCTGAAAACACACGTTCCAATTCTTTCCTCCTAATGCTGCACTTGTGCCAGACACAATTTTGTAAAAGCATTCAATATTCTGCAGCATATACAGTATTCATCATGCTGTAAAGAGAAGTCATTTATTCAGGATTGTGAACTTTGTTTTTATAGGTAACACTTAGCGGGGCTCGCCTCAGAGATTTGCAGATGCATGCACTATGAGGGAAGCCATATTGTTTAATATGTGCAGCACATTATTTATCAGAAATAATAGAACTGCATGTCCAGTATGTTGTCCTTCAGTTATTCTTAGAATACTTTAACACCAACATGTCTGCCTTCTTTATCCGCAGATGGATACGAGGAGCACAGCATGGATGCAGCTGATTCACAACATTACAAAGCGGTACGGAAACGTATTTTACTCTTGTGGCTTTACAACATGTTGTTCTTGTCCATATTTATGCGCTCTTACTAATTGCCTAATCTTTGTTTGCTTGTTGAGAGCATTAAATGAGCAGGCATCTTGCAGCTATTTTGTAGGCACTTAAGTTTTAGTGAGCTTGTGGCCAGCAGTAAGCATTCCATTGATATGCATCATAAAACAGGAAACAGATATCAATTTGTACTGGGACAACAAAATGTGAGCATGTCTGCTGATTGCTAATATGTGTTGAGACTTCAGCGAACCCACAAGCCATATCCCATACTTGTAGGTGACTTTATTTGTAACGGTGGGCAAATTCAGATTGCTGCAGTACACAATTATTTTAAAGAATCACAGCAATAACTACTGAGTGATGTTGCTACAGTTTTTTCATGAAGACTGCTTGGATAAAGCCTCTGTTTGTTCCACTTCATTAAGTCATTGGTTGAAGTTATGTTTGATTGAAGATAGGACTCCTCTCAACATTTTAAAAGGTCGCTCGTTATCAGGTCACGACTGGTCTCATTGTCCTGTAGCTTCAATGTTCTTACTCCAAACTTGTCAAATAAGGCAGCTTGGTCAGTGGCTCAAGGCCTCGAAATACTAAGTCCTACGTACCCCTCTATTGCCATTTCCATTTTTGTTAAAAAAAAATGTATGTGCTGTTGAGGTCAGGTCATGTAGAATAAAGAGCACAAACACCTGCTGTAAGTGCTGCTGGGGCATTATGGAGTCCACCAAACACAGTTTCAATTTCAATGTTTATCCAAAGTTGACATCTTTCACCTGCATACAGTAGCTAAATCAGTAACATAACATACTTCATAAAGTGTCTATTACTTAACTTGTGGATGTAAGTAGTTCTAATTTAAACCCGAATCCTGACCTTCTTCCCAGCCAAAGAGCTCTGGAGCCTAAACATTATCAACCTGTGACTGTTTCACAACTCAACAGAGGCACCTCGATGGTCGTGTTTTAAGTGTCTGGTCAATGACGAGGCTGCCACATTGGATAACAATAACAGAGTTATGTGTATACTTTAAGTTGTCAGACACATATTACTCCAGAGCAGTGTTTCCAAAGTGGGGCATGGGTCTCCCTAAGGTGGGCCTGGAGTTATGACGAGGGCGTGGCCAAATACTGTAAAAACAATGCACACTGTTTTGCACTGCTACCAAAGCATGGCATGTTTTGTGACAGGACCTCCAGGTAAACATAAGGCTGACAATAAATCCACACTATTTCAGTCAGGACCACTTTGTCAAAATGGATACTTTGACGCAATTATTTATATTTGGCGGTATGGCTCTGTGAGGGATCTCCCTGCCCTTCCACTTGCTTACGTGGAATGCATTAGGCAGGAACAGCACGCATTCCTGCCCTTCCCGTGCATACAAGGAAAGCTATAAGGCAGGGAGATAAGCAGCAAACCCTCCCGGAGCAAGCATCAATGACAAGCATGACATTGATTGAGTCAGAATAGCATAAATGGAGGAGCACGGGAGGAGGAGGGATGCAAATGCGCTTGCAAATGCGGCATGCAGAGGGAGCAGAGAAGCATAGGCAGGCTAGAGCAGTTTAAATAAGGCGGCATAAGAACTTTTTGGCCAATAGGACGCCTTCAGCAGATCAGCTGGCGTGAGATCAACTGACGCGAACAATAATAGAGCGTGACTCCGTCGCCTGCCTGAACTAAGGCGAGGCTCCATATATCACAAATGCAAAGGTTTCATGTTACAGTATCACCTTTAATTGCTTTTTCTTTAAATGTGGTTTGTTGATTTTGTCAGTTTGTTGTCACACACTGAAGTTATTCTGTATTTTTTGCAGACGATGTTTGAGATCAATTAAAAAATATATTTTCATTTACTAAAAGGGGACCCGGCAGAAAAGGAGTCACTGTATATATATTAGTTTACACACATCCTTGTGAAGGGCAAACTTGATCTAAATGTGTCCTATTAAAAAAGCTATGGGGCGCCCTGAAGACTGGTGGTTAGTTTGCGCGCCAAATGTGCAGAGGCTGCTGTCCTCCATGTGGGTGGCCGAATCTGACCTGTGACCAGCTGTCATTCCCCACGCTCTCTTATCGATATGTGACTCTGTCCATATCTGTAAGTGGGAAAAAAAAAGACTATTGTGAGCACATCCAAGGAAATTGCATACTGGTGCAGGACCAAAAACGTATAAACTGCTGAAAAATAGAAAGGTGTGCAACTGTTCAGCTCCCAATGAGCAACTTTATTAAGGGCAACGTCAGGTCATTGTTTCGAACCGATCTTTGACTCCTTTCCCGCCTGTCATTCCCCACACTCTCTCCCCAAATTTCTGACTCTGTCCACTGTCAGAAGTCAGTGGAGGCATAAAAAGCCAAAAACTAAATCTTAAAAAAAGTCCTAAAAAGTCAAGAGTCCAGGAAACAATGACGTAACTTTAAGTCACATTTTTCTAAAAGCAAACTGGTGGCACAAATGGGTGGTAACATGGTTTAAAGTATTCAACCCTTAACAAAACAAAAAATGTTCAAATGCATATGTTGTTTAAAACATCGAAGAGTTATCAGGAGTCTGCTCTGGTCAGCACTCTGCTCTTTGTCAGGTCCTTCCTCTGTTGAAAGGCCGAGGTGTTTCCTACACGGGTTATCTTTGTGATGTAGACCAGCCCCAAATAGCAACTGGAATGCTTTGACAGCTTGTGATGGTTAAGGTCAGGCACGGGCAATGGCAGCAGTGTTGTATTGTGGGTAAATACTTCACTGTCATACATAATGTACATTAAAAAAGTCTGAGCAGAGTTGAAAGAGCTCCAGAGATCTTAGAAAAAGTTGCATTGAGTCCACTGGAATTCATCATAAAACCATAAACTGCTATTGTTTACACCACAGTCTGTGTGTAATGTGGGAGCAGGACTTTGTTTATGTTTAATCACTGCAGAGTCTGTTGAAGGGGGGAAAAAAGCGTGACAGGACTCCCGGGCCCTGCTGGGTCTCTGGAAGCTCTGCCTCTGTTTCCACTCGGAGTCCTGATTCAGATTTGATTTAGATCTAATATGATTGGACTTCTGAAGAATGATAGCACAAGGCAGACCAGGAGAAGGCCAAGTGAGACTTCCTGCATGCCTTGTTGATTTTCACTCAGACACAGTGCCCCCTACTGATTCAAACACAGTACTACTGTTGGAAACACCTCACTGATCCGTGTAAGGAAACTTTTTCTGCACTTTTCTCAGTGACCTCTTTTAAATCTTTTCTAAAAACCTGCTTTTATTGGTTGGCTTTTTCTTAATGATTAGCTTTGCTCCACTTCTTTACCTGTTTTTTGACGTGTTTTCCTTTTTGTCAAAAGACAAAACACACAAACTTATCTGAGGTTCCCTGCAATACACCGGGTAACCTCTCATAAGGAAGAAGTGATAATCATTTATCATACCAAATTGTTAATGTGGGTGGATGTACATCAAGCCAAACATGCTGGATTGAAAGGCGTGCTGCATACAGCATGATTCTTTTTTGCCTTTTGACCAGACATGGAGCTAACACCTTCTTTTGTAATGTCGAGAAATGTCTCAATCAGTGTTTGAACAGAGGACGTGAATGTTGTAATCAAAGGACGTGTGAAAACAGAAAAGTCAGCACACTCACCCTTTAATGTTTGTGTTAGCTAGGTAGAGCAGCTACAGAACAACAATGTACATTGCACGCTGATGAAGCGCTTTGTGCTGAAACGCGCCCGGTTGTAGATCTGTACACCGCTGCTTCACCCAGATAATACAAACATCAAAGGACCTTTCTGTTTTCTTGGAGTCTTGTTGCGGTCGTGCACCTGAAGATTGATTACTGTTTGAGTGTGCTCCTTTTTCTCACATGTTGCAGAGCATGCGTCATATTTACTCCTTACTCCACATGTCATTTATTAATAATCTTATATTGTGTTTCATTTCATTTTTTTCCCGTTATACAAAGCTGTGCAACATTTGGTCATCACGTTGAACAGCAAAGTCCTTTTCAAAGCCATGTTATCATAGTCTTATCATTCATTCATTTTAGTTTTCATAGAATCTCCTTCCATATTGGCACCTACCAATAATCAAATGCTCTAAGAAGAAGACAAATATTGTGTGTTTAGCCATTGCAGGGTTGTAATAATTCCACCCAATTATATCAATTGGTTTGAATTAAATAATTGGAGACTGGGTCACCATGTTAGAGCATACTGCTGTCCCAAGAACAGATTAGAAACCATTTAGAGAAATGAGATGGGGTGAAATGATCAGTAAGTGATATCATGATATAGGAATGATGTTGACTGTGTCACGTTGTGCTGTCTGTTTGGTTATCACCTGTCATGCTTTGGAGATAACAATATTCAGAATTGCTATTGGTGACATTTGGAGGTCTGAAACGTCCCTCACCTCTCCTCTTCTGGGATAACCTTTCCCACTCCTCCTCTCTGTTGGTGACGGTGTCTCTCTTTCTGCTCTCTAAGATGAAAAAGGCCAAAAGGAGGCTTCCTGTTGATCCCTTTGACTTTGAGCTGGGCCGTAAATACTCCTCAGATTCCAGAGGACGGTCAAACCAGGTAAAAAGGATGAGCAAACCCAGAACCAGATCTTCCCCAAACCGAACTAATCTGCATGTTTTTATACAAGAGCTCCTCTCTCTGTTTCCTCTTCAGCTCGTTTCTGTTTTCTTTCTTTGTAAAATTGTCTTTGTCTGGTCTGGCAAGTCATTGTTATATTACAGTCAGTGTCATTATTTATTGTCTATTCGGCCAAAGTACTCTCATTGTTTCAATCCACATGTGCATGCTTGTGCACAGATGCTAATACATATTGTCAGCTCATTAACAGGCAGCAATGCTCTGACAAAACCGCAGTTTACAAAACTGAAAGAGAATCGAGAAGCAAGAAACCAATTCACAACAGCTTTATCACTATTTTTAACAGTTAATTTAAGTATAAATTACGTGGGGGCGCCGGTAGCCTAGTGGTTAGTGTGCGCATGCCCCATGTACTAGAGGCTAAGCGGGCGATCTGAGCTCGAATCTGACCTGTGGCTTCTTTCCTGCATGTCATTCCCCACTCTATGCCTCCACGATTCCTGACTCTATCCACTGTCCTGTCTCTAACATAAACCCATTAAAAGCCCAAAAATGAAACTTTAAAAAAGTATGAATAACTTATGTTCCAGTTTTTAAATTACATTGATCTAAAATCAATGAACATAAGAAAGCTTTTCTAATTTGCATGCAGAATATTCAGTACAAGCATCAATGATTTAAATGCCAAAGTGTACCTTGTGCCTTCATCCTCTCTCTGACACTCATCTTTTGCTAATCCTGAAACAGCATCTTCACTCATCACTCCTCTCCCTCTTTCCTTTAGGACCCCGTCTCTAATGACATCATGGACGTAGACGAAGGCGTGAGGGAGTCGAGGCTGGCTGAGGCGGACATGGCCTCTGTTTTTCACCAGATTTTGGTGGAGCAACACAAAGAGGTGGAGCTGGCTTCACGGCAAGGTAAAAAGAAAGGAGAAAACACATGGGAACAATAACCGCTAATTCATGTATGCAGACTATCTCACTTAATGTAAGAAAAACATAATGACCACATAACCGCAGGGCTCTGTAACCCATAAAAAATTGCCTTAGGTTATCAATACATTCTAACCAAAAAGCCAAACATGAGATTTGGCCACCTATCAATGCACACTTTATTGACATGGCTGAACAAGGGATCACACACACAACGCCAAATTGCTTTGCTGAATGCAGCTATCATTAGCAGTGCTAACACCAACAGTCTGTCTGTGCTGAAAGAGGTGATGCATCAGTCTGGTCGAGTAGTTAAATAGGCTAGTTTAACCTGACACACATACAACTTTATCTCCATTTACTCGATCAACATACAGTCAAACTGCACCGTGCCACGAGAGTGGTCTTGTTAGCTTTCTGAAGATTACCCACCCGGCGTTATAAATATATGCATTACTGAGTTGTCTCGATTAAATATAGAAAACCTACCTCGTCTTCAAAAATAAAAGGGAGGTGTGGTTGATTTGGTGAGGGGGTTTCTTGCCGATACTTTGAACTGGATCTTCAAGTGTTTAAAACATTTAGTCTATATGATGTTAGACTGAATTAAGCTAATTGCAGATGTGCTACTTCTTGCTTGGAGCGAAAACAGGCTGCACTCGATGTTGACTTGTTTTTACTCTTTTTAGCTAATAAGCTAACTAAATTTAGCAAACCCATTTGGGAAACTTGAACTTGTATTTACGGATTTGGCCTTCGTAGTTGTTGAATTGGACAAAAAAGTGCAATGAGAGTGGTTTGTAGGTTAAACGGAGAAAAGGAGAACTCGCTTAAATTACGAATAAGTTCAACTGAGTGGGAGAACTACATTTAAAGGTGTGAACAACCAATCAGTGAAATTCACTAGTTAGAGTTAGATAGATACAAACAAATCGTTTATTATATTTTTATCTTAAATAGACATTTTAACGTTTTTTCAGCACAAATGTGGAGAAAAAGACCTTCTCATTTTTTATTCACTGAATTTGAATTATTTTAATTCTTCTAGACGATCTCGCGTACTCAGACAACCGTATGATTCCTTCTCGCTCCATCTCCCGGCTCAGTCACTCCTCATGTGGCAGCGGTGGTGCTTGGGGTCCTCGGGACAGCAGCAGCTATCTGCTTGAAGACTCTGAGGAGGAGGAGGGGGAGGGGGAAGACCACTGCCGGAACTTTCCTCTGTACCAGTCTCATCTGGGCCCCTGCAGCCACACCTCCCAGGAGAGTCTGAACTCATCCAACCCTCCACCACAGGTATGACTCATAGCTTCATCATTTTTTCACAGCATAAAATCGTCTGTATTTCACATTGACAAAGATTTGAAACCCTCAGTAATGCAATTAAAGTCTTGGGGTTTATTTTTTTTACATTTTGCCTCATTCCACACTTTAGGTGGGGGGTCGGACCCCCCAAACTATCAGTTATACTAATAATACACTTACTGTACTGTATGTAGTGCTTTTTTGATACCTACTCAGACTTAACAAAGAACAAAAACAAAACAATGAAAACAATACAGAGAAGGAATAGTCTAAAAGAAGGAGGATGAGAGCAGAGTGTGTTAGTGGTGGTCCAGTAGGGGATGAAGAGTTGAGTTTTTAGGGATTTCTTGATGTTTTATCCGACTTGCGTTTTGCCTCATCATGATTATATTTTCTCTTCTTTGCCACTTCGTCCACATTCGTCATATTCACCTGTTTGACTTGCGTCCAATCGCTCAATTGTATCCACTCCTAAATTCACCTGCGCGCTGTCATTGGCTGGAGGAAACACACCAGCTCCCCGCCCAGAAACATCCAGTGTAAACCAAAACAAACCAGAACATGAAAATCCAGTCAGAGGACAGGGTCTTTCTGCAGACACAGTCACCACCACACATGTATGGAGGCCCAGAAGTGATGATTGAGCAGCATTACTTCTGTAAATACATCCAATACGTCATTTAATGATGTATTATAACAGTTCTGTTCCGATATTTGGCCCATGGTCCAGTTTAAAGGTCCATAAAAAGCATTTTGTATGGATAATAATCTTGAGGCTTTAAAGACTGTTATTAAGCAAATATGAAAAAAGTGTATTTAGACAAAGTATTCAACTTGTGACTTTGACCACACTGTATAGCTCTGATCTCACCACAGCATGGTGTGCTGGAAGGAATTAGCTTCATAAAAATGAAGGGTCGGAAAACACTGTAAACAAAGCAGTTAAAATTCTCAACCTAATGTGGCCCATTATTGGTTTGCATTAAAAGAGGACTTTGGAACAAAACTCTTTATGATAGGAGAGATATATGTACAATAATTCACTTTGGTGTCCAGCCTTTCCTTTGGATATTCCAGCTCCAACAGTGTTGGGACACACAACATATGGAACAGCACACGAGTTGATCAGGTTGACGTGTTGAGTGGGGAAAGAGAGACAGCTGCTAGATCAGAGGGTGGTTTCATGCATACATTACATCACTGTCTATTTATGTGTTAATCTCGGCCTCTGGAGAGGATCACAACGACCGTTCTGTTCATGGGAAGCAGATAGAAAACAGACTTTGTTTACCATAAGTTTGGCTGACTTTCCTCTCTGCAGTCAGAAATCACTGAGTCTACATGTGTCCTTGTGTGCCCTCTGGTTTTGTGTCTTTGAGTTAATCCAGGCATGCTGTGGAACTCCATGTTTCAGTGTGGAGGTGTAACTCAGGCTATGCGAATCAGAATGGTGTTTGGTTATTAAAGATAAGGAATATAAAAACAAAGAAAGCAAAAAGCTCTGTGTTAGGAGCCAACCATGGCAATAAAAGGCCGATGTTATCAGCCCCACCTGGCTTTCTTCTGATTTCCACCATGTCATGGCAAATTCTCACAGCTGGGCAACACACTATGAGACACAAACAGGATCCTGCGGAAAGCATAGAGTCTGATCATGAGCCTGCCAGACATCAAACACAGCCGTGATATTTGTCATTGGCTGTGAAGTCAAAGCTTAGTCAGACGGCAGCCCTTCATCCTGTGTATATGATTGTTGCATCCTGTCGGTTTGATCTTGATTTGGAAAACTGTTCAGTTCAATCTGCTCAGCGGGGTTTGAAAGTCAAGTGACGTATTCGGTTTGATTTGCTGTGTGGCAAAGACATCAGGATGAGTCGATGAGAGCAGAGTCTGGAGGTACAGGGGACATGAAGGAAAATATGGTCTCAAGCAAAGTTAAACTTGGTTCAATCAGGGCTGCAAGGTGGTGCAGTGGTTTGCGCTGTTTTCTCACAGCAAGGAGGTTCCTGGTTCGAGTCCCCGTCGGACAGGAGTTTGCATGTTCTCCCCGTGTATGCGTGGGTTCCCTCCGGGTACTGCTGCTTCCTCCTACAGTCCAAAGACATGCTCTGTAGACATGTAGACAATTGGTGACTCTGAATTGTGTGAGTGTGGCTGGTTGTCTGTCTCGATGTGTGACTTATATTGACTGCCGACCAGTCCAGGGTGTAACCCCGCCTCTCACCCAATGACAGCTAGGATCGGCCCCGCGAGCCCGAACTGGAAAAGCGGTAAAGATAATGGATGGATAATGGATGGAGACATAAAAATCACGGACACCTGTACAAATGAGTATAGGGTTATAGCTGTCGATTCTTCCATACTAGGTGCGAGGACACACTCTGTGGTTTGTTGGAGTGAACATTAACTGTAAAGGGTTTCATGTACAGCTACCAGACCTTCACTCAATACTGTGCCAATGTTTGATTTCACATACACCATGTAGTGTTTTTTTCCCTACTTGTCAAGATTTACTCTCTATCTGCATGTGCAGTGTTTTGACTTCATTCTGTGCAAGTCTTTTTAAAAGGACCCTCTAAATGATTGTGAAATCAGATTTGGGGAGGAAGGTGTTTGGCTGAGAGCACAGACTTTGACTTTTATCAGGAGGGTGATAAAGAAGGCCATCTGTTTTTGACGGACATGTTAGTGTGTCCAAGATGTCATTTGATTGGTTCAATGTGCGTGAATTGGATGTCATTTGATTTGATGTCACTTTGAGGGAGATTTAAACATTCATGAATGTAGCCTCAAAGACACTATTGTTATGTATGTGTCTGGGATTTTTTCCTAATACTTCCATTCTTCCACCATCTGCATGTAGCCTTCTATCTTTAAACTTCTGTCTTTTTCATATCTTCATCATCTGACCCTCCCTGTCGTTTTCCAGATCACTGACATGAACAGACGCATGTCGGCCATCGAAACCCTCTTAAACCACCTGGAGCAGAAGGTTACATCAACATACGACCAGGTGAACTGACTAAATCACTCCGCACAGATGCCAGATAATCATCATTATCATCAGCAAACTTGCACACAGCTGTTGCAGGAGCTATGGGAATTACACGAGGACCAGAAAGAAACTTAAAACCAAAAGCTTTTAACAAGCTGGCAGGAGCATGTTTTTATGGACATTGCCATAGCAACAGGGAGTAGCGATTAGCGTGATTAGCCCTTCATTTTCAAGTGCAATAATTGCATTACACGTAAAGCAGAAAGTTAAAACGCTGACATTCAGTTTTGAAAAACTAAAACTGAAATTCAAACGCTTCACTGTTCTGGCCACAGAAATGTATGAAGAACACAACATGTTCCGAATCCTGTCCTGTTCCTCAGACCGCACTGACACGCTCATGCATTCACATTTTTTTATGCTTCACGCACAGCTGCTGTTCAATTAAGTCGTTGAAGTCTGAACTGTATGTATACTGGGACTTGGCCCAGTCTTCACACACTGTACTGGAATGACCTCTGAGTGGCTGCCATGTTTCCATACATTTGTACGAGGTTTGACTGCTGCTTACAAAAAAGCACATATGGAAAACAGAGACGTTATAAGAAGTGGGATGGTCTGCTTGCTGCTTTATATTTCTTTGTACTTGTTCCTGCTGCTAGCAAGTTGAACTTTGGGAAGAGTGAACACTGAACTCAAGTCATATAACAAAAAACGATTGCTCAGGGGCACCTGTAGCCTAGTGGTTGGTGCACGCTCGCCATGTACGGAGGCTATAGTCCTACAAGCAAGCATGCTGGGTACAAAATCGACCTGTAGCTCCCTTCCCACATTGTCATTCCCCACTCTCTCTCTTTCTCTCTCTCTCTCTCTCTCTCTCTCTCTCTCTCTCTCTCTCTCTCGTTCTCTCTCCGGTTTCTGACTCTATCCTGTCCCTAATTAAAAGCATAAATAGCCCAAAAATAGACCTTAAAAAAAAGGGTTGCTCTAAAGTGTCTATGACACATGGAGATTTATGAGGCAGATTTCAGCTTAGTGTTTGGGTTCCAGTTCACAATGAAAGTTTTAGAGCTAAACCCTCACGCTAGCTGTATAAAAAGAAACTGCAGATGGACTAAGTTAGTGAACGATGAATGCTGGATTTATTTGTGTCCACGGGACAGGCAACGTTTTGCTTACATGTTTATCATATCAACTTTATTTTTAAGACACGTTTGCTGCTTCCAAGTAGCCGAAACATAAAAATGAATGCAGCTTTAAAGAAGGGGAAAGCTATTCTGGAAAAAAGGATTTGTGCCACAAACTTTCCCTTTGTAGTCTCGTCGTGCTCAACAGCTCCAACTTTTGAATAATTATGGTCTTTCTTTAAACTTACTTCTTGTTTGCAGAAATAGTTCCCTTCAAATAATGAGCTAATTTATTTGTAATTCATTGTCCAAGCCTTAGGTGATGAAGAGGGGGACACAGTTACTAAAAGTCATCTTTCTCTCATCAAAAGTGACGTCTCATGTGGCTTCTGTGTCTGTTTTTAATTGGGATACCAGCTCTGAAATCCACACCGATATCATTAGTGGAGAGTGAAGTTACCCGCAAAAACAGCAAACCGTAAAGACACAGAACTTCAGCTCGTCTGGTAATTAGTGGCTGCAAGGCATCAAATGAGAGCAATATTTAATAGACTCATGCTCTCCCATTCTTGTGGTAAACCACATTTTTAAATCAATTTGCATACAGCACATGTTTCACCGAGTTTGTCAGAGCACAGTCTGCATGCTACACGTCTGCTTTAATGTTCTGCTTACCGGCAAAGTAACAGGAGAGTCATTGTCCTGTCATGAGTCCATGTGCTGTATGAGTCGCCTCTTTGTCTTTAAACCTGCAAGCTGTCTGTTCAAGATCATGGTAACATTGTTGGCACTGGGACGAGAGCAGGGTAAGCTGCACACAGTCCGTCACATACAGGCAATTTTTGCATTTCTATGCAAAAATTCTAAATTTCTAGGATGGTCAAGCTTACTGTCAGAAACAAAACCTTAAAGTTTAAGTGACAATGAGGTCACAGAACTTCACAAAAAGGAAACATAATAAGACTTAAAAGCAAACACTTGAAAATAAAATCAAATATATCTACCTATCTGATTAAGAAACTCACTGCAGCTGTGGCTCAGTTGGTAGAGTCGTCCTCTCTCAACCGGGCGGTTGGGGGTTCAATCCCCAGTTCCTGCAGCCACATGTCCGATGCGTCCTTGGGCAAGACACTTAACATTGAATTGCTCCCGCTGCTTCAACGGTGGTATATGAATGTGTATGAATGGGGTTAGTTACTTCTGAGGGACTCTTTACACGGCAGCCTCTACCATCAGTGTGTGAATGTGTAGGTGTGACATGTGGTGTAAAAGGACTTTGTGGACTAGAAAAGCGCTATACAAGCTCAAGTCTATTTACTATTTTACCATTTACCACTGAATCACAATCAGTGCTTAAACACTCAGGGACGACACATCAAGCACATACAAGGTGTAAGGTGGGTGTGCTACTATGAAGTGCAATTCAAACACAGAAGTTAAAGAGTCAGTGCATTTTAGTTTTGTCTCAGTTTTTATGTCCATCTGCTGGTCTTCATGTTTTTCACAAGACCTGTGTTTGCAATGTTTTCCACTGAATCAGAACAAATGAAAAAAAGAGTCTAAATGGGCACAAATTCATCAGAGGTAGCTGAAAATCTTTTCTATTCTCTGCTCTGCTCCTGCAGACCAGCCAGCCTCCTCTGACTCCAAACAGCACCTCTCCTCTCCCTCAGTGGGAGGAGGTGGACTTAGAGGAGCAGCAACTGAGGCAGAAGCTGCACGAGCTGACAGACAACATCAGCGACCACAGCCTGACCTCTGATGAAGAGGAGTCCACCAGGCCACACTCCTCCCAAGAAGTCCCAGCATGGAGGAGTCATGAGGTGGATGCCAAACCCTCCAGACTGCCGACCAGACCCACATCCAGAACCAGCAGTATCATCTCCAGAGTGGAGGAAGAGCAGCCTCGGCGCACTGACTCACTGAAGGTAGAGAATTCAATGTGAAACACATTCTTCCTGGATTAAAACATCATGTTATGACAGAAAGTTCATCAGAAACATACATGCTGCACATCTGGATGGTTGCACATTCTGTTCTTTTAAAACAGTCAGCTCATGAAATTCCATACCAGCTCTGCTGAAATCCAGCTCAAGCACATACTGTATAAATCAAGTCACTCAGCCTCAGCATTTATTTTTCCTTTGAAACTGTCGTTCCAAGATTCACTGAAACACAGACTAGAAACATAACTCCTTCTTAGCTGCTGTGCTAAATCGTCTGAGCTGTATTAAAAGGCATTTCCCCCTCAAAGTAACCAAGATACAGCGCTCCCATGTGCAGTTATATAATGTTTTTTTACATCACTTTACTGAAGGCCTGCTCACACTGCATGATCTCTCTTAATGATTTAAAGTACCATATCACTCGTACAAAAAGGACGATACACTTCTTTGTAGTTTAAACCTGATAAGGGCCTCACTTTTAAAGCTAAACTTTTCTTTTGCAGCATCTTGTTTCCATTTTACTGAAAGGGTCAAAGGTCGACTGTGATGAAACCTCCGATCTCCCAGCAGCCTTTGTTTTCTGCTCTGCTTTGCATTAAATCAAATTGCTTGTTCTGCCTCATTGACTAAGTTAAGGATGATAACTTAAGACTACAGGATGTGGTGTTCATGGAAGAGTTGATGCCGCATCATATTATATGACATGGCTGATCTAGAAATTTGTGACAGGAATTACGGCTCTCTAAAGGGATCTGGATCCCATGGCTATGTCGCTCTCAAAGAATGTCTCATAGTCCTTAGAGGTATCAGGGGTTACATAAGACCAAGGAAGTTAACATTGATGCTGAGCGACTTCTGTAGCCTTTTGACACATGCAAAAAAAAACTTCCAGACATTTTCAGATGCTGGAAGACGCTGGTGTGAGCTGATGTGTGAATGCAGCAGATATTTAAGAGAATGAAAGAGCGAGTGGGCGAGGCAAAAACCTCAATCTAAGCTCATTTCTAGTCTAAAATATCTCCGTATGTTTATTATAATCCATATTTATTTGAAAAGTCCAAACAAACATCTAATTTCTGGATATTAAAAACAGTCAATAAGGTCTAAATATTCTTGTAATAAAGAAAACAAATATGCCAGTGGAACAAGATAATTCTGCATGTTGTGTGTCTTGAAAGAAGATGTACTTTCTAATTTAGCTGCAGACATCTCATTTCAAGACAAGTCAAATGTTCTTGTCCCATTTGAAGATTTTCTTTTTCTCATTACAAGCAATTTAGGTTTCATGTTTTGCTTTGAATATCTTGAAATAAGATGGACTGGTGGGTTCCCCTCAAAGTGAAGTTATCTGTTTTCAGCTGCTGTGAGTTGCTCTTAATATCTTCAGATAAGGTGTTTGTTTGGACTTCAAGAATTCCAGTTTTATGCATTTTATTCTTTAGTTCTCTCATACATTTCTCCTTGAATGTCCCCATCCTCTTTTCACAGCCCCATTTCTGTCCAACAGACAATTCCCACGTCTAATGCTTATTCTGTAATAGACATTCCTTGCCCTTGTCCTCACTTTCCTCTCATAGACAAACCATTCGACAGACAGTGTGGAGAGGAAGTGGCCCCCTCTAGAGGAGGGATCAGCAGCAGGCTTCAAAGGCTCGACAGCCTTATTGTGTGAGCTGGAGGACCAGGTAGCTCAAGCTGCTGCTAACGTCCAGAACGCCCAGAGTGAAGTAAAGACAAAGCAGCAGCAGAGATAAGCTTAGTGGGAAAATAAGATCTGTTTTTAAAGTGCAGAAACAGTAAATACATGCACTTTCTTTTCTCTTTTTATCCCCAAGGTGTCTTACATAGAGAACAGGATTGCTGCACTGAACGCTGCCGGCCTGCCGGTGGATAAAAGAAGAAGGGTAATGATATTCACTTTCCATTTATTTGATTTGAGGATTAGCCAGAGTTTCAGAGGGAGAGCTGTTTTTGAAAAGTTTGCTAGTTTGAGATTGTTTGATTCAGATTAAATCACACGCACATGGAGTTATTTTTGGAGGCAGAGCTGTAATGAAGGGAGACTTGAAGCTCCGCCCACTTAGATTCAAATCGACCAATAAGATAATATCTCTCTCCTTAGCAGGTCTGTCTCTGATAAATGTTTTTCAACACTTCAAAGTGCCAAAAAGAAAGAGCGATAGGCCAAATATATTTCCCCACATTTTAATTATTTTTTGCTTTTTTTTTTTTGTCCTCTAGTCTGCGATCCCGGTCCAAGCGAGAAGACTTTCCCACAACTTTCCCACAAGTAAGAGCCGACACTGCAGCCCTTGAGCATGATCCCCAGGGCCGTCCGTATGACTCAAAACATCTTAACCCAGTTAAACTCAGAGAACATGATGATCTACTTTGTGAGCTGGTGGACATACTGTGTCCCATTGTACCACAGATTCCTTTTTCCCAGCTGTATGTCACATAATCAGTTTTGCTTCGTGCAGAATTCCCACAGCAGCTTGTATGATAAATGATACAAATATTTTAAGGGCAAGTTGGTGGTCGTCGAAGGACTTTTGGTCAATTAAAGGGTCATTTGGGTATTTCTAAACTTGGGCTTGATTTTAACTTATTTTAGGGATGAAAAATACTTAAAGGTACCAAAGCTTTTAGAATTGACTCGGAAGTTTCCCCTAAACTGAAGCCAGGAGATAAGCTTCAGGATCTGTGTCAACTAACGCAATTTTTTTTTTTGCACTGGCAGCACCAACTTTGTACTCAAAACCAATCTAGTTCATCGTTTTTCACCGCTCAACATCCTAAGCTCAAAAACGCCCCCAGCGCCAGATGCTTTTTATCACTGCACACACAGCGCTCTCAGATGAAAATAGATCAACTTTTTAGAACACTGTGTTACTTCTCCCTCACCATCCAATCAAAACCAAAAGGGGTGGGACTTCGGATATCATCTTCGTCCTCATCATTGGCAGAGGAGATGATCACTCGTCTTTTCCAATCCACAGTTTCCAGATCTAGAGCTGCTGCTAATGCCGGGACAAGAGTACTTTACATAGCTATTTTTGGTGAATTTTCTGGGAATAAACGGCAAATATAAATCACTCAAAACAAGTCCAAACAGACCATATGGTAACTACTGAGGGAAGTGGAAGTGCTGTGAGCCAACTTTTGTAACCTAGCAACAGTAAACAATGGTGGGAAGCGTTGTGAATTTGACATTGTAAGCTCTGCCAGTGCAATAAAATTCTGTGAGTGGACACAGGCACATAACTGCTGCAACGTAATCTTTCACAACAAATATTCAAATCATCATGTGTTCACAAAAAGTGCTTTTTCTCTGCTGCTTGGAGTTGTTAAAGTAATTTGCTTCTCTTTAATCAGAGACCCAGCTGGTATGTTCTTCTTCATTTGTAAAAAGGTCATTTTAACGTGCAGAACATGCGAGTGGTTGCTCTTGGGGGTTTTCTTGAAAGATTCAGTGTTGCAATTACAAACTTTCCATCATTTAGACACACACAAAAACAGAAAACAAAACGGGCCTAGAAGTTGTGTTTTAAGTTATTTAATAACCGTACAGTAGGAGTTTGTCACAGGACTTGTATTTGTCTTGTTCCCAGACTCCTGACTAGTGTTTTTTAAAAGAGGAAGCCATTTCACTGTCCCAGTAATACATTTTTTAATTCGTGGGCTATTTCATCTGAATTTTCTCTCCATCCACTGCGGAAAAAACGTCCAGCTTTTTGCAACACAATTTATAAAGGAAACCACAAACCTGCTTTAAAAATGAATTTAAATTGAAGCTCTGGTGGAACATGTATGTACAATGTGGTTGCTGTATGTTTGCAGACCAGGTGGACAACTTTGTGAGGAACTCCACCTACAGGGGCTCCCTGACTCAGAGGACCGCAGTGGCCAAGCCCAAACCCAGGGCTACCTGTGCGGTATGAGCCCACTGTGTGGTGCCGGGTGCAGTGAAGAGTTCAGATCCAATCTTTAGGAGAAGATGTGAAAATCATCCAAACAGAAAAAAGATTTGATGTAAAAATGTTGAACAGCAGTTTGCTGGCAGAAGACTTTGACTGTTCAAAAAACAAAAAAGAGTTTGACATTTTTGGGAATTCACTTTCTTGCCAGGTGAAATAAGATACAAAGAAAAGTACTCTAGCGTCTGTAGGTCAAGCACAGAGCAAGAGCGAGGAGGTTATTAGCTTAGCTTAGCATAAAGACAAACAGGGATAATCAGCTGTCTCTTTCTAAAGCGGCATTTTGTCTTTACTTTTAAAGACATGGCAGTGATGTTGATCTTGATTTCTCTTGGCAAAATAAAGTTTATTTCCTAAATGTCACACTCCTTATTTAGTTTTTCCCCTCATATGGCTCTATAGTTGGAAATGAACTCTTCATTTACGTGTTTCACGCTTTGGCGGTGTGAGTTGCAGCTCTGGTGGTGGCTGGTGTCATAATGGGCTTCACTGCAGTTTAAAAAGAAATGCTCTGTTTCAGTGATACATATACTAATTATGTGCATTCCTGCGTCATTGAATGCTTATGCCCACAAAAGCTTACAACTGTTTGGTCACGATTTACCACAAGCACTAAAAAATATATACACATATATTGTGTTTAACTGTGAGCTTACATATCCTCGTCTACCCGCTTTCCTCTCACTACGAGGACGAGGACGGTTAAAATACTTTTGCTTGCATCACACAGATTTGTCCAAACATTTTGGAGGTTAAAGTTCAAGTTATAATAAATAATGGTCTCTTCTCAACCATGAAATACGCTTTGCCATTTTAGCGCTTCCATTTGAGCAGAAAATAAAAAGATAGGTTCTGGTTTTGGAGGTGAGTTGAGGACCGATCTGTCGCTGTAGTTCACTGTCTAATGAGAACTCTCACTCCCCTTAATAACTCCAATTTGATATTTCAGTGTCTGCTCTCTTCACACCTCTCCTAACACTCGAGCTTGATCAAGATGAAACGACACACTGTCTGATTATTTGGGGTTGATTGCCGCTCTAATGCTTTAAACGTGTTTCCTCTTAGTTCTCTTTCACTCTCACATCCTGCTGATAAAGACTTGTTTAAGTTCCTGCTGTATTTGTTTTCATCTCAGACGACATGAAGGAGATCATAGCTAACGATGAATTCATTAACCCAATCAAAGCATGAGACGATTGATTCTCTGTTAATCAAACAATGATTGTGTGTGTGTCTCTCTTCCTGCAGAAACCGGTAATGACACAGGGCTCATGAGGAGGAGGCTCAGCATTTTGTGACTAATCACTTCTTTTATTGTCCCGGTTTGTTATTAGATTTTTTATTACAATTCACTGCGATCGACTCAGATGGGGGCTGTTTTAAATGTGTATTTCATCATGTTTACCTGTAGAGTAATTGTCCTGAGATCTCAAATATATTTATTGTTTAATTGATGTGAACTACGATATGACGCTTGATGCTAGACCTGCATCTTTTTGCATTCAAATGATTGGCATCCATTAACATGCGAGTTCATTTATAATAACTTCACCTTAATGTGAAAAAGCAGTTTAATTTAACAAAATGTTCTGAAATCTGCACGCTTTTATTTCAATTATTTGAAAGGTACAAAACTATATTAGAAAAAAAGAAACATTTTCAGAAGCATTACCAAAGAGATAGCATTTTATACTTTGTAGTAATTCAACATTTTCCATTTAATCGGTTAATTTGAACAATTTGTGATGTTAGTTTTTATCTTTGTAAACAGTTGATGCTGATCCTAAGAGGGAAGTGGAATTATGTGCATAAAGGTGACTGATATCAGAGCAGGTACTGCAGGTCTTACCTGGTTATTTTAAAGGTGCTGTGATTAATGTGGATCTAATTAAAGGAAGAATGTGCGACATTTGACACATAAATACAGCAGAAATCAAGTATCTCCTGTAAATGTCTCTCTGAGTAAGGACTGTCTACAATGAGTGAGAAGCTCGAGTCCCACCAGCTGTACTGTTGTCAGAGCCGTGTTTACATCATGTTTACAAGGACCGGACGGCCTTGCGTATAAAGCTGTTTTAGTCAAGGACTAGAGAAAAGAAGAAGAACATACTCACTCCTTATTTGGATGTCACGTAGGTGTCTTTAGATCACGCTCATTTTGTGTTGATTTATGTGCAATGTGAAGCTACTAGTAAGGGAGCAGCAGACACCTTTATTGTTTCACTTATGGGAAGCATAAATATTTCTTTGCCACTGTAGTTGTATTTAAAATTCAACGAATATTTGAATGTTTTTTCACAATAATGGGTGATATATGCAATTTTAGATCATTAAATTTTTTTATTTGGTAATGGAAGGCATCTCGTGACCCCCCTCTCAGTGTCTCACGAGCCCCCAGGGGGTCCCAATCCCCACTTTAAGAACAGTAGAGTGTGGAGAAGACTCAGACCTGGACCCCTAAGACATTTGACTATGTGGTGCAGTATTTTTTTAACTAGTTTTCAAGATATTAAAATCAACATATAAAGCTACTGTAAATTTACATGTAAAAGTGGGCATGGCCATTTTTCCACCAAGGAGTGGATTTTTTGCAAAACAAATGTTTGTAATGAATTCATAATCCCAAAGAACCCCTAGTTTGACCCCTCACAAGCTACCTAAAGCAGAGGTTAACATTTTCAATTTTTCACCAATAAGGTTCCAGGGACACCGACTTTGAGCAGCTCTCACGGATTTTCCTACAGGAGTTGGATTTAAATATTTGTATACGTGTTATAAGACACCTTTATGAACACATTTGTGAAGAAATCTTTTGGTAAGGAATTTATTCCCAGATTTTTGCAATATTCCCTTACTATACGAGTTAATTAAAGAGCGCTAACATTAGCCTGCTAACACAACAATGCAGGACACAGGTGATTGCAGCTCGAGCAAATGACAATTTGGTCCACTACTTGCGCTTAATGGTGCTTTTATGGTTATTATAATTGCTAATTCCTTCATATTAACTCGAGTTGAGAGGGGTTGGAGGTGTGCCGCTGGAGGAGAGCAGCGGCTTCAGAATAACGGAGGTGTCGCCAAACAGCTGTTTGTTTTGGTTTAGTGATGGTGCTCAAGGGCGACATCTACTGGATCAAAAAGTCGCACATTCTTCCTTTAATATATAAATGTCTGTTCCTTCTCTGAGGTAACTGCAGCACACAATGTAACAGGTATTTACATTTTGTTTCAATGATATTGATGTGAATGATGGTGTAGGAGAAATTAGACTTAACGTTTTCTGCATGATCAGTAGTGTTTCATCGACAGCTTACGTTTCATTCTGAAGGCGGTACTTTCTGCATTTATACTCTGATTGTATTAAAATACTCCTCCTTGAATTACAAAGTGTGATACATTTCTGTAGTTAGTCTGATTTCATGCAGAAACACAAAACACAAATAAAATATTTATTTTTCATACTTTCAGCTTTAAAGCAGAAAACATGTGACATGTAATGAGTCACACTCTTAATGTACATACTGTATATTAAATTGTGTTATCAATGAAGAAATTGTCTGTTGTGATTTTTGTTTTGTATACATGTACAGATGGTTGACACTGACGAGGATCTCATTGATCACGATGACATGCCTCTGGAGTCACATTCTCTTTGAGTAAATAATCTGGCCTATAGTCCACACGTAGGCGGGTATTTTTAAAACTGAGGTTTTCCTCCTCAGTTTCAAAAAATAATCCCGTCCACACTCGCTAAATTCTCTAAAACATCTTTGTCCACATAAAAACGCAATACGCACTGTTACTGCAGTCATCAGCACGCCAAGTCAAAACAATGTCCTTGACATGCTAAAATGTTCTTGCCATTCCTCCATAATGACCATTTCATTTTTCAACATTGTCCATTCAGGTGTCTCTGCCTGTCAACATAGTGGGAGCACTAGTTTGGTTAAGTCTGCTATCGCACTAATCTCATGTAAACAAAAGTGACAGTGCCGCACAATGACGTCAAACGCAGGAGAAACCGGCGCACAGCGTGACATTACAAGCCCAAAGCTCAGTTTTCCCCATCCACACATAAACACCTTAAATAGAGTTTATAAAAGTATCTTCACTGTGTTTTCAGTGACCTTAGACGCCGTTTGCGTACGAAAGGCCAAAACGCACAGAAAAACCTCTGTTTCCAAAAATACCCGCCTACATGCGGACTAGGCCTAAGAGAAGTTAACAACCTCTACGTCCCAACTTGATTGTTTCAAGCCTCTTATGGCCCTGTGGCCTGTTAGGTTGTGCCTTCTTTTTCTCTTGTGTTGCAGGTATACAGTATGTAGTTGGTAGGCGTGGCTGTCTAATCAGCCTGACAGAGCTCCTGGGCCCAATGCTCCCAGTCATTATAAAAGCTTTCACCTTAGTCTGCTCAGAGAGACTCTCTGCATGCACCTTGTTTTATTACTTAATCTTCCTTCCTATCCAACCAATCAATCAATCAATCAATCATTATTTGTATAGAGCCATTTCATAACAAGTGTTATCTCGAGACGCTTTACAAAAGAGCTGATGGGATAATATGCAGGAAGGATTTCTCCGTTGTATTCCTTGATTCCTGTTGTCCAAACTTCCTTGCCGCTGAGGTGGAGGTCGGAGCCAGAGGTGCTGCTTGTCAACAGGCAAGGCAGGCAACTGCTTGGGGCCCTAAGCCAGTAAGGGGCCTCCAAGGATTGACAAAATTGAAACTGCAATACATAATAAAATTTTGCAACAACAGTAGGAAACCTCCCTAAGGGAGCCCCTTCTGACAGCACTCACTCTCATTGCCCTGCTTAGCATAGCATGCATTATTCCTGTGCAAACCAAAGTTCGTCAATGAAAATCACTGAAGGGAAATGAAGAGGAATTATATGTCTGGAAGTTAAAAAGAAAGAGGGAGCGTGTATCAGGAAACTGGCAGGTATAATGGTGGTTTGGAGGGGCCCCCAATAAATGTTTGCCTAGGGCCCCAACAGACTCTAGAATCACCACTGGTCGGAGCATGCAACATACACTTTTCACACACCCACTCACTTAAACTTCTGACTCGACTGACGTCCAAATCTCTTCTCTTGTAAATAAATCAGCTTCATTATTATTTTGGTGTCTCTCCCTTTATTTGCCATGACCTTTGAGCCGTTCATGACACTCTGTGGTACTGTGGACTGTCTATAATATGTACCTATGCGTTCAGATATTATTCTTCCGTCTGATTAAATTATTTACAAACTCAACTGTCATGTGGATTTTAGATTTAAATCTCTTTTTATCTGTCTTGTATCACGGCTGACACTTCAAACAGCTTTTTCTGCAGCAGATCATTTGATTTGCTTTGGTTGCTTCCTCTTTTTTATTCACCATGACTTCAACAAATCAAGATTTTGTTGATGGTAGAGCGTTGACATCCTCGTTCAAGCTGTCATACTAGCTTGTTTGATCCCTTGTTGTTATGTCGTCATACAGTTCTCTGAATATTTATCTTTTGACTCATCAGCTGTCAACAGTTTTCTGTCATGTCCACCTTTAAAGAAAGCAAAAAATGTCATGCCAACAACACCGGGGATTTTTGTCATCAACAGTACTTTGAAAAATACAGATATAAAGAACTTTATTTATTTAAAATCAAAGAGGGTTGGTTTGACGGCTGTGATAGTATGGGATCACTGTGGTTTGTTTATCTAACCATATTACATTTTATTCCTGCAACTTCAACCTGCAACCTTTTAGTTTAAAAACCAAAGTGACTATTTTAAAAAGATTAAAGAACTAACAGACAATAATTTCACATCCATGAAACAAATGTACCCACAAAATATCAGGTTCTGACAAACTTTGCCTTGCTTAAAATGTTTTTTTAGGTATAAGTAAGTAGGTAGGTAGATGGATGGATGGATGAGTGGATGGAGGAATGGATGTATAGGTAGGTAGGTAGGTAGGTAGGTAGGTAGGTAGGTAGGTAGGTAGGTAGGTAGGTAGGTAGGTAGGTAGGTAGGTAGGTAGGTAGGTAGGTAGGTAGGTAGGTAGGTAGGTAGGTAGGTAAGTGGGTGGATGGATGTTAATGCCAGCTATTTGAGGTTTAAAGTGTCTCATCCTGGAATTAAACCCCCAAACATCTGATTGAAAGACGACTCACTCTTCCACTGAGTCACATCCACCCCAACATGTGCATCATATTGTTCTTCTGAAGAAGAGTGTGACATCAGCATATCAGCACTTTGCTGCCCCTCCTGCTGCAGTATAAAAGAGAAGACACAAATGATTAACAAAGATAACACCACCTCAGACGTGCATCCATAGAGCAGGTGAGATCAACACACTCATTTGTCCTTCACTCTCACTGCAGTATGTGTTGGGAGTCCAGTTACTGGGACTTTAAACTGGCTGTTCTTTCACATTAAGAGAGGGCAGAGAGGGATCACCTCCAGGTCCAGGCATCACTTCTGCACCTGTTCAGCTCCTGTCTGAACTGGGAAGAGATCGCTTCAAGAGCTGAAATAACACACAGGAAACCTTCCAAAGGGTAAGTCTTCATATTCCTTCAATATTCAAGAGGCTTTGAGTGAGTCGCACATTTGAATCAAATATTGTAATCGAGTGATGTAAAGTGAAGCCAAAGAGTCAGGTCAGACATTAAAGAGACCATAACGTTGGAGGATTGTATGCTGACGCTTCTCAGGGTAGATTGAAGAGTTGATTACAGAATACACTTTTTGCCATATTGCTCATTCTTGTTCTGAGTTTTAATCAGTTTATTGTCTGGCAAAAGGATAAATTATAAGTTAATGTTCACACAACCAAGTTATGTTTGCATTAATGCATCATGCAAATAAAAAAACAAGGATCTGATATGTCTAACTTTGAAGGCAATCATCTTGCAAAAGAGCTCTTTTACTGTTGCTGCTTCTTTGGTATGTTTCCTAAAGTACGACTTTGGATGCATGACAAGTACTTGTACCAAACTATGTCTTCACTGTGGTTTTATTTATCTTGTACTAAGGTCAAAGCATTGAGTATTTCCGTCTCCTCTCTGCTCCAGGTCGAGCTGCGATGAGGCTGTGTGCAGTCTTCTGTGTCGTCTTGCTGTTTCTCACTCAGACTCTGAGTGGATCTCATCACCACGCGTCCATAAGTATCAGAAGTAAGATATCTCCAAACCAACGACCCAAAGATCTGCAGACCCATTTATCATATATAGAAACACAAATGGAATATACAGCATATATACGTATACAAAATTTGGACCTGAACTCCAACATGTCGAAACGTCATTATGTTATAAATCTTTTAATCCTGCCTAATTTTTTGCAAATTACTTTATTTTTCTTTTTGTTCCAAATGTGTTTTTCCCAAGTTTGTTCCAAATCATGTTTTTTCTTGATTATGCTCTAACGTCTTTGTGTTTAATTCTTGTTCAACAGGAAAGATAAATTGAGTTGACTGGCTGTCAGACAAACAACAACATAAAACGACTAAAAGCTGAGAAACCATCAGTGTGAAGGTGCATTGTGAATTAAAAGACAGCTGTAATTAAATATAAATGACTTGTTATGGCACATCATCTTATACAAGGCGCCAGCTCTCATGCAGTAATTCTTCAGAAATGACTGAAAATCACCGACCATAAAACAAGTAAACACAGAGACACAAACAGACATCACGATCATCGTTCTTCTAAGCCTTCATTTATTATTGTCTTCCATTTTCTTTTATAGTCTCCATTGTTCCCTGTCTATTTGCAATAATGCCCTCTAACCCATTGGTTCCCAACCTAGGGTCCTGAACCCCCTATTGGGGCGCCCAAGGTCTCAAGGGGGTCGTGAGGCTTTATCTGAGATTGTCAGAATTAGATTCACACATATTAAGTAAAGCCATGTGAACACACTCAATCAATCAATCATTATTTGTATGGCGCCAATTCATAACAAGTGTTATCTCGAGACGCTTTACAAAAGAGCAGGTAGAAGACCTTACTCTTTGTTATGTTACAAAAAAAAAAATGGGATAAGATGCAGGAAGGATTTCTCCTTTGTATTCCTCTCGTTCCTGTTGTTCACACCTCCTTGCCGCTGAGGTGGAGGTCGGAGCAGGCCGTGCATGAATGAGGACGGCGGTGGTTGTGGGGACGACACAGGCCGATGGTGGTGGCTGGGCGTCAGGGACGTCGGCTGGTAGAAGTGCACGATCACCTCGCTAAAGTTTTGGGGAAGTCTGTCTACTCGAGAGCATGGCTTTTGCTAGTGGGACACACTGACGCCAGCAACAATCAATGAAAAAATGAAAAATTAATCATAATTTTTGACAATGCGTACCTTTTTTTTCATCTAGGTTTCTGGGGGGGGTGGGGGCTCATTTTTAGATACAAGTAAGGGGGGGGGGGGCTCCAAGGAAAAAAGGTTGGGAACAAACAATGGTTTGTTTGTGTGATAAAGTAAATCTGTGATACTCATGAGGGAACCTGTGATATGGAGCTCTAGTTCAGCTCTAAGTTCAGTCAGGAAGACTTTATATTTGCCTTCATGGTCATGTGTATTTCTCTTTCATGCCTCTCACGCACGCTCACTCACATTTCCTTTGTCATTCCCTCGAGCTCTCATTTTCTGGGCCTGTCATCGGGTAATTAGCTGTCTCGTCAGCTGGCCTCATAAATCCAATTAAATGCAACCCCTTCCTCATTGTCAGCCTTACTCACTTTTTAAATATGTTTCTTTCTCTTCCTTTAGTTCCTTCATACCGATGTTTCATGAGCCCCTCCGACTCCCCATCACCGCCCGTCTTTGCAGAATCCTCATCCATCAATTCGTCACCCATCTGGTCTCTGCAAGTCAGCAGCTTCACCACCACCAGTGTCTGGACTCCATGGGGGGATAAATACTCCTAGGGGGGGATTCATTTATTCTCCAAATACATCAACCACCCCATAGAGTCAAAGCCCTTAAGACCTTCTGTCAAGACACGTTTCCATGTTGTCTAGTGTAATAAATCATTTGTCTTTATTCACTTGTGTCTCCTGATTGAAAAGTCTGTTCATTATTTTTCCATCTGTTCTCTGTGCCGCTCAGATCCAGACATCGATGCCTCCTGGTACACTGGCAGAGGGATCAGACCGGTGGGGAGATTTGGACGCAAAGTTGCGAGGAGAAATCAGCATCTGGCTTTCATCGCAGCCAGAGTTTACAGACCAACAGCTGACAGTGACAGCAATGTTTGGATCACACAGCGAAAATAATACGGATGATTAAATATGACTTCTGCTCAGAGTTTCCAGTGTTCCAGTTGGTCTTGTTTATTGGTTGGGTTCCTTTAAGATGTTTAACTTGGATTCTCAAACAAATGGCATGGATTGTTTTTGTAAACATTACACAAAGGATTGAAGTAGTTTTCTTGAATAGAGTGCCATGCTCTGTTTTAAGATTGCAAGTACGTTTCCTTTTCTGAACCCGTTGACTCCCTACACGCAGGGATGGCATCAAATTAAAGCTGGATATGATGCACAAAGACTTGCAACACTATGGCTCCCACAGATACTGGGCTCTTTCATCGGGTGCTGTCAACCCACACCACAGCACCTGATGAAGAGCCCAGTCAGGCTCAAAACATTGTGTTCTTTAATGCATATATCAAATAAATAAGTATGTCTTTGGGAGCCAGTGTTGCAAGTCTCTGTGCATCATATCTTGTTGTTTTTCACAACTCAGCGTCCGAATAAGTCTTGTGTGTGTTTTCTGACTTTAAGCAAATTAAAGCTTTACATTATTTCTATTAAACACGATGGTGGAAAGTTTAGCAGAACAAAAATCCATCTCTGAACTCCTATGGCACGAACACCCGTCATTGTTTTTAGCTGAACGTGTGTGTCCTGTGTGTCATGTAACCTTCAATCTCATATGGCAGCCTAACTGAAGTAAACACGCCAGACACTTTCCTTAGCTTTACGAGCTTGGCTTATTCTATTGAACTTGTACTTTTAGCAGACTTGTACAGCGAGATAAAGAGTTTTATAAAACTTAAAAGCAAAGCATTTGACATGTTTCTATTGTCTTTATCTTTAGTTTAAACATATTAACGCACTTTCAAGCGAATCAAGCTCTCAAAAGGTGAATTCAAGTAATTATAATAACCTTTTAATTTTCTGTTCCGTTTAAACAGATGAATTTTATGTTTTTATTTTGAGATAGGACAGTGGATAGAGTCAGAAATCAGGGAGAGAGAGCGTGGGGAATGACATGAAGGACAGGAGCAATAGGTCAGATTCAAACCCCGGTCGCCCGCTTGGATGATCACAGCCTCGGTACATGGGGGCACGCTCACAAACCACTAGGCTACCCATGCCCCCAGATAACTATTTATGCTCTCTCTCTGTTGATAACCAACTCAATAAAAGATCTATTCTTGGCATGCTCGTCTGCTACATCCAATCATGGGGCGTTGCGAAAGATTTTTTACAACCGAAAAGCACTTTGAATCGAGCTGAACCAGGAATGAAGTATTTGTTCACTTAATATTCAATTTCCTTGGCTCAATGGTTTATCCTGTCTTGTAAAATGGTTGTATTCATTTTTCTTAAAGGGTCTAAAACAAAGAAAAGCTTCTTACATAAGTCACTCGAGGGGTTTGCACAACATCTGCATAATGTGAAACAGCCACACTGAGGGTTGTTTTATATTCACAAGATTAACACACTCCTAATATGAACCAAATCCTCCATATTTCAGTTCCATTGTGTTTTATCCCCTCAGTGTGAGGTGTCTATTTGTTTGATGTGAAGACTCCAAACCAAACGAGGACCAGCAGCCCCTCAAGTCTTTGTTGTCCTGATTGAAACCAAGCTCCTGTAAGGCCTGTGACGATTATCATCAAGACTTCTGCAGTGTTTCACATCTCTAAGAAATAAAGAGTGCCCTCTTGGGTCCATCCTGCAGAGAATTAACGTATGTTTGGAATGAAGAACACATGCGAGAAAATTGTGCAAGCAGTAAAACACTGACTGCAGGGGAGAAACGTTACTCTATGTGGAGGCCAAATGTAAACAGAAACATACCAAATGTCTGCAAAGTATCTGTAATACAAAGTTGTCAAAGCATGGGGACAATTTAACCATTGTTTATGATGATATACAGTCCAGTGAGTGTTATCCAGAGCACAGTGCATTGTTTGTTTCACACTCTTATAAATCACAATAGAAGCAGTCAAGCAGCATCAGTGCTTCTCACGATGTGGAGCATAAACAGTACAATTCAAACAACAGAAAAGATGTTGAGCATTTCTTCTGAACTAAAAACAGTTGAATACTTTCTGTGTTCCTTAACATTAGAGCTTCTTGAGTGTGAGAAGATATCTAAAAGTCTAATGTCTGTTTATAAAGTTAGGAGCAAGAACCGCCTAGCTTAGCATAAAGAGGAACTGGAAAGTTACCGGGAACATGGAGGTTCAAAAAGAATGCTGGTTCATCTCAGGAAACCTTTTTCAAGATCTTGCAAACTAGTTTCTCCAAAGTTAGCAACCCCAGCTTCAAATCCATCATCTCAATCGTAGACAGAAAGCAAATCAGCACGTATGAGCAAATGTTTAAAGTACAGGAGGCATTGAGCTCTCGCTCAGGTTGTCCAAGATCCATCTTACCCAAGTTAAAATCTCCGATTTTTAAAAACGAAGCCAATGGGTAAGTGCAAAAAGCTGCAGTTCCTCGAGTGTCCACATGAGGCTGGCTCCAAAAGACCCAAACACACCCCAGATTAAAATGTCCGTTTAGAAAGCATAAATTTAAAAGTTCACAGACTGGTACAAAAACGATTTGGGTATTATAAGTTCATGTCTTTATCGACAAACACTGAAGGAGGGTGGAAGTTTTTTTATTACTTATCTGTTTTGATTTAATGAAGGATACAAGTCATGCATTATTAGGGATGTAACCATCTGACGCCCAGCCACCACCATCTGACTGTGTCGTCCCCTAAACCATCGCCGTCCTCATTCATGCACGGCCTGCTCCGACCTCCAACTCAGCGGCAAGGAAGTGTGGACAACAGGAACGAGAGGAATACAAAGGAGAAATCCTGCCTGCATATTATCCCATATGCTCTTTTGTAAAGCGTCTCGAGATAACACTTGTTATAAATTGGCGCTATACAAATAATGATTGATTGATTGATTGATTGATTGATTGATTGATTGATTGATTGATTGATTGATTGATTGATTGATTGATTGATTACCGATTTGACTGTAAGCAGCTGCATAGCGTTGTGCGCCTCAGCTCGACCTCTTTGCCCGTCCAAAAGTTTAATTGAGTCAGCAAACCAAAATTACTGGAAGTTAAAGGTTCTGAAACTCGTTTTTCAAATGAACATCCAGGTTAAAAATGATTTAAAAAATGAACACTGATGATTAATAATAAACAGAGTAACTAACGTGTGCACAGCTGTGATTAATTACTTCTGTGTATCTGCTCACAAAAAAAACAGAAAATCGAAATTCTTTCAATTATTTTCAAAACACTAAGAATTAAATTAATTTGACTTGACAGAGTGTGTATAGTGTAAAAAAACAGAATAGGAGAAATGTTTCCAACTCTGTTTGAGGGACCGTCGATCATTGTGTACACGATCATTTAAAAATCAGTTCAATATGTGGCATAGACAGAGACCGACTGAGTTTATTCTACGCCCAATAGAGAAACAAAGTACAAAAAACAAAGTTCTGTGAAAATATGTCTGTGGATCCAAGCATTGTTCCTGCATGAATTACTGAGCAGCTTTGAGTTTCTATTGATTGGTGGTGGTGCTTCACTTGTCAAACTTGTCTCTAAAATGCTGATTAACAGCGTTTTTTTGTAAAGAGAATACACTCAAAATCCATTTAATTTTTGTTTATGTACAGTATTATACTAGTTGCACACCTTTAAAATACAGGAGACAAACAGAGGAACAAGGCCAGGCAGCATTACAATCAGTAGTTATGGTCCAACTCTACAGCAGGATGCAAACACGCTGGATGTGTCTCTAGGATGCAGATCCCTGAGTGGTGTCTCCGTCCACTCCGGCAGACCTCCCTGCTGCACTCCGATAAACTCAGACACCCTGTGGGCTGAACCAGAGCTCTGTTATCAAACGTGTCACGTACACTGTTGTGTTACACAGGAACATGTGGCCAGTGAACTAAACTGTAACTAAGACAGTATCCTATAGTTTAACAATGCATCCAAAAATGTGTTGTTCAGATTGATGGTGATTGAAAAATACATGTGCTCCACATCTCTGTATCTGCTGCTCTCTAGTGGTGTCAAGTGGCCCTTCTTCTGACTTTGGTTCTTTGTTTCCAGACATTAGTCTCACAGGAAGACAGGCTGGGAGGCTGAACTCCTTCAACAAATATCCCCAAATGACTTTCTCACTCTTCCTCCACTTACCAACATCTAGCAGCAGGTTGCTGACTTGATCCCCTGACAGAGCTGATGCCTCTGTGAAGAATAAACCCCTGTCATTGGCCAGACTCTGTCCTTCCTGTTTGATGACATAAAGAAGATTGAATTCATGTGTTAAAGATTTAAACATACAGTGTGGCTCTGCATACAGAACAGAAATATCAGTATTTTTTCTTACCTATCTCCTATTCAATATAAGTGTTGGTGTGTAACAGGCTATCATAGCTGCAATGTAATCCCTGCAGGGAAATCCTGATCAGAGTAAATCCACCAAAGCCAGCTGAATTACCTTTGAAACAGGGATAGACCTAGGTTAAGAACGATGGTTTTCTGTGTCTGTATCATACCTGCACTGAGACCTGTCGATCCAGTGTCAGATCTCCCTTGTTGCCTACCAGCCACACTACAGTAGATCCTGGGATGAAGTGTTTCTCCAGCTCTTTGAGCCAAACTTGAGCTCTGATAAATGACTCCTGAAGTGACACAAACAGACACAATAGCTTAAGCACCATCAAAGACGAGACAGAACAGGTCGTTTCCATGCTCAGGTATCTGTTCCTTTTACCCTTCTGCTGATATCATAGAGCAGGAGTGCAGCGTGGGCTCCTCTGTAGTACAGTGGGGTGACACTGTGATATTTCTCCTGTCCTGCTGTGTCCCATATCTCAAAGCGAAGTGACACATCACTCAGGTGGACCACCCGGGTCATGTAGGCACCTAATGAGAAACATAGCACAATGACAGCTGAGGGGATGGATTTGTTTAAGACAAAGACATCGTGTTACTTAGGTAAACACAGTAAATTACAAAGGTTAGGCTGCAGTTTTGTTTCAAATAATTAATTAATACGACCATCAAGGTATGCAGCAAATGTTATGTTTGGACATTTTTTGGAAAGTGAATATTCACTGGAGTAATGTGAGAAAATTCTGGTTTATTTAAGGGAGAGTACGCTAAAAATAGAATGTGATAATCCTTTATTGATCTGCAGGGGAGAAATTCAGGTGTGTCCGAAAGCAGGGCGAGGATCTACTTGTAATTCCAAGGATTATCATTGTTCTTTCTTGTGAAGACTTTTGAGTGTCGCCACATGTTCAAAAAGTCAGGAGAGCTGGCCTGTGCATCAGGCAATGTGAAAATGAGGCATTTCCTTCATCCCAAGACAAACGTTTTTTTTCAAGTCCCTTAATGTCTCGGTGAAATCCTAATGGAAATCTGCCATTTTGGATACATTAGCCAAATTAATGTGGTCATTTTGTCCCTTTCACGGGGTCATTTTAAGATGAACTCCTCCTAGACAGGAAAATGAGCTTAGTTTATTTCATCTTAATGAGTGGAAACAAAGGGAACAGCTTGCTATTTCACAAGTAAAAAATGTGTCTAATGCAGCAATCATCATCTTGTATGGGCTAGTTTTGTTTAGCTTGCAATTTACCGTTTCTCTATGAGCTCACTGCTCCCAGCCACAACTTGTCATTTTTAACATTGGTTATTGTTTGTACTGTAAAGGCATACTTTGAAAATGCTTTGCAAATGGTGAATATGCTATTAAGATGTGCAAGGCACCTTCTTTATCTCTTTGGAAAGACAGGCTAACTTTTAAGCACCCTGTGTTTAGACTAAGCTGAGCGAACTGTATGTAACTGTAACAACTGCAAAGCGTTCTCAACATTTACCGTCCTGACATGACAGAAGTAGAGAATAAATTACAGATGAAGCTCCAGGTAACTTCCTGGTAGAAAACCCCTGCAGGTGACTTATGTTGATATGATATCACAATGATTTGATCAGTAGATCTTCTTATAGGCAATAAGTAAAGGAAATGTTAAAGGATTCTTTTACGTATACTTGGCTTTCCCAGTTTAAAAAACAAGAACTGCTATTCAAAGCTACAAGTGTCACTGACTCACAGCCGACTGTAGGTGATGTATTCCTGAACTCGTCCTTGACAAATCTCTGTGCCAGACTGGACTTCCCCACACCAGAGGCTCCCAGAAGGACCATCTTAACCCTGAGAGTCTGCACCGGTCTGCTCAAAGTGTCACCGCGGAGCCGGGTTCCTCTTGGCAACCTTGGGACACTTTCCCCCATAAAAAATGTAATTGACTCCAAAATATTGAAAGAATATGAACAGAAACTCTCCAGAAAGGTCCTCAAATCCCCAAAACTGTGGTCAGTCAGTCCTGTTAAAGACGAGTTAGTAGGTCCATGTCTTCTTTGTAAGAGTCTGTGCTGACTCTGACTCGTGTTCACAGGAAATAAAAGTAAAACCAAAGTCCAGTCTTGACTTGTAAAAGGCCAACAAAACAATTTCACTTCCTGTTCTACATCTATTGCTGAACCATAAACGCTTACAGCCTATTATAAGTAAGCAAACACATACTATCTCAGTGTTTGTGCCCACACAGGAGAATAAAAATAATATGTGCTTATGTTTATTTTGGATTACACTCATGGGAAATGTTAGTCAACTTTCCAAAGTCCAGTGATGTTTCTCTTCTACTCCGCTATTCTAATTCACTGCAAACAGATGCACTCTAGTTCACCAATGTGTGTATCATTAACAGTTCAGAGAGTACTCTGCAGGCCTTTTCTTTCCTTATGTGTAGTTGCATTACACTTTATCACCACAAGAGGGCAGCATTGCATTCATTACAGCTTCGTGGTAAGACGTCATAACAGACTGTGAGCATGCAAGTGTGTTAAATCTACCTTTAATTATAGGCTTTACTCTTGTTTTTAATGGTCAAAATAGAAAAATATGATACCACCCAACTGGCCCTTTACTAAAAGATAAATCAACTACATCACATAAAAAGAAAATGCAATTATTATTATTAAGTAATTTAAAGTTTAACTTGAAATGTTCTTGATATTGCTGTCAAATCACGGAGACAAGCTTTGTGTTGGCGTGTTCAATCATAATAACTACAGACATGTTTGTAATGTTTAATGTTGACCTGAGAAGGAGTCATTATGTGAAAATAGGGGAAGGTCAAAATGTCTGTACTACAAGTTCCTCATAAAGTGGTGCATTTTGAAATGTTTGAATCTCGATGAACTCTTGTGAAATATTTTTACCCTACTCTGCTTTTACTTTACGGCAAACTATTTTTGCTCCTTTTTAACTCAACCTTTCTCAAATGAAAAGTAATCTGTGAACACGCTGAAATTCCCTGTTAGATGTTATGACGTAGAAACATACTCCATGTAGAAGTTTTGAATAAGAACCTGAACAAAAACATTTAAGGTTTGTTTGAATCTTATTTCCAGGTTGCTTTAATATGACAAATGTAACATTCAACTTAGACGTGCAATGTTAAAAACAACAGATGAATGTTTTTCTTTCTAGGATTTGTCAATGATAGCTTCCAGCAGTGACAGAGACTTGTGAAAGTATAAAGTGTAACTATAAATTACTTGTGATATCCCACCCTGACTGTCTATAATGGGCCTTTGCATCAACTATAAGGGATTCAAATGTTGCCCATTCAAACTGAGGTCATGTGTATCTCTTTAAGAAACTCGCGACTGTTTTTAGAGCTCGCGGGTCATCATTAAAAATAGCAGACGGGGTGTGAGAGAGTGCGATAGCCCCTGCTGGAGCTGAAGTTTCTGACTGAAACTGAGCCCCTGAACATGTATGGCGTCCCTGTCCAGAGGTTGATGATGCGTTCAAATATCGCGGGAAAACTCCGCGGAAACAGTTCTCATATACTTATTTAAAAGAGGTCTCAATTACAGTATAAGGATTACGAAAATATATATTTATTTAATTTGGAAAGAAACGTTATCGAAACAATGAACTTTGATAACTTAGAAAAAGTTAAAATGCGGTGATTAAAATGGACATATCTTTAAACCATAAAAATAGTAGATAATCTTAAACACTGAAGGGAAAGGTTGGCCTAGCAGCTTGTAACCACGATGTCATCATGGTTTTTAATTATGTAAAGAAACACAGTTTTCATAACCTCTTCTGATCACTCAATATAACAAACACACAAAGCATCCAAATGATGATTTATCAATAAACATCTTAATTACAGTCCAGGGCAAGAAACAACTGACTCTGACTGAAGAAATGTCAGGAGCGTGTCCAGAGGGGTGTCCAGGGCCCTAAATCTAATTGGCCACCCCAGGTGCCATCCCAAAATCCTTAACAATGATTGGCTTTTTGCCTGGTCAGAGGCGGGACTTAGTTTAAAATCAACAATCAAGGCTGCTTGTAAAAAACAAACAAACAAGCAAACAACCCAAAAAAATCAGGCTGCTAGTAGTTTCTTTGCATTTAAATGTTGCACCAATTTTTTTATTTATTTTTTTATTGTAGAAAACACTCAAGACAAGTGAATAAGAGAGGAATTAATCCATTAACAAAGCTGAGGTTGTAAATCCCGCCCTGTCTTGATTCTGATTGATCGGTGAGGGAGAAGTGACATTGACGAGCTCTGCGCCGTTTCGAAAAGTGAAAACGGTATTCAGCTTAGAGCACTGTGAGCGCAGCCACAAAAAACAGCTGCCCACTGAGGCCGTTGTTGCTCTTACGGGGCTGAAAATGCTGAACTTCATTGGTTTTGTATAAAAAACGAGTGCTGCCAGCGGAAAACGCACTGTCTTTGGACACAGGCCCTAAAGCTAAGAAGACTTGTGTTTTTGCCCACAAACTTCATGCCCTGCATAAATCAGCTCCCCAGTCAAGCCACCCTAATGGTAAAAATCTGGACACGCCCCTGGGCTATGAGTTAGGCTGGAAAAGTAATGCAAAGTGTTGAGCTACATAGTTACACAAAAGTAAATTTTGGATTTCGAAAAAGTCTATCTCGTTATTGTGTAAAAGTTATGCCCTGTTTGTTTGTAAACCTTAAAAACAACCAGCTTTTCTTCCGTCACTAATATATCCGACATCACGTGAAGGCATCTTGATTGAGTACAGTCTTTGAAGTTGCTCAGTGTGACAGGTTCGAGTCCGTCGCTTTGAATCCCTCAGGTTGTGGAGTCAAACTGCTGACACACATTATAAGAACGGATACTTACCTATCCATTCATCTTTATTCTTTAATTTCGGCGTTAGTTGTATTTCACATAGACTGGGAGAGAGTCACAGACGCGGTTTTAATAAGACAATTCAAATCGGTTCTGACAGAATTTGCAAGTAAACGCACCAGAAGCGCACGTGGGGCAGATGCAGCCAGCAGTAACCATTTGAAACAAGACTTTCGTCGCGAGCGTGTGAGTCGTGGTCGGAACAGAAACACAGGAAGAAGTGTGAAAACGGATGTAAGACAATGACCCATGCTGTGAAAGCGAACAGACACGGTTTGTTTTATTTCCTCGACTTTAATTTAACATTTTAGCGACACATGAGACCCACAAGATAGCGCGTGCACCGCTCGGTTTGGATTACTTTGTGCGCTTTTCGCCGCAGCCCGACTCTTGTTTACAGTGAGTGGATAAGTGTTTGGAGAAAACATGGGGACCCAGGGCACAGGACGGAAAAGATCCACCAAGAAGGAGAGGTCGACGGCAGAGGACGATGCCCTGAACCTCATAGCGAGAGAGGTGAGTCAGTGGAGAATTTCTCTAAAGTTTATGTTTCCACAGTTTATTAAATACATCCTGTCAAAAACGAGCTGAATGGCAAAACACCGGGGCTGGTCAATGACCCCAAAACCTACTTACTGATATGTTTGTGCTAGGGAGACTCATCTAGTGACCCATTTAAATGCCCTCGATCCTAATTTAGCCACAATTTTAGGAATAAATACCCATCCTAATGCTGAAAGAAGTCCATGAAAGCAAGCACTCAGGCTACGCCAACAGGAACGCCTGCTGGTACCAGTGGTACCAGTGTACCCAGCTGAACTCTCAAATCGTCAAGACTTTGAATATTTATACTTCTGCAAACGTTTGAAACCTGATTTTCAACCTCACAGACAATTATTGGTTCCTCAATAAACCTGCAGAGACTTGAAACATGTTTAATAACCACAAGATGTAATTACTGTTATTGTTATAGTCTCCAACAGAGTCAACATAGTCGAGTCAGGTAACTTTCACAGCACATTTAAACACAAAGGGAGTTCACACAAACTGCTTACAGTGAGAGCATGTGGCTTATTATAGGTGTACAGACTTAAAAGGCTAAATGCTCATTTGATAACATTTAAACACTTGTAATCAAACACCAACAATATGAAAGTCAACAACAGAAAAGCATGCAGAGCTTCACACTGTGAGGAGATTTATACTGAAAGAAATGTTTATTGTAAGGAAACCTGCACAATGCACAGCTCCTCCATTGCACCTAAGACTTGTGTAAATCAGTGTACTTCTAGAAATGAAAGATACAACAGAAAACTCAAAGTACTTTTTTGATTCTCTAGTTTTTGGAAATGTTCAATTTTCAAAACAAAAACCACCAATCAGAATTGACATTGTTAAGCTGTCAGCAGGAGCACTGCTGTTTTTATAACTTACTATCTTTGCTTTAGTCCTTTGCTGATTGTTTTGCACCTAAACAACAAGTCAAATTCCCATGTGTGTAAATGTTCTTGGCAATAAACACGGATTCTGATTCTGAGGAAGATAAGGTAATAATGGACTTAACAAAACCACAGGGCAACATCAGACAGAGCTAAAAACTTGGGGGGACGATGACATTTGGTTAAAAGAAAATCTAAATGTAGGGACAAGACACTTTGAGCTTATACTAAAAGATAAAAAGTCCAGTAACCTTTTTGTTTTGAGGTTACGTCAGGAACCAACAGCAGTTTTTGTGATGATGCTGCACTCTCCAGACTGAAGCAGCAGATCAGGTGTTCAATCTGTTTTCTTGTTATTCTTGATTCAGTCAGATGACATACAAGTTAGACATCTAGATAAATAATTAAATCCACCTTACAAAGATCCAGCCATAAAATCCCTTAGCCAGGTGACTAAACACTTAACTGTGAAACCAATAAATAAATGGGATTTTTAACTAAAGCTTAAATTGGTCATATTTTAATTTTGTCATAATCTCTGCGTAATGACTCGTCTGCACCGTATCCTATAATAAAAGCATTGCTAATACATCCGACAATTAACGTGAGGTCTGCATGGATGACAGTAATGAGGCAGCTATACGTTTAGTGACTTTCAGCTGATTAGAATGGTTTTCTTTACTAAGCCTTTCATGTGCTAACATGCAGGAAGTGTTGGCCTAACCTCAGTAATGAAACACTGGAGCTGGCAGCAGTTGTCTCTAACAGGTGCTGAAGTCGTGTTGTGACAGGTTTGCACTGCTTCAAGGTTTCTAATCTCTTTGTTACGATGAGTTCAGTGTAGGATAAATACATGTTTTGTGCCATGTATGTCTGCAGGACATTTGACATGTGATCCCCTGCACACTTTTGTCTGAACCTGAACCTTCAGTGTGTTCAAACAGGGAAATTAAGATTTGAGTTGTTTAGGCAAGTTTATTTATTTATAGCACATTTCAACAACAAGGCAATTCAAAGTGCTTCACACGAGACATTGTTGTATAGCTAGGCATAATCTACAAACGACAAATTACTGTGAAACAGCAATGTTGTGCCTCTCTCTTTGAGGACGTTAGCCTTAGATTTCTGAAGTACTATCGCTCCAGGTCAGGTCTTGCCAACCTTGAAATGGTCCCATTATTTCATTTGATTCTTTTAGTAAATAAAAACACCAAACTTTGGACATATTCATACGATACAGGTGATTCAAACAGCCTATCCTACATTGGATATAAACACAACTACAAGGTAGTTTGTAAAAAAGCTGAAATAATGAAAACAATTCAGATCAACTTCTTTCTAAAAGTGTTAGGTCCTGGCACGCTCACGTTTTTATATCTTTGTCATTTCAAACTTAACAAAATGAACAGGGTTCAGGTTTAATCTAAAGTCTGGAAGTTATTAGCTATAAATTCCTGGATTGGGAAAACACTGAATTTCAGGCTCAAATGTCTTTATTCAGTTTTTTTTTTCACTGGTTTTAATCCCTGCTTCGTTTGTTTTGGAGAGGAAGAGGGCGACAGACGGGGATAATTTGATCCAAAGTAGAAACCTTGTTAACAAAGTCCACCAAAGGAATCCAACTTAAAACTGTGATAACATTGTTAATGGCAGCGCGGCTCGCAGCGCGGCTCGCAGCGCGGCTCGCAGCGCGGCTCCCAGCGCGGCTCCCAGCGCGGCTCGCAGCTCCTCCTGAAGTCACTGAAAAGAGTCTGAAAACATTTCAAGTATCCAGGAGTTTTTTTTTTTAAATCTTTCATTCAAAATAAAGAAAAGAGTCTTAAATATTTGTGATACAACTTTTACATAAACTATAGTCTAAAGTTTCAATAAAGAATCATCATGTGTCCTCTGGGCCACATTCATTATCAGGATACTCCTCAACCAATCAGCAGCATTTCATCATTTTAGATCATTGTAAACATGGATATTTTGATAAATCATACTTTTTCAATATTCCAGTCAATCTTCATTGATTTTCAGTTTTTACCCTCAAATCATTTTCAGATAGTTTTCAATCATGAACACCATCACAGCCGACACACCAGGTTGAAACTGGCTTTGTCAAGCTAGTTGGGAGGAAGTTATGTCTGTGATAACCACACCCGGATGTTTCAGCAAATTTGCATGTCACTCTTACCCGACATGCACTTTTAACTGTCATTATTTTGAGCTGTGAAAGGCCCCGCTACCTGCAGACATTCTTCTTCTAACTACTGACTTTGCTTAAGTGTATCTGAGGTTGCACATTCTTGTTTCTGGCAATCATTTCTTGTCATCGTTTGTTTGCAGAGGCAGGAATGTTATCTGGCTGAGGTGTTAGGAGAGTTTGACAGAAATCGTGCACAGTTTGTCAGCAGCAGAGGATATTCATGTGGTTTGTAGAATGAATCCTCATTTGTTTCTTCTGGTGCTGACAACAGTGAAACAATAACGGTAGCCAGTTTTTTTTAATCACATCTGTGCAGCATAGAGAGAAAGTCTGTGCCTTTAAGTATCAAGAGGGTCATGTCCCACACTGGCAGTCCTCATGACAGGATGGTATGTCCGCCCTGATGAGTTGGCCTGTTCTGCCGAAGAGTTTTAAAAATAGACGCCTCTGAAAGATCAGCTGTTGCTGCACCCCAGGTTTAGATTTGGTCTGTGGGTGGGGGATGGGGTGGAAGAGGAGGGATGTGGCTCAGCAACTGGCCATCCTACCAGCATGGAAACATTGGAGCAGCAAGTCGCTGCTTGGGATTGTTAGACAGCGTAGCAGAGAGCTGGAGAAAACAGTTATAGAGGCTGGTAGCTCAAGCTGCTGTGTTAGATCCTCACATTTGTTGAATCTTTCTCTACCTCCCTCATTGGTTAAGAGAAACTTCATGATGTAAACCTGACTGAGTTTGGACCAAAGGGGAGCAGACCACACAGCAGGAAAGAATGTCGGCACAGAATACCAGAGCATTAGTATTGCTGTACTTTAGGGGGTTGGTTCCCTACACATGTCAAACAATTTCTACTGGTTGTAAACATTCGTTTGTGGCATGAAGTTGGCAAACTGTGGCTGACCATAACTACTCCCAAACTGTTTGGAACTGTTTTGCAATGTTGACTGAATTTAAATTGCAATAGCACAACTCATAACAAACACAGAGTGAAGCTGCAATGCTAAGTTGATTCTTGTTTTGGGAAACTCATTTGAGAATCGATCAATCCTTTGAGTCATTTTCATCGCACAAATATCTAAAAGGTTCTGGTTACAGCTTCCTTAAATGCGAGAATTTGCAGCTTGTCTTCCCCATTTATGACAATAAAGGAAGAGCCTTTTGTTTTGGACTGTTGAGGGGACAAAAGAAGACATATAAAAATGTCGGTTTGGTAAAAGTGTTGCCTCCAGGTGATTTTAAGACGTCTTTGACTTTTAGACGTGTCTGGATTGGAGATATTTTTGCAAAGGTTGATTAAGCGAGACATTTCAACACGAGTGTTACTGAGCTCTGACTCATGTTCGTCGTGCTTCCACCACACTGTAATGAAATTTGAACACACTGGGACACCAATATTACACCTCTGCAGAATCAATATGAAAGTTACAGCGCTGTTGGGGACTCTGAAAAGGGCTTTCATTTTCAGTGACAGACTGCCTACATGGGACGATTTGAACCATTTAAGCAGAAGTTCAGTTCTCCTAGTTGTTAGTGATCCAAATGATCAGTCTTGAGCCACCATCAGGTCCACATTTCAAAGAGTTCCTTACTTAAGATACGTTTACACAAGTCAGGGTTGCTTGTACTCCATTTGATATCTAGTGTGGTTTGATAAAAGTTTCTGTTCATGTTTGTAGAACCAGTCAGCTGTTTAATGAATCCTGATGAGCAGGCCAACAGCAGATTTTGTTTTGTTTTGGTGATTAACCAACCCATTTATGAAAAGAGGACAATTGGCCAAAAAAAGGATTAATCAAATCCCCGCATGCTGCTCGGGCTTTCTGCTCAGGATTTCAGCTTGTTTGTAACAGCTACTTGTGTATCAGTACTTTTTTTTTAGGTGAGATCTTTTCTCTCAAGTTTGTTCCCAACAGTGAGGTTCTGCGTACAGATGAAACTTTCACGTGTAAAGATTTATTAAGATAATATTCATTCTGTTGACTTGAAACTGTAGAATAAAAACATATATATATTTTAAGCTGTTTTTAGCTTTTGCCCTACTGAGTGTGACGTCTGCTATAAACCACAATGAAGTAATGAGAGAGCATTCAACCCATACAAACCTTTGGGCTCTGGTTGCGAGCCTCTTGATCGCAGTTGAACCAACGCTAACATTGCCTTCAACCGTCTTTAACATCACATACTGCATGTAGAAGAAGCATATATTCAAAACGTCAGAGTCATAACACGGAAAGTAAAAGATCCCTCTGGAACTCTTATTGATAACTTGTGAACTTTTAACCGTCCCCATGTATAGTTGTCTGTGTTTGTGTAGCACAGTGCACCGGCACTCCCCTCGATGTGACGTCAGAAAACGATGATCACAGTGATGATAACAGGCCTGGAATCTGGCCTAAAGTAAACTCTCCCTTTCTTGAAAAGGTTGTTAAAATTTCTTTCCAAGTTTGAAACACGCCCAAAGATCACAGCCGGCTGAATGTGTCAGACTAAACATCTAGCTGATCCTGTTCATGAACACGTGCTTGGCTTGTGTATGTTGTTAGATTAGACTTGCTACTCTCTTGATATAATGACTGAGAGTTGAAGAATAATGATCCTTAATGTCTCTCTTGAGTTGGAAAGTCACAACACGTGTTTATCTTACTGACAAACAGACGAGGTTGTTTGCTTTACACACACACACTCCTTCACATAGACCATGCTGCCTTTCTTAGTTTGTTTAGTGCTAGTTATACTGTTATATATTTCTAAAGAAATTATATTTATCTGGGGTGCCGGATACCCTAATGTCGCGCACCCCATGTACCCGGTATAGGGTCTATAGTCTTTGACGCAGCGACCGAGGGGTTCAAATCCAGCCTGGGCTCTTTGCTGCATGTCTCCCCCCCCCACACTCTCTCCTCCCCTCTCTTCAGCTGTTCTATCTAATACAGGGAAAAAGCCTAAAAACTCAGAACTTTGTTTAAAACATGTAAGTCTTAGTTACATTTCTTTAAATGATGTGGGCTTCCCAATGCAGGACTGCATTTTTGGTACAAAGCAGTACAAAGTGCAAAAGAAGTGAGTGATAGTGGATATACATCAGAAGGTGAAGGGATGTGATAATGAAAGAAAACTCCCAGATGATCACATCAGTGCTTTGTCCTCAGCCAGAGGCCGATGGTGTGGGTTTACTCATCTATCCCAAGTGTTTTCAGACTCTGCTGGTTTTGAAGTCATAAATTGTCACATCATAAAAGTGACACAGTTACATCTTCACCACTTTGCTTTCAGGAATAAAACATGACCGCCACTTGAAATGAGATCCAGAGAGGTTTGAAGAGCCGCTCTAATTTGACTTCTCCTGCACACATAACAGAAAACAAAGTATTATCGAGCAGTAATGGTTCTTCTTCATCAGTTGGCTTTGCAAACTGGTTTTAAGTCTAGAGAAAACAATTTCACAAGTGACTCTTTGATACAAACAGTAAATGGTTAAAGATGACCAACAGACCAGCCGTATAGCGCCACCTGTTGGCTTGGCATCAATACCCTTACATGGGTTAGAGTAACAGTCAGGTTGCAGTGATACTCCTCTAATGCCCACAGGAGATTTGATGTGGACGACATTTGTCTGCGCTTAAACTTGTTTGTCAGTGTTGACATTTTAAGATAGAGTCGGTCTTTCACAAAAACAGTCTTATCAGATTTAGTCAGAATTTGTCTGCATCAAGTATTAAAAGAGAGTGACTGACATTTATTATATAACAGATATGTCATACTGTCATGGCTGCAGGACGCTGCATACTTTAATACTTACATTTAAATTGTTGCTTGGACAGAATCCGCCGGATGAGAGGATTTCTGTTTTTTAAGCCCTTCTAATCCATCGCTTTCCATATGTGTTGCTCTGTTACACTGCATTAACTTTTCGAGTGTCTGTATAAAATCGGGTTGGTACATGCGACTTTAATGGATCTGAACTGGGGATTAAGTCGCCATGCTGGTGCTGAGGGGCTGGCAGAAGCTCAGTGAAGCATGGAGGAAAATTAGGTATTTAGGGAGGATTAGTCTGGAGGTTTATGATGGAGAACCACGTGTGTCAGGGAAGTAGTTCTAATTTCATTGAATCAAAGCTAATGGTTTTATAGACACAAGCTAAAGTAGTTAACAAATGATCGCTTAATAAACACAAATGTTATTGTGTGATATTCAAATGGGTAAAATATGGAATTACAAGGAATGAAATACTAATCAGGAAGTCAAAAAACAACAAATCTGTCCATATACATTTAAAATGATGTTAACTAAATGCATTTGTTAATGTGATTTCCAAATTGAGTTAGGGGTTAGGTAGACCAGCAGATTTTTCCTTTTGCACTTTCATTTCCAATCCCACAATAATCTTTTTCTTTTTCTATCATCAACTCATCTGATTGGCCGAATGGTGTAAATGAAGGGCAGGTTTGTCCAGGGCAGAGTGAGTGCATGCTTCATGAAGATAAAATGAACTTTACTTCTTTTGCTGTTTGTTTGTCGTGCACATTTATGAAAGTACGATTAGTCGTGTGTGGCCCTGTTTGCCCTTTAACCATTTCCACTATATCCTGTGTTCCTTTCTAGTTGATGGTGTGGAGGGGCAAACCCACCACACAATCCTCTTTTCACTTTTACAGTCATCTCAAGAACAAGCTGCAAAAAGTCAGAGTCCCTCATGCAGTTACAAGCAAGTTAATGTTTAATGCTGAGGACAAGCAGCACCCATTCACACAATGACTCTCACACTGAATACATAGAGCAGTTATTTCAATTCTAAGCACTTTTATCTTCTCTGTTTCACCCGACTGATTTTCCAGTGAACACCAATAATGAAGCACTTAAACATTTGTGTCCAAACAATTAGCTTGTGTATTTCCTGGTGTGTGTTTAGACACCAAACTTATCTCGCCTGACTCATGTCTCCTTAAAAGGAAGTGGCTGTGTGTGTGTGTGTGTGTGTGTTGACTTCCTTTTGATGACATCATCACTTGCAAAGCCCATGCAGATTGTTATCACAAACTCTTTCCTGTTTGTTCACCATGATTGAGTTCCTTCCAAAGCTTAGGGAGCGGTGGGGGTGGGTGGGGCTCCATGGGAAGAGAGTGTAGGTTCTGAAGTTAACTTTTTCACTCACCAGCCAAGGTGGCACCGTGAAAGAACATTTCTACCGGCCAAAATAATCAGTTGCGTGTTTGCTTCACACACACGTTGGTTTCAGCACATTTAAATGAGTTAATAAAGGAATATGTTCCATTGGATCAGATCACAGATTAAAGTCGTGGTTAAGGCTGGGCGATATGACCTCATTCAATACCACAATTGATTGAAGATTTTAACTCGATTACGATTAATGGATGATTATTTCGTTTTAGGTTTTTGTCCTCATAGTTCACTGACATGGTCTCTACTGTAAATGTGCTCAACTATTAAAGCTGGGGTATTGTTTCTAATGAAAGAGTGAATATCTGATGAACTATTTTGTGGTTATTTATTGAATATTTCAAACTGAAGTCAAAGCAAAGCTTGAAATGAAAACGACACATTTGAGTTTTAAAGTAGAAATGAACTTCTCTGAAACAGTAGAAAATAAATAACTTGCATTTCTTGCAAACAGTTTTTCCGCAGTGTTTCCATTTGACTTCTTTTTGTTCGGTGTCGTCTTCCCTAAAGACTAAATGTGTCCAAACGACGGACATTGCTTCCATGTCGTGGATTGGACGTGTCGTCACGTGACTCCGCCCTGAAAATAATCAAAATAATCGACATGGGCAAGATTACGTCGATTAGAGGTTCTGAATGTCGGTTTCGATTAATTGCACAGCTCTAGTCATGGTTCTGATTATTTTATCAGGAAATTAAGAAATGATAATGAAAGAATTTGCTTGTCTTTATTTACCAGGCCAGCCCCCTAGATCCTGCACTGCAGACTTAAGTTTCTCAGGGTTGTCAGTTGAATCAAATTTCAATGTTCAGTTCAGTTGACTTTTTATTTTTTCAGTTCAGTATCACACCACAATCCTATATCAACCTACACAAGCGTCGTGTTTTACCTGTCAGGCACAGAATAATCAAGCACAACTGGACAACACAACATTCATAGCCCACCTCTACTGTGTTTTAAGTCAAGGCTCTCAGGTTTTTTTTATCTTGGAGGAGACCACTGTAGATACATTTGCAAAAACCTCATAAAAGATGAACAATGACAAGTCATTTTGAGACTTGTTCTATTACAGGCTGCCATGCTATTGTCATGCAACGATGACACAACAAAGAATCATTCAAATCATCATTGAGTGTCTACCTTGGTAGGGTTTGACCATCACTAGGAGGGAGGAGGGAGGAGAAGCTTTCAGAGCCTCTGTAGTCCAGAACATGTGAGCTACATGGATCCAAACTGAGAGTGAACAGAGAGGATCGATGTAGAGAAAGAGCAGTCTGCTAAAATGTTGTGATAGCTGAAGTAATCGCTGTGAAGTCTTCCTGTAGTTCAGGCCTGTCACACACTCAATTTACCAAACCCATACACTGTGTCACAGGCATTTGAAACTCCCAAGAAGCTTCAGGTAACAGAAATGTTTGTCACAGAAATTCCTCTCTGCAACTGATCTGTTCTTCAGATCACTGACTGGGCTAGGTTGGGTAACTTCCTGTGAAGTATTGCTTATTCCCATCATGCTTTAGTAGCAATAAGAGTTGCAACATAAACTATTGCTGCCTGAGGCCCTGTGTCCATGTTCAGGTTTCAAGAAGCTTCCTATTACTTCCACAAGGAAAACAAGGAGGACTCTGCAGTGTCTGAACAATTGAAAACATGTGGGCACCATTGACAAAAATATGAAAAATGATGGTCATGAACTGCAGGTCACAGTCCTGACGGAGTGACCCACAGTTTTTTGAGAAGAACAGTCCGGTACTGTGTTTGTTGATTGAATGGTTTGGGATTTTCTACCTCCAATAATTCACTCGGTTACACGGGAATCATATTAATGTTCTGGGTAAGAAACGTTTTCTCGGTAATTCCATGTTTGGCTCTCAGTTTTTTCCCTGACATTGTGATGAAGTTAGGTTGGTTACTCAAACTGCGCTGCCTGCCTTATTTTATTTTAAGAAATGTCTGAAGCATGTTTGTTTTGTTCCTGGCCTGATGTGGCCTGCACTGTTAGTTGCTACCCAGTTTGTTTGCAGAGTCGAGAACTTGACAGCTGCTCTAAGTTTGTGGTGAGGCCAGAGGTTTGATTGCATGGTTGTGCGAGGCAAACAGGAGTTTTAACTTGAGTAACTCGCAGTTAAAGTTGTTGCAAAGAAAGGATGTCTGTGCTTCTAATAATCTGCATGGATCCTTGTTAGTCTGCAAACTTGTCAGCATTGCTGCCGTCTAGCTACAAAGCATGTTTGTAATCTAAGCAAAGAGGGATGTTGATCGAACTTGAATTCAGGTTAGTAACAATGACTTTTGATAACGCAGAGACACAAAGTTTCTGAAACACAGGCTCGATTTATCCACTTCTGCTCCTTCTGTTCAGTTGACTCATGCCTGTGGCTTCAGCAGAAGCTGAGTGTTTTAGCAGCCACTCCCTATAAGGCAGCACCTCGGAGGTTTATAAGGTTTTCAAAGAGGAAATACGTTTATTTTTCCATTTCAGTCATCACAACCTTCAACTGCATAATAACCAAACTGTGTGTGTGTGAATTCACTTAAAGGTCCCGCCTCATTTTGAATACATCCGAGCCTTAAGTTGGTCAGAAATCAGTTATTTCTGTATGCGCTCTTTGTCCAGCTTGTCAGCACTCGTGGTCATTAAAATACCCGTCCTGCTTTCAGCGGCTGAAGACTGGCATTCAGGGCGTGGGAACTCTGCCGACTGAGACTTAGTCAGACCAGGCTGGCATTTAGTTGTGGTGGCACTTGAAGGCTTGGTGCCCTCATAGATTATCAGTAGACACAAGGGATCAGGTTGACAGAAGCCAGGCCAATATGTCTGTCCTTCGAAGTCACCTCAGTATGTGGAACAGACGTGCTATGTGGGGCTGTAATGTGCAGTTTAAAAACACTGATTGAAGGAACTTTCTGATAGGAATGTTGACCAAGAGTTCAATGGAAACAAAGAAAGTGATCAAGGCAGAGGTAGACCAGCAATTTGTATACTACTAGGAAAAATGACGATTTTCTATCTCCATAGGGATCTTTTCTATAATGTTGTCAGACTCTGAGATTAACAAGGTAAACCCTCTGCCAGTCATAATTACAAACCTTTAGTGAACACACTTTGATTGGGTAGGTCGGTCCCCTCCCAAGGATTACGTTGCAGCCATTACAGCCTCTTCTGTGGCTGTTGGCGCGATCAGCTGGAGCAATTCAAGAGGTACAGATACTTTAGATCTGTAGTCATTTAGACCCTTACATATCTGAAAATATGGCACGTGTCAAAATGCTGAAATTCCCCAATAAGGGTGCATTACAGCTAGTTTGAGCCAAGTCGATTAAACGGCCTGTCGGGACTAACAGGAAGGATAACACACACTGTGTTACACAACCATCTTTACACAATATGTTTGAAATGTCGTTCTCTTTAACTCTTAACTTTCTTCCTTTCTTGCTCTTGGTATTTAAACCATTTCAAAGTTAGTTCCTTGTCTTGTCAGAGTATCCGTATTTTGTAACGAACTAGCTCATTAGCTCTCAGGAGGAGAGTCACCTTATTGAGATAGTGCTGAATGAGGACAGTTTTGATGGACCATGTAGGTCATTATAAATAGCTGGAAAGGAGGAGGGAAATAGATGTGCAATTCTATCTTTTGGCCTATTTAGATGGATCTCTCTGACTAGAGGATGCTGCATTATACACACAAAGTACAATATGTAGGGACACTGACGGTGACCCACAGTTATGTGTCTTTTCAATGACTGCAAGAGCGTTCAATTTAAGGAAAATGTTTGTGTTCTAAACAGCACAAAGAAATCATTTTTGAAACAACATAACACTGAGACAGTGTTTGTCTTGAAGGACGGTGAAATGTAAATATCAAAGCAACTCACGTGGTTCAAGGAAGTCCTCAACCTCAGAAACGAGTGTTGAATCTACTGTGAAACACTTTTCTTAATTTTGACTTCTAAGTTTTTTACAAAAAGTCTTAGTGTGTTATTAATAAATCAGAAGTTTCCATATAGGTTTTTATTAAGTTCTGGTGTTACCCAGAGTGAGGTTGTTCTTCAAACATACACATCACTCCCTTCCAACCAGTAAACAGCAGCAATGATGGAATCATTCACACTTCTGTTCTGAGTTTTATTTAGTGCTGAAACAACTCGTATGAAAGCTGACAGTGTGGCAGGAATACATCACTGTCTATGGAAAGACTTCTCAATGTGGACGGACTGTCTGAATACTCACTTTTCACACCTTTCTATATTAAGAATCATTTTCCACAAATCATGCTGGACCTGCTTCTCGGTTTCTCAAGTTTATGTTCTCTGTCAAACTTAGTGAATGTGTTGTGATTTATTTGTAGGTAAGAGGGATTGATAACTCTACCTCTGCACACCAACATGATTTTCTGTTCCTTAGACAAAGCATTATGACGTACTGTAGTTTCAGATTTGTAGTCTGCACCGATGAATATAAAGTGAGATGTGGTATCACTCTGTCCTGAGATTTGACTGCAGAAAAGAACATTGCACAAAATACTTTCTATAGAAGTATACGGCCTTTATTTCTGCACACGTTAGCTTTTAAATCAAGCTTCTTTAGTTTGGAAACTTTTCTGCCGTGCCTCGACTGTAAGGATTGTTTTATTCAGCCTGCTGCTCTTGGGTGGGGTTTACAGCATCCGCACATTTTGGATCATGTCAATTAAGCCGCCTTCCGCAGGAAACTCTTATTCAGTAAGATTTATGGCTTGTCCTGGAGTTTTTGTGTCGATTGATATTTCTTTGTATGTGGCACTGTAGCACCCTCTCATCAGATGCCTCATTCAAAACTAGTTGTAAAATAATTTGCTAATTATTTCCACCCCAAACATTTGCGTTTTTCCTGTCTTCTTGCCTTGTATACACAATGTAAACCAATGACATCAGAGTTGTAAACACTCTTAACCCCTGAGCTTGAGTAAGTGAGAGTCAGTGCAACATCACCCTCAGAACAAAGTGCTCATAGAGGAGATTTTTCAGAGTTGTGTTTGTGCTGCTAGATGCTAACAGACTGATGACATGGTACTGCTCACACACTGCAGCTCTGCCACCATCATTGACGGTAAAATGTGTGCTAAGAGCGAGACCCAGTATGTTTAGATGTGTCAGCACTGTTACAGCATTAGCTTAGAGGACCTTCTGTGTGTGTGCGTGAAGGCCATGGGCATAAATGTTAAGAATCTGAAGCACAATAAGCAATCGTTGACTGAGAGGAAATACCATTCAGACAGTCAGCGAGGGAGCCAGAGGGAGGACAGAAATCACTGAGGACTATTTCTGGTATATCTCTTTCAATTCTCTGATGAATGCTTTGAAGAGCTTCTTGTTTGGGTTTTTGTTGGGAATGTCCTGGTTAGACATTTACTCACATCCATGAACATGAGGTGCTGAGCACGCACAGAGATTACTGCAGGGTAAAAAAATCATATCTACTGATGCAGCAACAAGCCTGCTGTTCTCAGGCCGCTCAAACACTTGGAAAGCAGACTTAGGTTGGTAGTCGTTATGTAAACTCATCCTTAAGACATTCTGATCTGTAATTTAAAAGGATCTACACATTAAATGGAAAGAGAAAAGGAGAGCTGCACTGACCTATAGATCACAGCCATTATCACAGTTGGGTCAGTCAGGTTTTTAGGCGAATAGGCAGAACCCCAGATGATTGTAGGGACGTACGCAATTAGTGGACAAACATCAGTACCTTCCCTAGTCGACACCAGAGTTACTATATAGTTAGGCCCCGAAAGATGGTTAAACGTTGTGTCTAAACTGTAACACAGCCACCAGTCACTGGGTCTGTAGCTCCTCCTGTGGGCCTGCTCTCCCTGCTCTTCTGTTCAGATGTAAACAAGCACACTGCGTGGACAGGTGCCATCTGTGGTGGAGCAGCACCGGTAAACTGGCCTATATAACCACTCGACCAGAGCAATGCGTAACCACATTCAGCTCAGGCATGTGGAGGTTAACCTGCAAGGAGGACCGGAGGCTGGTGGTGCTCGCACTGCTAGCGTTAGCTACACTTAACAAACAGCTCATATTAAATGCAACTGTCATAAATAATTCTGAATACTGATGCCAAGTGGTTAATCGTTTTTGAATGATTTAACGCGAGATGTTGTACGATTAAAAAAACCTCATTAACAGAGTCATGACTTAAAGTCACTGATTCTTGTTTGTGTGAACACCTTTGCCTTTAAATCCAGCTCTTTTCTTTGTGTCTTCTGTTCCTTGGTCACGGTGACAGACATGGGGGAAATGCATCCGTGTGATGGTAGGAGGGATTACAGCGACCCCGCCTAGAGGCAAACAGACTGCTGCAACCACACTGTGTCACCACAGAGTTAGAGGAAGGAAATGCTTACACACTGTGTAACGCACACTCTTACAGTACACTCTCTGAGAGAGGTCCTTTTAAGGAAAAGGTCCTGCTCCTGCATCCTGAGTGCTGAGTGGAGCAAAGGCAATGCCTTCAAATACACAAATACATATACATTACTCACATTTACACACTGTTGTGACTGCACGTCTGCATGGGCTCTGAATATTCTCACAACTTATAAATATAGTCAACTAGAGCTATTCAGGGTTTAAAGGACACTTGATATTCTGTGTTTATAGTCACTGCTAATCCAGTTACCTAACAGCAGTGTAAACAACATGATCTGTGAAGACGATTAGCAGCTATTAACTTCATTTTTTAATATACCGGGAGCAACATTTTAAAAGCAGGACTTTGGGACACTTTTAAACCCTCAGAACTGAAATAGAAACAGTCAACCAGTTTCTACATTGATTTATCTTCTACGCGAGATGCTATATTTTGGAGTATTTTCACATGCTATCTTCCTAGAAAACAGCTGGTGATGGTATTTAAAGTGTCAGATGTAAAATGATTCAATAATTGGAGACATTTTCTAACCGTTTTTACAAATAAACACACAAAACAAGTCGATCCAAACATTTAGGAGAAAAGAAAACACCAACTAAATTCTTCTGAACACAATAGAAGTTATTTGAACCCTTTGTGTGTTTCATCTGCAGAGGAAATGCAGTTTTGTTTTGTTCTCCATGTAGTTTCTTCAAATGATTCATACCCACAAGATCTGTACAACCCAAAGGTTATAAAGGTTCTCCTTCTAGCTATCAGGTTTTGTTTTCATTCGTTTAAAACAGGAGTTTGACAATAATCTTCTGCAGACTCCTGTAGGGATCCATTTTCACTGCATTAAATCTTTAACTCTTATTACAGGGTCGTTATTCCTCGAGATTTAAGAATTCACATCTCTGAGGAACTGGACGTCTTTTCACACGAGTGTTCCTCATTTCTCGACGTATTAAGTTGTGTCCCTGGCTAAATTGGCACCTATCTCACTTCCATTTTTTTCCTGTTTCCTCTTTCTCTTTTCCTGTATCTCTTCTTGCCATCCTCTCAGGCTGAAGCCAGGCTGGCAGCAAAGCGGGCAGCCCGAGCAGAGGCCAGAGAGATCCGGATGAAGGAGCTGGAGAGACAACAGAAAGAGGTACAGTATAAGTTGAGAAATATACGCTACCACAAGAACTATGGTGTACTGTAGCTGTATTGGTAAATGGCTCCTCCTGGGGGTGGTCAACAAATGAATCTACCACTATTATTCAAATGTGTCACTGTAGAGGCTTTTGTACGCCACATGGCCTGGTAACACGTCACCATAAGGCCTGCAGAGAGATTTCCTGTTGGTAGTTTGTGCCTAAATCATTTCCTGTCCACATTTGTTCACACTCACAAGCTGTAACTTTAAAATGGACTTGTAAACAGGAAGCTACAGCTACTGTACGTTGGAGACTTTATTACACTTTTAATTGTTTACCTCTATCTTTATTAGAACATTAGCGTCGAATAGCAGTAGGTGAATAATTGTTTCATCGAACTCTTGAGTTACTTTTGTTTGAGGAAGCGTTAAACGTGTCAAATTGAGGCTCAGTTTCCAGTAACATGGACTTTTAGTTTTTTACAGTGCAGCGACCCACTGTGAAGTTTAGCACGCCAGCAGCCAAAGCAATGAGACCACGGCTTCGACGAGAGTCACTAATTACTCTATCAAGGAGGGCATGAACATTTTCCATTTAATCTCAGGCCAAGCTGGGAAAAAAACAAACTTCAAAGAGTTAAACGGAAACTTTTCAGGTCACACATGAACGTGGAACAGGCGGCTCAGGAGATGACGATCACACAAACTGTTGTGAGCAGTTCTTCCAAACCAAAATAAAACACTTATTGACATCCTTTTAGCTGTGACACACACATTTGAAAGGCCACTATGATTATGCACAAAATGAAACCTGCCCAGTTTTTTATCTTTATTCTGTTTGCACAACCCTGTCTCTTTGGAGAACAACAGACTATGGAGTAAAGTAGAAGTGGTAGTCATTACTCCTTTGGATCATCTAATACCTGTAAGACCTTTAGCTGGGACCTCTAGATCAAGTCCATAGTGATCTTAACATTCTGCATTAATCCCCTTCAGTGCCAACCTTTGCAAAGGCACTGCAGTCAGTGTGATTTGTGTTGAAACAGGTGCAGAGCTGAACCATCTGTGTGTGTGTTTGTGTGTTTGGACTGCAGGTCAGTAGTGTGTTCATCGAGTTTTTCCTTCCCTCGTTGAGCTACTACGTTCAGAACTGTGGGGAGTCCTGCTTTCCCCAGCTCACTATTCTTAGCGGGGAGTAATCCCAGACACACAAACACACTTCCGCTTCTCACCTGTCGACACCAAACTTATTAAGGTTGTCTGTTTTCTGTGTCCAGAGAGGATTTGGAAGTTAAGACCCCTGAAACTCTACTTACATGTAACCCAGGTGGCCTGGGACCTAAATCTCTTTGAACTTTCTCGCGTCAGCCCTTCCTGTAACCTCAAGATATTTCTCTTTGTTTGTTTTTTATCAGGGCATAAAGTCGGTTTTCTGCCAAGGATTCTTACAATAGATGAACAGTGTTTATGTTCTGATACTGGTTTATACAGAGAAACATTAAGGGAAGTACGAGGACACATCCTTTATTTTAATAACAGTTTTGGATCTGAACCGTTATGAAACAAGACTATTGAGAATAAAAGATGACTGTTGAACATTCCCCTCTGCAATGATGCAACGTTCCTTAGCCGTGCACTTTTATCCCTCTGTACACATTCATTCAGGCAGATTGCAGACACACAACACTTTGAAGCCAGCAGACAAAATAAATACACAGATCGCTGCGTTTTCTCCTCTTGTGAGGGAACTCTGTAACAGCCGATCCTTAAATCTGCTGTGGCTGGCCGTAAAAAGAGTAAAGCTATGTTAATAATCAACTTCAATCACTGATGGTGACACACGAGAGAGAGGAACAATGGTTGCTCATAATTACAGATAACTCATTTGTCATTATGAAGTATTGGGATAATCATGGTGCTGATCAACATTCTCCACACATAGACAAACACAGGTCATACACACTGGATTAATGCTCATTGTTAATCTAAGTCTGTTCAGAGGTTGACTCTGTTGATGTGTGTGTGTGTGTGCACGCTTATGTGTGTCCCTTAAACCCATTAGCTGAGTTTTAAAGTAGCTTAGCAGGTTGCTCCTTGCCCAAGCCTACAGTGTACATTTGTTGTTGTAGTTGTCGCCGTGTTGTTGACGTGAACATGGCTTTCCTCACTTACGATCACCTTCGGGACTTCTGGAAGTTTCCTCACATACTGAAGACCGGACTTACTGCTGGATTACTGGCCGTATAGCACAAAGCGCTGTGGTTACTTCTGTTATTCTAAGCTCAAATCTCAGTGCTCAGTCCAACCGTGCTCCTGCCTACATGACCAGTCGTGGTCTTACACATTGATCGACGGAGGATGCAACCTTTCTTTGTACCCTGAGGGCAGGCAGGACGGCTGGGCGTCGGCTGGCAGGGAGGGGGCTGAGGGCCGCCCTCTCCGGGCGCCCAGGGACCCCTCCGATCACAAAGGGGAGCTTGGTGAGTGGAATAGAAGGGGTGCATATATTTAAGCTGATTGTGTAACTCAATGAATAAGCTTATGACGACGTCTGGCTCTCTCACTAATTGGTTGTCCAGACATGTAATGAGAGACAAGTAAGCAGACGAGAGCCCACCAGCCTGTTATTGATCTGTTTCATATTGTAGTTTGATTATGGGCTTCCTCCTCATCATATACTGTAAATGTTTGAGCCTAGATCCACATCTGCTGGTTTGAAAGCGTCTTTTTGTAGACACAGTCGGTTGTTAAGTCAAGCATATGTAGCACATCTAGATGAAGAGATTTGAATTCCTCTGAGTTAAAGGCACAGAAGCTTTCACTTTGCTTCTAACAAAATGGTTATTTAATGCAGTAATAAAATTACATTTGTGGATTGTTATTCATTGCACTGGTGACATCCATTGTTAGATATCTGGATCCGAGTAGAGAAGCTTGCTGGTGGAGTCTTGTAGTTTTTGTGTTTTTTGTGTTGATCCAGAAACGTAAATCAAAACTCACCTTGACCGGCAGGTGGATTGCAATTACTACTACTACACAAGCTGAGGACATCACACCCATTAACTCCAAGGTGGCGCTGTATAAACCCAGTTTGCTTGAAAATGTGTGAGCCAAATATATTTAAAATGACTTTATCTTGACGTTTAAATCTCTAGTTATTTCTAAAAATGGACAATATTGCGATACCTTTCTTAATTTTCCCCCGTTTCCTGTTTTGAACATCTCATCGTTAAGCCCTGGACCCTTCATCAAAAACGTGTTCAGCATTTTCTACAGATTCCCTGATTTTTAAGTTGCAAAGGAAATGTGAACGTGCCAGTCCATTTTTATTGTGTATAAAAAAAAAATACTCAAAAGAGTTACAGATGTAGTCATGTCAAGTAGAGCTGGGCAATTAATCGAAACCAACATTCAGAACCTCTAATCGACGTAATCTTGCCCATGTCGATTATTTAGATTATTTTCAGGGCGGAGTCACGTGACGACACGTCCAATCCACGACATGGAAGCAATGTCCGTCGTTTGGACACATTTAGTCTTTAGGGAAGACGACACCGAACAAAAAGAAGTCAAATGGAAACACTGCTGAAAAACTGTTAACTGCAAGTTATTTATTTTCTACTGTTTTAGAGAAGTTCACTTCTACTTTAAAACTCAAATGTGTTGTTTTCATTCTTTTTCATTCAAGTGATGCTTTGATTTCAGTTTGAAATATTCAATAAATAACCACAAAATAGTTCATCAGATATTCACTCTGTCATTAGAACAAATACCCCAGCTTTAATAGTTGAGCATATTCACAGTAGAGACCATGTCAGTGAACTATGAGGGCAACAAACACAAACGAAATAATCGTTCATTAATCGTAATCGAGGTCAAATGTTCAATTAATCGTGATGTTGATTTGAGGTCATATCGCACAGCCCTAATGTCAAGTTTGTCTCTACTGGAAGTCATATGTTACATCAAATGATTCTGAAAGTAGATTTATTAACATGAACAGAGCATCAGCCTTTAGTTTTACCCTCAACATACTGTGACAAAGAAAATCAAGGCTCTGCTGTTTCTGTTGCTGAAGTTAGAAAGACAGAAGAACCCTCACTGTGACGCTTGCAGCGCCTCTAGTTTACGAATGTGTTTCACCTTTACAGCTCAATGTCATCTGCTTCAAAGAGAGGGTGACTATGTTTTCATGACTAGACAAGATTCAGCAAACTTTAGGAGTCTGCTGTGGTTAAAGGACACCAGGGTGGAGACATGACCTCTGGAACAAACCAGATATAAATCATGAGCAGTGACCCACGGGGCGCAGAAGTCCATACACCGTTTATTATCCAGGAGTGCTTGTTGCAGCGGTGAAAGAGGTCATCTGGGAGTGCATCTCTGAAAGCCAGTATTAAAAGCAGCCAATCCATATAGTGGGCAAGTACACAAGGCAGACAGTGTAGTAAATCTGGATTAAGCACTCCACCAATGGGTTGTGCAGTAGTTGGGTGATGTGTTGTCAGTGTGTTGGAGAGGGCTGGGCGGTGCTCTTCTACATTTAGGAGCTATACTGTGAAAGAAGGATTCCCACATTTAATTTATACGTACACGATCACTCTGACAAAGGAGTGTCAACGTTGTTGGGCAGTGACTGTTGTTGGGAAACGTTCTCAATTTACTTCTGCTGCCTCTTCATGACCTACAAAACCACATCATCAGTGAGATGATTTACTATTTCTATGCAGTTATTTTTAATGCCTGTCATCTCGTCAGATTATGACAAAGCAATGTCGTGCACGCAAACTCTGACAGTCTGTTTACTCGTCCTCTGGCAAGCTTTACAATGAGTAGTAGTTTTGCAAGTTAATAGAAAGCAGGAGGAGATTTGATGAAGAGAATACGACACATGGACAAACTGGGCACGCTCAGGAAAGACATGAGGAGATAAGAGTTGTCTAATACGAAGCTCAAATGAACACTCACAAAATCAGCGGTCGATTCTGGTCAAAAAACATTTCTGATTTATGAATAAAATATAAATAGTGGTTATTTGCTATGATGTGTATTCTCCATCAAGTGTTCCACATTTGTGATGGCATTGCCAACATGAGACAGCTTCTTGGTGACTGGTAAAGACTCAGTCTACTTTGTCCATTTAACATAGATGTCAGGAAGTTTCTGACACTAAGGGCGCACTCACACTAGGCAAAGTTGTCCCGTACTGTGCTTAAGATTGTCCCCCCTCCCCCGCTGGCCTGCACTCACACTGCTCCAGGACTAACCTGACCTGAGCTCGGTTACCTCCTGTACATAACGCCGTAATACAACACATGCATGGCTTTACGTGATTATTACAAGACAGGCAGACTCGAAAATAAAAAGAGAACATGACAGCTACTTCCAGAATTTGTGGCTTATTTTGAGTTATTTTAGTCAGAACACTCCGGCATCTTGATAATGACGGCTGTCCACGTTGTGTGCCCGTGCTTGTGCTCGTGCATGAACTGTACCGTGCCGAAGCACACCTCTTCCAAGCGTTCCAGAGCCAAGGAAGTGTACTGAGCTTGAGCACGTCAGGGCTGAAGTGTGCTTAGGCACGATACGGATTGTCTAGTGTGAGTGCGCCCTTATACACTTTCCTGAGGATTTCTCTCTCCATTTTCCAGGACTGGGTCATGTTCGTGTAACCTTTGTGTGATTTTTAGGATTGTGACACTCACTTACTGTATTAAACAGTACGACCTGGCTCGAGTCCTTGTATCCATAACCTCTGAATGAGCTGTTCAGGGAACATCAATGTAAGACTGAGGTGAATAGGTCTAAGTATCCCTTCTTCTGTTTACCTGTTAAGGTAGAGCTAAACCAGACACTCCTGTGTATGTAAATGAAGTCTTTATGTCAAAATAGTGTGGTGACGTTACATAAAGTTATAAGTGGTTGTTTCCCGTTTAAAGAAAGGATGTAAGCTTTACAAAAAAAGTGTAATTCCATCTTCTTTCCTGTCCTTTGTTTTTAGAAACATATATTAAACGGTCTAAGGCATTCAGGGGCAAAAAAACAAACACTTGTAGAGATTGTACTTTGATCAGGTGAGCTAAAGAAATCTTCGTAAGCATTTCCAAATCTTCTATTCCTATTAATCATTAAAACCTCCAAATATGAAAACAAAGAGGCCTGTGTTTGAAAACACCTGCCGTCCCCCTAATGTTTAATAGAAGAGGCGTTCATTTGGTTTAAACAAGGCTCCTTGTATCCATTACTGTGATCCAAAAATACAAATTTAAAAGTCCAACGATGTGTTCGTTTGTCATGCAGCACCATCGTGATCATTACAAAGAAAACACACCTAGCAATGTGTCAGGTTTAGCTCAACTTTTTGCTCTTCATGCAAACTGAACACAACAGACGAAGTTGACAATATTTCTCAGCATAGCACGAGCTCTACTTGGAGTCCTCCGTTGGTTTTGGTTCCTGGTACCAGGATGTGTTAGGAGCCAGTTGTTTGTCACAAGATTCAGATCTGCAGTCACGGGAACGTGGACCTGAAAGTGACACTGTAGCACTGGACCACCTCAGCTTTTCTACCAGCCTAAAGGCATCCTGGGAAAATGTCTGATGTTTCCCTCTCGTGGGTCCAGTGGTCTCTGTGTTTTCTTGGGTCAGTTGCTGCTGTTCCTGCCGTGCAGAGGGGGTACTTCACATTCCTGAGTGGCTCTCATTAGCAGAAACTTTCCTCCGTATGTTTAGTCTTGCATGTTTGTCTTCATCACGACCTCCTGAAGCTGTGACCTTTTTTAAGAGTTAAGGTTTCATATCTTTGTTTCTGACATCTCATTGTTTTTCTCTTTTCTTCTCTTGTTTTTCATTTTTATGTCTTCCAAACTTTCTCCTCTGTCTCTCATCGATGTTGGTGTGCAGATCTTTCAGGTGCAAAAGGTAGGCCTCGCTTTCCTTCTCTCCACCTTCCTTTAATCATTTTTTACATTCAGCATGATTATCCAAGGCTACTCGTGAGATGTTTGTTGCCCTAATTTCCCCGTCTCTCCATAGAAATATTACGGCTTGAACACCAAACTAGATGACCGATCGGACAGCAAATGGGGCGATATTGAACAGTGGATGGTACAGTGTTTGCGCTGTGTTGACCAAATTTAACACAAAAAAGCCTCTTATTAACAAAAGGTGCACGTGTGTGTTTGCCTCCGGTTTTTTGTTTTGTTGGAAAATTGCAGAGTCCGCTTTTGAATTCCACTTAATTCCTGTTAAGCTATTTTTGAAAATAACAGATTATAAGGAATCAAAGCTTGGCCATTAATGATAATCCACTTATTAAGAGGAGCAGGGTGCCCGTTTGGCCTTTTGGCTTCGATTCAGCATGACCATCTGGCCTGTTGGTGTGAGACTGCACGGGATTTACTGTGTTTTACTTCTTTAGTTTTCCACTTTGAATAGTCTTTACCCACAGAGAGCTTCAAACACAGAAGTGAAGACTCTTAGCGTGTGCACGTCTTCTAATCTGACTAACCGCAGCGTGTTTTTTGTTTGTTTTGACTGAAGTAATTCACTCAGTGTGTTGCAGTTTGATGTGACTCTGTTTGTGCAACATGGGTGTCTCAGTGGATTTTGGCCGGATTACTGATGGTGGTTTTAAGAACATGAACTGTTTCTATAAACAAGTGTGCCCCTCACTGTGACGTTAAAGCTGTCTCCATGTGTTTAAAGCAGGCGGGCTGCACACTTTAACTCACAAGAGAAGAAGAGTTTATCTGTGAACACGTGTTCATTGCTTCCTAATATCAAGATGAATGGAATAGAATTAAATAAATACTTCAGCTACTTTTTGGCATTCAAAAGGAAAACATTTGTCTTTGTTTTTAATAGTGATGTTACATAATACTCTTTACCCTTCACATTTCAACCATTACAAACAAAGATTTGAAGATTTGCTCCGTCTTTCAGTTCAGCGTCCAACCATACTCCGACATATTCATACACAGGTCTCATGTAAAACCTGTAGGACTCGGGTGGATCAGAGTTTTCCTTCACCGCTTGCTTTGCAGACTTTTTCACATAGCGTCCTCCCACTCTTTGTTTATAATTATGTACATTGATTAGGACTTAAGTAAGCTAGCGAGCTAAAAGTTGCAGCAAATAACCTGTAGCCCTGAAGACTGACAGAGAAGTGCAGAAGAAACACAGATTTTTATTTTGTGTTCTGACTCAATTTAATCACTTCTTGGTTTATTGAAGAGACTAGGAGGTCTTCACAGATAATTCTCCTCCCTGTGAAAACCTTTTTAAACAATGAATTTGAAAGGACTCCTTACCTTTCTACCTATTTCTACAATGAAACTGCTTGATTCAGTGTTTTTCCCAGTTTAAATCAATGTGTCTGTTTGTTTGGAGAGGAGAGGAAATCTGTAAATGAAAGGGATCACAGTAAATACCTTGTGAACAATGAACAATGACAGGTCATTTTAAGACTCGTTCTGTGAAGTGAACAGCCTTCCCTGCCGCTGCTCCTGCATGCGTGTGAGCATTGACAAAGCTAACGACAACTAACGAGTCTCTGTCTTTAAATTGTTGACTTTCAGCGTGCAGTCCTGGAGTTATTGTGGTCCTTAAATGACTTTCAAACATAGAGGTCTTAAATTTAACAATCATTTTGGACTGAAAAGAACACATGCATTTTTTCTGTTGAAGTTAAAACGACAATTTCAGTGTGAAGATTGACCACTTCGGTCACTCTGCACCTTAAGCAGCATTTACTGTCCTCATACATCCGTCACATTGATCATTAACTTCTCTCGCCTCCCATTCACCCTTCATCTCCTCTCTTCCCCCTCTCCCCCTCTCCCTCTTCCAGGAGGACAGTGAGAGATACTCACGTTCTTCAGTGACACACACGGTTTGTAGCTCTTCCTCTGTTTCCATCTCATCATTCCTTTCTTTGATTAAAAACATTTGCCTCGACAAATCTATAAATGGTGTATGAAAAACATGAAAATGTCTGTCATGAAATTAGACAGAGAGGAACTCATTATCTTTGTGAACTTCAGGTCAGTAGATTTTCTAGATTATGTTCAACAAGTTGTGAGAAACAACATTGGAGTGTACTGTTTTCAACAGGCTCATTTAAGGTAAAGCTATAGTTCTTATTAAACCTGATACGAGACTTTATTCTACCTCAACACATCTCGCTCTTTTCTGTGTAAATGTTCCCCTTCATTAGCTGTCTATGCAAACTCAACACTTCCATGTTCACATGTTGTCTATCTATCTGTTACGTATTTTTAATCAATGCTATAAAATACCAATTAACCTAACGAGCATGTCTTTAGACTGTGGGAGGAAGCCGGAGTACCCGGAGAGAACCCACGCATGCACAGGGAGAACATGCAAACTCCACACAGAGAGGCTCCTGTCAGACAGGGAATCAAACCAGGAACCTCCTCCCACTACACCACCGTGGATTCCCCAGGGTACTCCGGCTTCCTCCCACAGTCCAAAGACATGCTGGTTGGGTTAATCTGTGACTCTAAATTGCCCGTAGGTGTGAATGTGAGTGTGGCTGCTTGTCTGTCAGCCCTGTGATCGACTGGAGAACTAAAAACATTGAGTAAAAAAGTTGTTTGTTAAAGGGGAACTGTGCTGGCCCAATCCTGTTGTTTACAAAGCCTTAACTGGGATGAGCTCGACATGCTTATAAACTTGAGCTTTCTTTTATATTTGTTTATTTTTATGTACTTTTCCTCCCATTCTCAGTTTGTTTGTTTTTTTACTCATTTAAATGAAGGTCACAGACAACATGCACATCAGATCTTTCTCCAAAAGTGTCAAAAGAAATGAAATGGTACCAACTGAAGAGCCGTTTGGGGGCGGGCTCTAATTACTGAGCTGAGCCAAATGATCCGGATCACTAAGAAAGAGCCACAGTTCCAATAACTCAACTGAACCTTGTGTCCTTGCAGCAGGAAACCCTTCTACCTGTTGACCTACATCACATACTGGGGCCATCTTCTAAACTCTAACCATCCATTTCAATGTCTCACTCTCTCACACAGCTCTCTGACGAAGATGAGCGGATGTCAGTGGGAAGCCGGGGCAGTGTCAGGGTCAGTATCACTCAAACAGCACATGCTTTGAAAACTACAAATTCTCTCTGAACCTCTTTTTTTTCTCATCACTTATGAAACCTTTCCTTTCCACAAAGAGGCACCTTGTCCTCTTGAACGTTTGCTTATGTTGGAGGCAGTGTGTCTGTCCTTGGTAATGGTGTAGGTGGCACTTTCTGGTGATGATATTATTGTGTTCTTTGCACAGTCGGATCTTGATGCAGTCGGTGCTTATGCTGGAGGGGTAAGGGCTGATGTTCCTGGATGACACTGTGGATGCATTTTTAAGACTGCTACCTAAAGATTTGTGGTGTTTACCTGTTGTTGTTGTTGACTAATACCTCCGGTCTTGAAAAACGAAGCCAATGCGGAATTGCAAACTCCTGCAGTTCGTCGAGTGTCCGCTTGAGGCTGGCTGCAGGAACACCGGAAGTCACATACACATGACTGGCAAAAAAAGCCTTTTTTACAGCATAAATAAACATGTTTACAGCCTGGTACAAAAAAATAAATAGGTCTGATAGTTATTGTCATCATGGGCACACACTGTACGGGGGGTGAATGTTTTTTAAACGGCTCTGTTTTGGATTTTGAAAACGATACGTGTTATCCATAGTTAGGCGTGTAGCTGACATGATTGACAGGGGGGCGAGATTTAACGGTTCGTCAAGAGGCTTAAAACCCGCCTCAGCTCCAGCTCTCAGCCTGTCGTTAGGTTGACTGAAAGTTAGACTGAGAGGATTTCCAGCATGGCGGCTGCTGCTGATGAGCCTCCCGAGCCCCCTGCAGGAACAGATGGCTGACGTCACTCAGGCTTCATCCATTAAAAGTTGCAGTCTGTGCTCATAGCCAGTTTTCAAGTCTTCGAAGCATGACGTGAATGTGTCTTGGCTGTGTGATGAATTTAGTCTATTTCTCCTTGTTTCAAAAAGCATGTTGGTGTGCTGAAATTGAAATTTAAGATGAAAGCATCTTCCTTGTATTTGACATCTTCAGTTTCTGATCTAAGAGGAAGATTTATGAAACATGTTGTGATTGAATTACTGCAGTTTGAAGGAAACAGCACATGAATATTGGATTAACTCGACAACTTTCATTTGATTCTATGGTCATTTCCTTTGTTTTTTTGGTTGTTGTGAAGGAACACAGTCAGCCTGGAGTCAGTTAGATTTCCACAAAAAGAACACTGTGTTACAGAGCGCGATCCCGCTCCAACAAAAACACAGTGTGCACTATTTAAGGCACTGTTCCTCCTTAAAGTGTCCAATGCTAATTCTGTGCAATGTAATGTGGAAAAAATGTTCATACTAATCATTCCTGGAGACGTAGGAAATCCTAAATATTTGAGTTTGTTTGACTGATCAGTCATAGAACAGCACGTTCTTTAGATAAGAAGCAGGCATAATGTTGTGACTAGACGTCACCTGTTGGCTTGTGGGAGACTGTTTTAAAGCAACAATATGGAGGAATCAGTTTGGTGCTCTTTGGCGCCGACTGAAGGTCTCTGAGTGTAACTGCTCTGTTGTTAAACACACACAGCTGTTATGCCGTCCTCACTACTCCCCGTCACAGTCAATGTGCATTTGTTAACAAGCAGAGGAGAAGCCAAAGAACAGTGCTGACTGACGTGCTACACTTATATTTATATAGGATATATAGGATTTTGAGCCAATATGACTCTGCTAGCGCCGTTGTAGAGACAACTTTTGGCCTAAGATGGATTTATTTATTTATTTGTGTGCAAGCCTGAGACATAACTCGGGTTAGACGACGTTCTGCACCCAGTAAAGCTGCTAAACATGAGACAACGATACAACTTTATATCACAATCTGTTCTGAATAATATCTGCAGGGATGAACACTCTGCTTCTTGTTTCGTCACTCTCTCTCTCTCTCTTCTTGCCTTCACCGTCCTCTTCCTTCTCGGCTATGTTGGCAAATTGTCGATCACAGTTAGAGATGCTCTTAATTGTATTCTGCTTTATTATCTATTTTACCTTAAGGTGAACCATATTTTCACAAATATTCATCATTCAATATTTAAGAATACCTAAAACCAGCTACTGAGATCTTAAAATCAGAGTGATTTTATGGGTTATAAATCAGGTGAAAAGTAAGGCCATATTCTAACCCCCAATTTACACGTACTCCGTGCGCGCCATGGTCCGTCTGCGCCACGCACTACGCCATAGTTAGCTCTCAATCTAGTCAATCATTGTGTTCACACAGCGGGCGCTGCGGTCCGTCTTCGGATGCACAGAGCATTGGGTCAATTTCAAAATAAAACACAATATACGGACTCGCGTTCATATTTTCCATCACTTTATCAACATAACGTCAAAACAGGCACCAAATCATCCTCAGAAAGACAACGAGACATGTTGTTTGCGAGTTTTTCTATTTATTCCCTCGTGATCGTGTAGTTCTCCTGTGATGTGTGTACAGCTTCTCATTGGGTGCGCTCCGCTGTGCTGACGTTCCAGAAACGGATCCAGTGTGAACGGACGCGCGCCGTCCAACGGATTAAAACCGTGGCGCTGACCAAGCGTGGCGCTCACGGAGTATGTGTGAATTGGGGGTAAAGGCTTGCATTCAACAGGTTGACTCTTCGCATCCACTGAAAGGCCCCCTGCTGGCCATTAGAGAGAATGCAGGTTTCAGTTATCGACTTTCCATTTGAGACCAAGAGGCCACATTCTCCCCTTTGTTTAAAAGTCGATGGTTATGACTTTTTCCCGCCATCTTCTGCCTGTTTTGCATGTGTGCTGTACAAAAGTAGATAAGTTAGATTAGGCTTTCTGGTTTGAGGCTGAGAGAGATTTTTCCTGATTGTTTTCACTCTTCACTGTTCTTCCTCTCTGTCACTTGCTCTAAGGGCTCCTCCTCAAACTCGAGTAAGAAGTCAAAGAAAAAGAAGAAGCATAAACACAAAGACAGAGATGTATGTGAAAAATCAACCTGCACATGCAGAAGACGCCTGCACAAAAATGGTGTCAGTGTTTCTCACTCGTGTTCTTTGTTCACAGAGGAACGGCTGTGATGATGATTACAGTACCATATCCAGCAGGGTTAGTAGCCGTGTGTTCAACTGATTGTTGTGAATGCTCGAAACATTTCCAAACAACGTATAACCTGTCACTCATGATGACCCTCCTCTTCCTCCTACTGTCAGAGCTCAAGGCTCAGTGATGAGAGCAGCAGATTGTCTCGCTCCTCCAGACTCGACCTCACGGTGCGTGTTGGCCCACTCTGATCCGTGTTGCTTATCAGCTGCTGTGTGCTTATCGTTAAACTTTAGTTTGATCAACTGGACACCTCACATTTTGTGGAATTTTACTCAAAACAATAAAACGAGGCGAGACAAACCTTTATTTTTCAGTCAAACTGTAGTCAGTGGAGCTGGAAAAAATGTTTAATGTTCAACTTAAATTGAGAAACCTGATATTAGTTGCATGAGGTTGAAACACAATGTCATGTCTTTATGTCTGAATAAGGAGGGACTTCTTTTTGCCACGTTTGCACACACTTATTTGTAAAATAACCATTTAATCACCTGTAAGAAAAAAAGTAAACACCAACAGGCATCATGAAACAACAGGAAGGACTCGTACTTTATCTAAACAAATACACGGCTGAGATTTGTTTTATTCCTTTATGGGTTAAAACAGAAGCTAATTATTTAACATAGAATGTAAAAAAGTTTTCAATAAATAAGCGAAGGCTTGAGCTACTCAAAATAATGTAAAGGCTTCAAAGACATTCAAGTTTAATTATACATTTGGACCCCTTTTATACCGCGATCAAATAAATAAAATACATTTATTTTGCAAGTCAAATGTACTTAGCGGACTTCCTGTTGGGCTTTAACTATGGTTGCAAGAGGATTTTTTTGTAGGTTCTTACATGGTCAGTATGCACACTGAGTTTAGTGCACGTAGATGAAGGTAACCTCTTCGTGGAGGTCTTTTTAAAAATTACAAGGGGGCGCTGTTGAGCCGTTTTGCAAAAGTGGTGTACGTAAGCTAAAAATATCAAATTTCTCCAAGAATAATAATAATTTCTTGGGTTCCAATAGGGTTCTTGCTCTAAGGTCCGTGCTTCGGCCTTAATAAATAATGCATGATTTAAAAAATGAAATGTAATTGACGAAACAATGCTGATCATGCATGGCTTGAAAACGTGGATATTTGATCTGATTTATTGACTTGTACCTCTGACTTTTTAAAACTTCACCTCCTGTGAAGGCCTCAGCAGTTCTTGAAGTATCGACGTGTTTTCCTCTCGCAGCACGTGCTGTGTCTCTAAGTTGAAGAGAAAGGCTGTGTGCTGTCAGATGGATGTAATGAGGATGACGTGGTGTTTGTGTTTCACTCTCAGAGCTCCAGACTCAGTGATGACACTCGGCTGACTCGTGCCTCCAGATTAGACCTGCAGCCGGTGGGTGGCTGTGCACGGAGCGCTGTGTTTTCTTATTCCACTAATGGCCTGTGGTGTGTTTATTAACAGGAAGAGTTATTTTGTCAATGTGGATTAACTGAAGTACCGTCTTTATTGAGGCATGTAGTGTGCTTTGTTGTTTTATTCACGCAGTTTAATCTCGTGCACACAAAACATTTTGTGCATGTATTTAGTATTTTCTTTATTTAATCTCTTCAAGATTGTTGTTTTGTGAAGTCACTGTGCAGTATAGACATATTTTTGCATGCAACGATTGTATTAGTCGAGTGTTTACGAGCATGCAGAACAAGCAGAGTTCTACACATTTAAAACAAGTCGCTCCCTTGACTCTCAGAGATAAATATATGTGCATGATTGGACCTTAACAAATCATCATATAGTGCAGAGTTTGGCATTTTAAAAAGAGGACTCCGTTTGTTTTATAAATCTGGCCCTATTTTAGAAATGTGTGCTTCCTTTATAACTTATAGGTGCAAAACGTTTTGGAGTTGTTCCAGTGGATTGTTTTCTGAAACAGGCTTTAAGGTAGTAAAGTAATCCCTGCAGCCAGGTCTGTCTGATCAAAGTACGTCCACTGAAAAGGCTTTGGGTTTTTTCTGCCGCTGAGATGCTGAAATGTGTTAGTCGAAGTTCTAACAACATCCCAGAAGGATCCATACAGAGATGTAAACTCCTTTTGATACGGTAAGATGCATTTTAAACTTTTTACACAACAGCTGTAACGTTCCCCTCTCCTTTGATAAAAGCCTGACTTTACCTTGCAGAGCACGGGAGTTGTGTCTCTACAGCTATCAGCTTTTCAGTTTGTATTATTCTGAGGCTTCAGTGTTTGAGTGGTGAGTCTGGATCAAGCACAATAATGTTGTTTCTCACATCAACATGAACAATGGTAGACAATCAAGTAGCTTGTTCTGCAAGGTCAAATGAACGTTTCGTCAAAAGAGTGACTTTGAAGCAAACAGTGTGAAGACTCTTTGTGGACTCCTTGCAGTGGACATACTTTGATCAGGGCATCTTCCAGCAGTTGCAGCATTGCAGTAATCACAGTTTTTATCACAGATGCCACCAGAAGAAAACTAATGAAGCAATTCCATTTTTTTTGTATCTGTAAGTCTAAAGAGGCAAATAGTAGGAATGGGTTTATTTGAAGATGTCATGAAGTATCAGTGTGTGTGGTTTGTGCATGAGTTTGAGTGAGTGTTGCTACTTATTCATACTGAATGTTTTTTTTTAATTTAGCTATTTGGTGCAAACTACCCATTGCAGGGATACAATAGGATGAATTAAACATATGTATATATATTTCTGAACTTCCCATCTGACTCCACCTCGCTCCTTCTCTTGGCTCATTACTCTCACCTCCTGCTTCCCCTCTCATCCTCTCAGGCCTCTTATGCTTCCTCTGACTTGTACAAGTTGAATGGTCTGTCCTCCTCCAGAAACCCAGGTTCAACTTTCAATGGTTACCAGGTCTGTATAGACTTGTTCACTTCACACTTGCACAAAACTCCTGAAAAGCTCCTGAAGTTTTTCGGGGGTTGAGCTGCATGTGTGAACGCAAACAGGCACATTTTTCACCTGGACTTTATCCAGAGTTTCTCCTCCCAGCCCCCTGGTGTTTTTATTCTGCAGAAAGTCTGAGTGAGCTGATGTGAGAAAGCAGCAGGATATAATCAGGAAAATTCACCTCGAGCGAGTGGGAGGGGGTGGTGACGTTTATTCCCTGCTATCGGTGCATGACCACAGACTGTATGCTCGCTATCAGCATTTAATTCAACTGCTGCATTGTAAAAACATTATAGCGGACTCTGTTGCTTCATTCGCCACTCCAGAGTCTTTCTTTTTTCGTCTCCCGCTGTGAGGTGCATGTGCGAACAACCAGATCAGGAGTGCATATGTGAAAACTCTAAACTGTGTTGACCTTCATCTTTCTGGTGAGAGGGACCTGATGAAAGAGAGCAAATGATTGTCCGTTACCATGCTTTAAAAACCTCATTCTTACTCCTCCTGACTTCATGCTGTGTTGCAGTTCTGCAGGTCACTCAGTCAGATCCCCCAGCAGCTCTATCGTAGGGTTGGTTTCATTCAGCTTTACCCATCTGTAACTTCCACACAGTGTTATATAACACCTGTAATAACCACTCACTCAAGTGTTTGTAAGGACACCTTAAACTGAGCTTGTTTATCTGGAGAGCAAAAGGATTTGATGATTAAATAAAGGGCTTCCCCATTAATGCACTCACTTTTAAACTCACTTAACAAAGAGGTCAGCCACTCGCTGCATATATGAGTTCTGAATGCACCCACGAATCAGGCACGAATCTCAGGGTGTGTTGTTGCCCTTCTTAGAAGGAAAAATGAAGTAAAATTCCTATTTGTATTCCCAGTCCTGCTTCTGGTGAATGAGCAATCTGCTTAATCTGTGTGTGTGTGTGTGTGTGCGTGTGCGTGCAGAGCTCCTTATACGAGGACAGTCTCTGCAGCGGGTCACGGCGAGTCACTGGCTCCACCTCCCATGTAAGATTTTCTTGGAATTGGTTGTTTGCCCCATATGAGTGGAAATGTGTGAAGGTGTTTTTTTGTTTGTTAATACTACTAATTAATCATAAGAAGATTTCATATTATAATCTGTTGTGAAATCAAACAATGAGCTCTGTGTGAAGTTTGATTTTGTTTGTTTTCTAACCCGGCAGTTTCTCGGGATATTGAGACACTCGAGTGTTTGTGCTGCTGCATGACGGGTGTTTTGGATTCAATATTAGAAGTCGATTTAGCCACTGTGATGTCCCCCAATGGTTTCCTGGATACCGTTATAAAACCTCGATTTTAGCATTTTGGCTGTCGGTATTTTGTTTCTGTTTTTTTGGGACCAAAAGTGACGATGTAAAGAGAAGAGGATGCAGCAGGAGAGACAAGTGCTGACCAATAAGCTAATGTTAGTGCTAGCTTGGTTAGCAAAGTGCATCCTCTCTTCAAGATAACGTTAATATTAACTCGGCTGCTAATTTTGTTTGTCCATCAACAGGCTTAGAATAGTACGTTAAAAAAAAAGTATGAGATGAACAGTAAGCTCTTTAAATGAACATACTTTACAAAATGGGCAGCATGCTGTATCACAGAAGACTTGAAACAAGAGATTGAGGTCGTCAACTTGTAGGGAAAATGTTGATCGAGGAAATGATAAAGCAACTGAGAAGTAGGCTCCATTTCTCGTAGGCTGAGCAATCAGACTGTGTTTGCGAGCAGTGGAGTCACCCCTGCTGGTCGTCGGACAGAATGCAGACTTAGGGCACTTAGCTCAGCGGCTACATGCACTTTTTATAAACAGTCTATGAAATGGATTTAAGTCCAGTTCTTAATCAAAATCTTAGTTTATTTTCTAAGCGATGGTCAAACAAGAATTCACATTATGAATCAAGCAGCTGGTGATTCCACATAGTAGTAAGCAATGCATGCGATTGTTACTAGTAAAGTTAGAGTGTGTGTGCATGCCTGTTTGCCTCCTCGTGACTATAGATCTATAACCGTGTGTTTTCTCCTCAGCCTTTAGAGTACTCTAGTTATCGCAGCTCCGGCTCCAGAGTCTCCTCCAGGGCCAACTCGGCCCGCACAAGTCCAGTGGTGAGCCTCAACTCCCCAATGCACCCCGCTATCAGCCCCGGGGTTTAATATGAATTAGCTCACATGTTTGGATTCTTAAACTTCACTTTTATTTGTTCATGTGGTGTTTAAATATCTGTACTATAAAGTAGGGCCTGACCGATATGGATTTTTGGGGCCGATATCGATATTGCAGAGAGAAAATTCGATACAGATATATCAGCCGATATCTTTCTTAGATCTTTGTTCGATCTGTAGAGATAGATATACACGTTTATTGCGTTGACCCCTCAAATGCAGCTATGAAACACTTGTGGAAAAGATTTATAATGAAGACAAGATGGTCACTCAACTGGAAAGTAACTTTGCATGTACGTGCATCACTGCTTGACACTGGAGATAATGCTTGTTGTGATCCATATAGCGCCCTCTGCTGGTGACAGAGATATGCGATACCAATAATCACTGGATATGCTAATATCGGCCGATAGAATCAACTGGCTGATTAATCAGTCGGGCTCTACTATAAAGAAATATGTAGTTCATATATTTTTTTCACTATTTTTCCTTTTATTTCTCTTGTGTTCATTTTCAATGTTTTTTTTTTCTATTTCTTGTTTTTTTTTGAGACTCCTGCGTTTCCACAAAGGTGTTCGTAATGATTTGTTACCACATAAGTCTGTGACTGAACTTACCTGCCATCCGGCTCTTACAGCACAATGTGACATTCAAGGAAGTTGATAGACAGTGTTTATTGTGGCTGTAAGTAACAGTGACTCAGAGTTACCATAGTTTGAAGAAGCAAACATTATTTGCTCTTTGTGAACAGTACAGGCAGGTATTTCTTGTTGGACCTGTACTGGTTTAATAAGTTACAGGTTTAATGATTCCTTTACATTTGAATGATCATAAGAAGCACTGAGGTTAAGAAAATCACACAAATCTGTGAAATGCAACATTCACATCAAACATTTCTCAAAATATATCTTTCTAAATTTAGATGTTCATTCTTGACTTTTCAATCACTAGACTAAGTAGTACACTTCATCTGAATACATAATCTTGATTTTTGTACTCGTGTATTTCAAAGGTGACTAACTTACGATGCCACAGATTGACAGGGAACACTTTGACTGACTCTTAAATATCTAGCTCCTTGCATGCCTTGTGAGGACAGCATAATGAATCTGTGCTCATAGGATGCATGTTCCTTCCTTGATGCTGGTCAGATACTTGACATTTTTAACTCTCTGATGTGTTGTTTGTTGTTTTGTGTCGCCCCCTGGTGGCCGATATAGGACAACTGCGGCTCTGTTGCCAGTTATTTGAGGAGTGCGGCCAATAGCAGTGGCCTCCCCAGGGACCTGGACGATGTTACTATTCCTGACTTTTCTGACGTGAGTCGCTTTGCGCACGAAGGACGAAGAGGAAGTCGTGATGTGAGCTGAATTCTGCTTTTTTTTTGGACTGCCTGGTCCTTCCTTTTTGTGGACGTCACCCTACAAGGAGGGCTAATAAATAACTGCTTGTGTCTGAGGCTAATTTTTGGTGTGTTGACTGCGGATACTACCAGTTTGTTTTTGTGTGTGTGGCAGGGAGGGTTAACTTCGGATGTTCTGGTTTTGGAAGCACTATTGCTAACACATGATTTGTCGTTGATTGAGCAGCTGTTTGAGGCTTAGTGTTGACCTGGTAAGTTTGGAGGTTTTATTTCTGAGTGACTTTTCACACCTTGTACTAATTATTTGCACGCTGAAGCAAATAAAAACAAACTTGTGTCTTTATTAAAATGTTCATGAGCAGAAATAAGAATGGTTTTCTTCTTTTGGTGACTTCATCTTATCACTGCTGAGCTGTGATTTTGGAAAGTGCTTCCTTCCTCCCTCACTTCGTCTCCTCATCCCTGTGGCCTCTACATCATCATCCTCTGCTTCTTCTGACTGTGTTTTATTTTTCTCAACAGGTGGAGGACAGAGATTATCTGGAGAAGGTGAGTGGAACACATCACATAAAACAAAGATGCTGAAAATGACTAAAAAGGGAAGTCAGTCAGCAGCACAAACATCCATGAGTCAAATCTGGGAGTCAGTATTTCGAGCAGTTGAATAAAAGCATCAACATCCTATAGAATCTGCTTCCAAGTCTTTCATTGTAGATTTGAAAATGTTTAAGGTCAGCAGGTGTTTTAAACCTGAAGCTATTCCTTCATATTATTGGTTCTCAATGTCTAAATGTTGCTAAAAGTCTGACACATAATCTGACAGATTGCTGGAGAATCAGGCTGCAAAGGCTGCAACATAATCCTGTCGGCAACAGCCGTTAGATTCCTCTCTTCAAAGCTAACAGACTCCAGTGACAAAAACATAAATCTCAACTTGCAGAACAATAAAGATGCTGGCTCACCACTATCTCTATCGGTTTGTTTATTGACCAACAACTTCAATGTTCTTAAAACAACTTTGCGTGTCTTTAAGGACAGTAATGTAATGATGCATAAAAGTAGCAACGAACACATTTGTAAGAACAAAAATAGAACATTTGTTTTTACTTGAATGTGCTTTAAAAATCACTACAGAGCATTTCTATAAATCGTTTCTTCTTCCTCAGGGTTCTCGAGCAGCTTCTGCCTTGACTGCAGGGACCCTCACCTCGTTAGGCGGGACGTCCTCGCGGAGAGGCAGCGGGGAGACGGCCATTACTGTCGATGCAGAGACGTCTTTACGAGAGATCAAGGTAAAGCTGAAGAGTACGGCGTCCTGTGAACGGAGAAGATGATAAAGTCATCATGGAAACAAGAAATTACTGTTTATACTATTAATACCCAAAAACTTAAAACTTTTAAATATTTCTCACTTTCATTCAATGTGACGGTAACATAAATCTAATGTCTGAGTTTGTGGAAAATTTACTTAAAATTCAACACTGCTAACAACAATGTCAGATCAAGATTTCAGCTTATTCTTTTTTCTTTCTTTTTTTTCTTCAGCATTTAAACCAAAATTATTAGTCTGCTCAGCCTTTTGAAACCATTTCGATCACAGAAAGTTTGTCTTCTCATTTATGTCAGTTTTAGTTCAGGCACTCGTGGAGACAGATATAGTGATGTAAAATGTATTTCCTCCCATGAAGTGCTTCATGAAACCAGAGAAAATGGGTCTGACTGAAAATAAATAAATGAATAAAATAGATCAAAGGCAGGGTTGGTCATTTTATCCAGATCCACTTTTTAAGATGTTGGTCGAAATTGTCTTTAGGTCCTGACAGAAATTAATAACTCATGTGCTCTGAAAAAGGAACGAAGAAAATCCGTCATCTGTAGCAGAAGCCTGTAAAAACTTCGACCAATGTCTGCCACGAGGTACCAATCTGATGAACCAATCACGCCTCCCTGTCTCTCTGCTCGTTCTCTACCCCTTCCGTGCACTCGCCCACACTCAAAGTGCGTCACCGATGACGGAGTTTATACTGTGAGTTTACTTACCGCTGAATGAGACATGAGACGATGTAGTTTCTACACAATGCAAGCGATGACCTGAGGTCCGCTTCTGGAGCAACGGCGCTCGTGCATGTAAGTGAGGGGCGTGGCTTCAAAGGGAGCACAGAGGGGAGGGGGTGGGTGCAGACGGAGCACTGAGGGAATGCTACTTTCAAAATCATGCTAGTTTTCGGAAATTACCAACCCTGCCTTTAAAGTAAAAAAAAAAAAAGAAGCTTTCTAAGAAGTTTTGTGCTGTTCTTCCATGTTTCATTCCTCCTTCAAACATTTCTGTTTCTCATTGCCTGCTCATAAAACAATCTACGACACTGTGTCTGATGCTGTCACGCTGCTTTTCTCTGCTCGCCGCCGCTGCTGCTGCTGCTGCTGCTGCACTCTTCATCTTCAGGAGATTCATGAACTGAAGGATCAGATACAGGATGTGGAAACCAAGTACACGCAGAACCTTAAAGAAGTCAAGGTATAAGCCTGACACCCTCCCTGAACCCTCGACTCAATACCAACTAATATGTCTGTGTGTTTCACTTCCTGTAGTTACTGTCTTTCTCTCAGTTTGACACATTTAGAAAAATATGATTAACCAATGGATCAATGATATGATGAAGAATTTGATAGTTAGAATTGAAAGTTTTCTGATCTTTTCCTATAAACATCGATAAACTAGAAACAATGAATGTTATTCTGAATACAAAACAGACACTGCACTTTGCATGACCTTATATTGTCCTAATATTAATGCAAGAGCAAAGGTAACTTGAGTAACTTTACTTTGTATTAGAGCAATAATGCTTACAGTTTACATCAATAATTTGGCTGGCCATCTAAACTTCCTTTGAGCCATTTTTCTCTGTTTCGCCCTCTGGATTGTTTCTGTTGTGAGACTCCACAGGGCAGATTACTGGTGCTCCTGACTTCTCATAATCACTGACAAACATTAACATTTGTGAGGCTTAGATGCAGAAACATTTCCTTCATTTAGTGTTGCAAAGATATTTGTTTGCTTGTGTTTAAAGCTGCAATCTAAACCTGCAAAATCTACACCTGCATGTTTCTGTAGCATCTGTTTGTTTTTGAAGCCTACATTTCCTTACTTCAGTTCCCCACGTGTTTTCCTTTTTAGAGTGATAGGATATATTTAAGTATATGTGTTTGACCTTTAATTACTTTCTTGCACTATCTGCATCCCTGCATCCTCCTGTTACTCCAAACATGTACTTAATATATCCATAGTTTCTGACAAAGGACATGTGACTTTACAGTTTTGTTTTTGAAATGTTTCTGAGCCACACTGAATCCTACTTTCCTTTATTCCCTTTCCGTAATGACTTTAGGACACATTAGCAGAAGTGGAGGAGAAGTACCGTAAGGCTATGGTATCTAATGCCCAGCTGGATAATGAGAAAAACAACCTGATGTACCAGGTGGACACACTCAAGGACTCACTCATGGAGCTCGAGGAACTGCTTTCAGAGTCACGCCGGGGATTCGATGAAAAAGTCAAGGTACAGCAGACAGTAAACAGTGATTGTTCAAGCTAAAACTACAATTATTCTGAGTTTTTTTTAATCAATTACCAGAAAGTCTGTTTAAAATCTGGTCACCACACAGGAAGTAAAACACGTCATATGACTTTAACTTTGTTAACTTTGAAAGTGCAAAGTGTGTTTGGTCATATTTATACATCTGTGGCAGTGGTAGCGGTGGATGTTTCCATTTTCCCAAACCTTTGAATACATGGAGGGTTTTGGAGAGTTTTCAGGTTGTACAAAGAAACAAAATGCATGAGTTAGTACTCTGTAGTTAAAGCATTTAGTTAACCATCAGATGATGCTTTGCTTTTTTATTTTTGGGTTGTTTTTTTCCTATATTTTTATAGGACAGTGGATAGAGTCAGAAACAAGAGAGAGAGAGAGAGCGGGGAATGACATGCAGGAATGTAGCCAGAGGCCGGCCGTGAACCCAGGCCGCCCGCTTGGAGGACTATAGCCTCCCTCAAGGGGCGCAACCATTAGGCCACCTGCGCTCCCGTCCCGATGCTGCTTTATTTTGACTTCACATATATTTACTAAAGCAGTTAATCATGAATATATTGCTGGTTATATCAAACGTTTTATTGGCATGTGCATTTTACGTGATGCCTTGTGTTTCATTGCAGTTGATAAAGATGTTCAAAATGAAAAGAAAGGTGTAGTTCATCCTCAAACTATCTTCTTGTTCCCTAACAGGACTTTGAGCGAGAGAAACATGCCCACTCCGTGCTTCAGTTCCAGTTCAATGAAATGAAAGAGACCCTAAAACAAAGCGAAGAGTTGCTAAACGTGAGTATCACTCCCGAGTGTGAAGGCATCACTAAGCGTGTGAAACAGGGTACAGAAATAAAGCAACACAGATATTAAGAAAAGATTTAGGCTCAGTCTGTCGATAAGAAAGGCCGCATGTTGGGCTGCTTTTTACACCCTTTACACTTCATAAATATACCTGCACTCCTTCTTTTCTTCTGACCTTCTCTTTTTTACTCCTTAAACTGCTGTTTCCCTTTCCTGCTGTTTAGGAGATCCGTCAGCTGCGTATGAAACAGGAGGGTTTTGTTAGAGAAATATCGGACCTGCAGGAGACCGTGGAATGGAAGGATAAAAAAATTGGGGTACGGCCTATGAGCCCTGGTCCAACAATTCAGTTATAATACGTTTATAACATTTAGCGTTCTCAATTTCTGACATGAACTTCATCATCTCCTTTGCATGAAACTGAATGCCGGCTTTTACTTTTCCCTTCTTTTCACCTCTTGTGCACCACTTTTTCACTCTGCCACTTGGGGGCTCTGCTCAGGCCTTAGAGCGACAGAAAGAGTACACAGATGCAATCCGCATCGAGCGAGATGAGCTCAGAGAAGAGGTGGTCACGCTGAAAGACATTTTAAAGGTATTCTGTCAGAGTGTTGATGCTGATTCCATCCTGTTGTGTGTGTGTGTGTGTTTCAGAAGGCAGACTTCACTTTGTGTTTTTTTAACCATATTGTATATACATCATCTATAATTAAATTCAAACTGTGTTATACATGGAGCTAATGTTTGACTCTTTATCCAATCTAGAAACATGGAATAGTATTGGGTCCTGATCTAAACATTAATGGTGACATCGGTGAGACACAAGTCGATGGCTCCCCCAGTGAAGATCCCGCTTCCCCATCGGCTCAGGATTCGCAGACACCGGCGGAGGGGAACAGCATGCTCGGTAAAACCCACATAAAAACTTCTCACTGCATGGCTTAGCATAAAACTGTATGAAGACTTAAATTCCAAAATCATTGACTTGTTAAGTGATCCTAAATGTACGCAAGCAGCTCTTCTTCTTCTTCAGTTGCCGTCTGAATTTTCAAACGGTTCATTTTATTTTTGGGACATAGTCTTCATATGGGAGTTGTGCTCCTGATCCGCCCCAGTACTAATTCAACTCTGATTCACACTGACATGAAAGGTTAACTGTGGCAATATTTCACATTATTCTTCAAAATTTAAAACGGAGGGAAACGAGAAAACACGAGGTCTATTGGGAAGCTGTTCCTGGAGGTTTTCATCTTTTACGTTTTCAGCCAACGTGAACAAGAAGTTCTCAAAGAGTCAGGATCAAAGGTCATTTAAACATTTGAACAGACTCCATCTACTGCGGCTCAATTCTGCTCATACAAGACTTTCATTTTGTTTTATTTGTTTATGTAACAGGGGCACATGCAATGAACAGTGCTTCATATGTAAAATACAAAGTAGATGTCTACAGGTTCCTAGCCGGGGCTAATTTGCAAGCCCTGTCCCTGGCTAGGTCCCTTTGTCAAGATTTTTTGGGGGAATCTTTTTTTTAATTGTAAACACAACCAATGATGATTTGGAAAAGTCTATCGTTTAACACAGAGCCCCACTGTTGTCCAAAAACGATATGTAAGAAAAAATACACTCGCATCATTTGACCATACTGTTTGCACACCAAGTGTGTTTTAATTCTGCAACTTTCTGTTTGAGTACGTTACCTACACTTTACAATGCCCAGTTAATTTAGAGGAATTCTAAACCCTTGTTTTATTTTGTTTTTAGAAATAATTGTCTGTCTTAGATAAGCTTTAAAAAACCTACATCTTCAGTACAACCAGTGGACCTGTGAGCGCTTCCAGCAAGTTAGGAAAGTTGTAAAGTAGTGAGTGATGGAGTGCTTTCACACATAAAGAAAACTCCTGAAAATGTCCTGAGGTTTTCTGGGTGAGCTGCATAGACTATAATTCAATGTAAACGTTTTTGACAATGAAGAATGTGAAGAACGGCCACTGTTAGCCTTTTAGCAGTATCTCACCTTCAGCCTGCTGTCTCGTAGGAACTTACATTGCACTCACAAACTCTGCAGTGGCTTTGTCTTCATTACTAATGGTTTAACTTTTCTGCTGTCCTTTTTCATCGATGCAACTTCTACCAATAAGTTCTGATTCACAACTAACATTGCTAATGCAGGCGGTGTTGGGATTACAAAGCATCTGAGAGTCATTTTGAGAAATGATCATTAGCAGATAAGGAACATTTGGATTATTGTGGAGGTTTTTGTAACGTATACCTTTGAGCTGCCGGCTTCTTCTCTTATAACTTTGATGATATGGAGATCAAGTACTTCCTTCCGATGTTCCCCTCTACTTTCTTCTTCTTGTTTCTCCTTTCGCTTCTCTTGGTCATCTTGGCTCTTCGCTTGTCTCTGCCAACAAATCAATCGGGAGTTCTTCCCAATCTTGAATCCCGCTGATCCTTTTCCTTATGAAGATTGCAGTTTTGAAAATCATGTCTTAAGTCAACATATTTTGGCGCTCCATCATCGTGTGTTCTTCATGATCTCTCAGGCAACACAAAGGAGACTCAGTTGAGAACTAGAGGAGATGAAGATGCGGATCTGGAGCAGCATCAAGAAATGTTTGAAGAAGTAAAAATGAATCCTTTGGGCTCTGATACAGTCGGTAATACTGAAGAAAGTGGCTGCAGCAAGAACCGAAATGTTGACATAAAAGTCAAAGAAGCTAAAACAACAGCGAGTGGAGATATGGCAAAGACAAGTAACCAAGATTCAGTGGTGACAGACAACACTCTAGACGTGCAAAAAAACAAAACAAACAATGTTGAGGAATGTGATTTGACCAATACAGAATCGTGTCCTCAGCAAAAAGATGTTTCGAAAGACAATGCTCCAGATGAGTCCGTCCCAGCTCTACCAAACTCTGAACCTCAACAAGAGCAGGATGATACCGAGAAGGTGGATAATGACGAGGAAGAGGAAATGCCAAGTAAATCTCAGGCTCAGGGCGCTGCTTCTTCAGGAAAGAAAAAGAAAAAGAAGAGGAAAGGCAAAAAAAAAGCTGTAACGAATGAGGATAACAACCAACAAAAAGAAAAGGGCAAAACAGAAAAAGGAATGCAATTGGCTACAAAAGATAATGGAACCATCAACCCCAGGTTCTGCTGTTGGCCCGTCACTGAAACCCTCAAGGAATTAAAGGGGAATCAAGTGAAAAATAAGCAGGACAAGCAAAAAAATAAAGATGTAGCTGGAGCCCTGGTGGTAAAACCTGTTGAAGCCGTTCACAATAATGACATTTTAAAAGATCCAGTTACAGATGAACACAGCAAGGAAGAAACTTTGGAAACAGAGAAGTTGAAAGAAGTCGAAGCATTGGCATCTTGTGAATCCATTGAAGCCCCACAGGAATTTAGAGATCATGTTATTACTGAAGAAAAGAACGAGCAACAAAGTTTGGAAACTGAAACGACAGAAACAGTAAAGTCTACGGCAACCACTGAGACCTTTCCTCAAGCTGATACACTTAAGGAAACTGAAACAGACCCCGATAAGGAAACTGAAACAGACCCCGATAAGGAAACGGAAGCAGACCCCGATAAGGAAACTGAAGCAGATCCCAAAAAGAATGGGCAAGGCGAGGAACAGAAATTGGAAGAGAAGATGGAAGAAATGCGATCTACAACTTGCCCTGTTCCAGAAAGCAACAGCAGTACTCCTGATACAAGGGAAAACTCCAGTGATGCTGAAATAACTGAGGATGATGCCAAGGATTGTACTTCCAGTGTAGAAAACAGTGAAATAGACAATGTTACAGAAACAGAGAACAAAGAAGAAGTGAAAGAAATCAATACCAGTGAAACCATTGAAGCTACAGCGGATCATGATACAGATGAGAACAAGGATCAAAATTTGGACTCTGAAATGGTAAACCCAGTAGAGGCAGTGGCACCCATTGAAACCTTTTCTCATGAAGAATATCCATCTAAGGAATCCAAAACAGATTCAATCAAGGTTGAACATGACATGGAACAAACTTTGGAAACATCCGAAGTAGAAGAAGAATCTACATTTAATCCTGGGTCAGAAACCAGTTTCAGTGCGTCTGATCTTGAAGACTCCATAAACGCAGAGAGCATTGAGTATCCTGCCAAGAGGTGCACTTCAAGTGGAGACAACAGTGATATAGACATCTCCACTAACAGCAGTGTCATCCACACTGAGTCCGAACTTGTCGACAGTGCAGAGAGTGAAGTTTGGTCTGTCAATGAAATCAAATCTGAAACAAACGATGAGGAAAGCACTGAAGGTGAAGCCCATGTCCCAGGCCACAGAGACGTTGCTCCTGATGAATCTGAATCCACCAACAGTCCTGATAGTGGCTCCTTTGTGTACTCGACTTCCACTGATGGCCTTTACGATGGTCAACAGAGCTTGTCTGGCTCAGAACAGCCTTCAGAGCTGCTATCAGAGACTGCAGACCTGGACTCGGGCAGTGACAACACTCCCATCGATATTTCTGAAAGAGATTCTGAGGATGAAACTCAGACAGTGGTAGAGTACGAGGGGCCAGAGACTGAAGGAGAATCTCCTTGTCCCACTCTTGACGCTGGTCATTCAGAGCTAGTACCAGACAGGACAGAAGAGGAGGAGCTGAATGGAGATTTGACAGAAGCCGAAGGTTTAGGTGAACCAGACAGCTCTTCAAATGACAAAATCATTGATGCATCTGACACTGAAAAGAGTCCTTTGGAAGCTGTAGTTCAGTCCGAAGGTTTAGATGATGAACAAAACAAGACGTCACAGTTTGATGAGCAGACTGATGAACCACACGCTGAACTGTCTTGTGAAACAGAAGAGAACGACACGGTTGACATGTTGGATTCACCAGATTCTCCAAAAGAAGGTACTGAAATCAGTTCCTCTATCAAACAGGACCACAATACCGAAGAGTCAGTCGTTGATGAAGATCCAGATCAAACAAACAGTGATAACGATCAACAAAGTGAGACGAACTTCTGCCCTTTGATGGAGCAACGGCATGAACCCCTGAAGGACAAGTCTGAGGATTATCAGAGGTCCGAGGTATCATCTGAACTCATAATGCTGGACAGTGATGACGAGGGTGATGTAGATGAAGAAGGACAGTCTTTTGATTTTGATGACTTAGAGATGGAAGACGCCATTGCTATGAATTTGCCGGAAGATCCCAAAGAGATATCAATCGCAGAGGGAGTTGAAATCTTGTCAAAGGAAAGCCACAAGGGAAGTTTAGAGCTTTCCCAAAGCAATATTGATTTAATTGAAAATACTAATCCAGTTGAAGGAGGTCACCGAGTAGATAAGCGACATGAAGAGTCGGATGCTGTAAGTCAGGACACCCAAAACTCTTGGGTTCACGGGGATGCTTCCTCTGAAAATCTGGTAGAAGAGCAGGCGAACATTATGGAAGAAGTAGGCGTAACAGAGGAGACCAGGCGCGTTACAGAGAAAGGAAAGGTTTTAAATGCTGGCGAGTTGGGATTTGTTTCAGAGAAACTTAACCAGGCCATGTCTTTACCTTTAGAGGAAGGATTAGATGCTGTTCAGCACGAGTTAAAGGAAGAAGATTCAGTTTCACTCAAGAGTTGGGACCTAGTGTCCAGTAACACAGAGTCAGTGCAGACAGGCAGAAATTCAAGGAAGGGCAGCAAGAAAGGCAAAGGCAAGGGCAAAGAGGACTGTAAGATGTCATAGCGTATTATTAGAATTAAGTTTAGACGATGCATCATTTTAATCTGCCCTTCACTAGTTCTTGCTTTGCTGTTTACAAAGTGCTAAATTAAGTTTTTGCAAAAAACCCTTACAGCACTTTCTGCGATGAAAATTGATGTAAGTTTGTAAATAATTAAAATGCAATCAACACAAAGAGTCCAAGATCCAAAGATCAGTTCTCATGAAGCTCATCCCTGGAGAAAAACAATCATTAATGTAGAGACGAGAATGTAAACTGCCTGGTAACGAGAGATTCTAGGTTTGGAAAATACTGCACTCGCTTGTTTTCTTATGAATGCACATTTATCGTGCTGCTTGTAACTTGGGATGAGTAAAGTTTTACAACGGTTTCAGAAAACATTTCTCATTCATGTATTCAATTTAAAGATGCACTATTAAAAAACTCATTTGGATTCTGGTAACTGAAAAATTCAGGCTCCGACGTGTTGTCACTGTTAGGTTGAGGTTTGAAATTAAAAATGTTTGCAGACTCTTTTCTGTTCTTTACTTTATGTTTCATTGAAAGTTGTCATCTCAAAGATTTTCAGTGAAATTAAAACTCTGTTAATTGTCTTTTGCAAAAGTTGAGTTCATAAAAGTGTGTTTGTCCGTGCAGTGATGGCTAAAACATTTTCAGTATTCATATATTGTTACAGACTGTATTCATCTGTTCTGTGTTGTGTGACAGACTGATGCTATGGACCGGGTGTTGAGTTAACATGACCTGAGAAAAATCACAAGACTGTACATGACTTTGAAGATGTTTGTTAACCAGTTAAAAACAAAGAAAAACAATAAAAAGATCGATTACTTTTAATCATTAAAGATCCTGTGAGGAACTTTGGGTTTTAGTCGATTTTGATGCCACATGTAGACAAAGATCTTTTTGCCAAACTTGTCTTGTACATACATAAGAACTTTTTTCTGCTGGAAATATCATCCTCCTTTTTTTAAAAGTCATAAATATTGCTAATCAAGAACCTCTGCCTCGGAAAATGTCCAAAAGACAGTTTTAATGAGGGTTATGTTCATCACATGGTCCGACACCTACCCTGCAGCAGTGCTATAGACGTTAAAAAAAAAACAGTAAGAAATAATCAACTCGTCACTGATGGTCTTGTTGGCTTTTGTAGGTCGTATAGAGGCATTAGGAGTCATTTCATTCAGTTTCATAACTTGCTAAAGACTCCTCACAGGAGCTTTGATTTAAAATAAACAGTCCATGTGATGATGAAGAAGTCAAAGCGGTCTGTGAGCGTGCTGTTTGTATCTCTTATTGAAGCTAAAAAAACACACCTGACTTTTATTCCGATCATCATAGGTCACGCCAAAGACAACCAAACTGAGATCTTCAAGGTTGCTACTTTAAACAAAATGTCCATGTACAAGGACTCTGAATTCTCATGCACAAAAAAATGTGTAGTTCTGTATGTTTTTGTTTTGTTGCACTTAATGGAAAAGATGAATGTGATGCGTCTGCGTCCACACTGAAATTCCAATAAACACCCTGCTGTTCCAGATTTCTTATGGACTTTCTTGAGTGACATTATGAAAAGCAATATGGCAGCTCTTTGCACCACTCATGTCATCAACTCTAAAGAAGTCTCTGTCTTCTCATGACTTAATGTGCAGCCGTATGTTGTGAATGTAGTCCTCCCAGCTGTGTGCTCTTGCATCGAACCTCTTGTCCACGGTTTGTGCGTACTAACACCCCCCCCCCCCCCCCCCCTCACACCCTGCTCCATCACTCCCCCCACGGATGCCTGCTCAGTTGCATGCATCAACCTCCCACCCTGACCCAGACACCCTTCCACCATCTCCTTGGCTCCTCCCACTCCTGGTATGTTCACTTATTTCTCTTTTTTAAAGATGGATGGTAACAGTTACATTTTTTATATTGTTTGAAATGTTTTTTTATCGTGGCATCGTGAAGCATAACTTTCCATTTGAAATGATATGTAACTCAGAAAACAATGAGTTGTTCCTCTTTTCTTAAACTCTTGCTTTCTGTTTCAGAAATACGTCTGAGGAAACTGGTGGATGAGCGTGAAAAAATGATCGAGCAGGTGGGTCACTTCTTCTCCATTACCTGAAACACTTTTTCCCATTGGAAACTTAATAAATAGCCCTACTCTTAAATGCACGAAAATGTCCCTGTAATATTTAGGGTGAGCTGCATGTGCTTACGCAACTAGACGATTTTTATCCAGAATTCCTCCTACCAGACCTGTAGAACATGTGTGACCGCAGCAGCTTATATTCAGGGAAATTTCAACAAGAGGGAGGGGAGTGATGAGATTTGTTCATTCGACATCCGGTTCGTTCTTCGTACACGTAATGAAACTGCCTCATTCTGATTTTTGCACACTCTATCGTTGATATTGTAAATACATCCAATATCACGTAGCATTTATATAAAGGTAAAAACTTTCATCAAGGGGTTGGCCTCCCTTCTCTTCCACCATCTTGGTGCGTCATTTTAAAGTCATGGCTTGCCTCCTCCTCCTTCCATGTCCTAAAGGAAAATCTCCCGCTGGGAGGGAAATGTATGAACAAGCAACTCCGGAAGATTTCAGGAGCAGACTCTGGGAAAGTTTCAGGAGTGCATGTGTGGAAAGGGTTCATGTTTATATTGGTTTGAAACATAGATCAACCAGATTTCTCAGCATGTTGCCACCTTAATAGAGAGTAGATGGATCTCTCCATTTAAATAAATCAGACAATTAGAACACCGTCTCCTGACAACATGCTATATAACCTCAGTGGACTACAAAAAAATGAACGAGGTGGCATCAGCATGACTGTGTTACATGCATAAAAAAGCTCCCCCTCTGAGAGTTTGTGATTGTTCATTGTGAAGATTGTCATTTAACCGTCATGGCTCTGTCGACAGGTGAAGAAACTAAAGGCCCAACTGGATGAGAAGACTCAGAAGAATGGCACGGACAACAGTTCCAGTCCAGACGGTGAAATCCTTGAAAATGGCAATGATCCAAACGTAATAGAAATGCAGAGTAAGTGCACATGTGCGTTTAACTAACCAGTAGTTGCACTTTTTAATTGTGTTGTCTACTACATTTGAAGAATATTCGCTTTGGTTTCTCTTTGCAGGAGATTCAAACAGGCAAATGAGTGACTTAAAGTTCAAACTTGTGAAGGCAGAGCAAGAGGTCACCGCTTTGGAACAAAATGTAAGCTATGAAAAACTGTACATTCATGAACTGGCTTAAAACGAGGCAACGCTCTCACTTTATTAGTGTGTTCGTGTTTTTCCAGGTTACCAGACTTGAGGGTCAGGTGACGCGCTACAAGTCTGCGTCCGAGAACGCAGAGAAAGTGGAGGATGAACTCAAGGCAGAGAAACGTAAACTACAAAGAGAGGTGGACTTTGGTTTTCTTACTTTGTCAAAATGAAGAGCTAGATAATTCAGCATGCTCTGTTTAAACTGCGACATATTCTCTCTCCTCTTTTGACTCAACAGTTGCGATCAGCACTGGACAAGGTGGATGAACTTGAGTCCAATAACAGTCACCTTTCCAAAAGGCTGGAGAAGATCAAGTCTACTCGGGGCATGGCCCAGACTCCATAGATCGACTTCACCTTCTCTCCATCCAAAACTGGCCGATCATTTTCCTTCTGCCTGATTACTACCTTAGTAAACAAAAACAAAAAAAACAAGAAGTTTAGTATCTACCGAACACCAACAAGCAATGTGCCATTTCTTTGTCTCTTTTCTGTCTGATGAGAGTTCTTCGTAGCTTTGTCTGCACACCCAGAAACTTCATGAAGTGGGGCAGCGGTGGTTTGTGTACCTCATGACTTTGGTCTGCACTGCTCTGCTGAAGAGGAACGGGCCACATGAAGAGTCTCGTGACTGAACCACACCAGAAACACTTGTCTGAAGTCCGGTGTAGCGAGAGAAAATGTTGCCCTCTTTCTGCTGCTTCTCACCTTGCCTTGCTCACTTGAAGGACGGAGAAATGCAGGAAAAGATGAATCACCGTGCAGCGAACAGTGCCGTGTCTATGGCCCCCAGACGGCTTAACCCTTCAATGCAGGGAAGACTGAGTTGAGAGTTTTCTGTGTGTTTTGTGAATGAAAGAGTAAAATTAAAGGGTAAGTCCTGTATGTATAAATCCTGGTATCATATTCTGGTGCTTAAATGACTAATCAGTACAAAAAGTTTTAAATCAAAGATGATCATGCTAACAGCTCTACGACGTGCTGCAAAGCTGCAACATAATCCTATGAGGCTGTTACGTCCACTAGTAGTGATTGTGTTTGCCACTGACAGGCGCAGATTGTTCTTCCAGTGTGACAGCATTACAGTATTTACACCCCTACAAAGGTAGATTATATCATAAGTGTATGATGCTTACTTTACATTACATGACTCCCTTCACAGCCGACAGACTCCTGTAGGAAGAAAAAATCTTTCCTTGCAAACTGAGTTGCTTGTGTACCACCAGCTTGATCAGTTTGTGATTTAAGGTTACTTTTTTCATGTATGGTATCCCAAAAAATGTGTTGAATCAAAACTTCAGTCCCACAAACGTATGAACCAATTGAAGTTCTCTGCGAGCCGAATTAATATTTTTGTCAAAGGAGTCTGTTAGCTTTGAAAGGGGCGAGGCAACTCCTGCATCGGATGTTAGGAAACTGATTTTATCTAAGAAAAAACAAACCATGTTGTCAGTCACAAAACAGTATTTGTTCAGTCTTGTTGGTGGCAAAAACAACCATTGTTAGTTGACTTGTACTTTGATTGCTTGCAGAGACGACACTGCAGGCCTCACAGCCCATTCTGCCCTCTGATCAATCTGATAAAGTTACTCAAATATGTGTTGTACCTTTGAGTCATTTAGACCCTAGAATATGTCAGAATCAGGCCCAGGTTTAAAATACCAGAATTTCCCCTTTATGTATATTGTCTTTCTCTCGTTCGCACCCAAAGCCAAACTATTTTTAAAAATGTAAATGTTTGGGTGTTTTTCACTTGTGGTCAAACTGAACAGGACGTGTTTGCAGAAAGGAAAGCCCCGTTTTCACACTGCACCCCATCACAATATAATCACCGGCTTTCACTTGTAGTTCCTTAACGCGGTCTGATGCAGGTTACTGAATGATGAAGAGTGTGACCCACGGCGTGTAACCTCAGAACTTCTGCTAAGATAAAGTCATATCTCAGAGCTCCTCTCTGCTTCATGTAGTCCGTCACTGGCTAGCTCTTGTGTTCACACTTACTAGCTGAGACATGCTGAAGAAATGTGACCACGGGGACTCAAAGCGGTGTTAGCAGGAGACTCTGAACAGCTGCTGCTTCACTGTTTACAAAGCTTTCAAATGTTTGTAAGGATACATAAAGATCTGTTATCTTTGTGCAATAAAAGTTCAAACCACATTGGTATCTGCACAAGTGCAATTCAGTACTGTGTTAAACATTGTCTTCAATACGTCATGCCTAAAGTCTTAATTTTTTCCTTCACAGCCTTTTGGAGGCTCAGTGGGTGGTTCAGTCTGAGAAACAGAGTTCTTAAGAAGAGCCCGACTGATTAATCGTCCAGCAGATAATATCGGCCGATATTAGCGTATCCAGTGACTATTGAAACAGCTAATTTTATCGCAGATATGCGTTGATATTACTAGATTTATTCAGCAGTCAAATAGCATTTCATTTGAGCATGACTGCATTACATTAGCAGTTCTCTTTCACCAGCAGAGGGCGCTATATGGATCACAACAATCATCGTCACCCTCCAGAGTTTCAAGCAGTGATGCACGTACATGTGCAGTTCCTTTCTTGTTGCGAGGCCATCTTGTCTTCATTATAAATCTTTTCCACACGTGTTTGATAACTGCATCTGAGGGGTCAACACAAAATGTGTAAATGTATATCTATCTACAGATTTCATAGATCTAAGAAAGATATAGGACTTTTTTCTCTCCCCAATATCGATGTCGGTAACGGCCCCAAAAATCCCAGATCGGTCGGGCCCTTCTCTTAATATGTGAACAGTGTTTTGGTTTTGGTGATTAATTGGGGGGAAAAAGAGATATTATATTCTTCAAGCAGTGTATTCATTTTGTAAATTTCTCAGCAAGAAACACAACATCTTGGCAATTTTCTGACATTCAGTGAAATCATTCTTTAAAAAAACTCCTATGTTGATGTTTTCTCCTTTTAAACTCAAACCTGAATCATTTGAACTTACATGCATTCTGTTTTATTGGTTACTCTACATTTCATCACACTCATCCAGGTTTGGTGAATCGATTGCTTGGTGATGTTCTATCAGAGTCCTGCTGTGTACTTGTTGTCGACTGACTGTCGCTGAATGTCCGTTTTTGGATGCGCTGTATCATACGGCGCCCATAGAAGTCCCGATAATCTGCTGGGAGTTCATCCAGAGTGTGCAGCGCTCTCTCCAAGGCCTGAAGGGCTCGAGCCGCAGCCACGGGGTCTTTGTTACCGTACGGGTCCTTTTTGTCGTAACTGTCTCCAGGAAGATGTCGCCAGAACACGTTTACACCCACTCCAAAGTGCAGAGCGAGGGTGTTGTGGAACCACAGAGCTGAGGAAAACAAACACGGGATGATGTGAAGTCCTAAAGGTTTATTTGAGAGACTGTTTTACTTGAAATCCATGTAATAATTCAAGAATATTAACAATTTTAGGCTCCAACTGGCTTTTCTGTGCTATTGATGATTTAGATGTGAGAGTTAAATTAGAAACACATGATCACAGTGATGGGAATGGGATACCTGCAGCAGGGATTACAGAAAGATTTGGTTTATGTTGACAGTATTTCTTACCCGGGATAAAAAGAACATCTCCAGGCTCCAGCACACACTCGTATCTCTTCGCCTTCACAAACTCTGGAAATCGTGTCAGGTCTGGGGAGTCAATATCCAGGACCTCTGATTTATCCCCTGATAGATTCACATTTAAAGAGGCTTTTATTGTGATGCCAAGATACTAAAAAACACTTGCAAAAGAGATTCAAAGTGGACAATAGTTCTTTCCAGAGACACTTGCCTGACAGGTAAAGGTGCAATGCTTCCTGGGGGCTGTAGAGAACGACTCTTTTTGTTCCCGTCACCTGAGCCAGCAGGTTATCCATCACCTGAGGGAATGAAACCCAAAGAGCAGAAGCAGGAGGACTTAATGAGGCACCTATCTTTAAAAATATAGCTGCCAAAACGTTTGTTTTCTGTGAGAGAGACAAACTTTAAAAGATCAAATTAGTGTTTTAAAACCTTTTAGATATTTGTTCTATTGTTTTAATATCTAAAATGCTAAGTTTTTGAATTACTTTAGAAGATTTATTCAGCTAACAGCAGCAAAATGGGCTGTAAATACTAAATTAATTTACTTATTAAGGCAGCTGCCAATCAGCAAATTCTGAGTTTACAAAAGTATGAAGTAAAGTTTGAATGGACCACAGCAGCTCTCTCTCTCACACAGCTGCTTTGGGTAAAAAAAAAGAATTGAAGATATGCAGTTTTTTTTAAATCTTTGGTACTTTGTGATGCTATCAATCTTTAAAAAGCTGATTCTATTGTTTTTAAAAAACTTGGTAACGAAAAGTATCGACTTTTTTTGATAACCTCAGAAGAAACAGAGCAGGTCTCAGATCCATTTTAGACTCTGCATCGTTAGCATAGCTATGAAGGCGTTAGATCAGTGTTTCATTCACTGAGACAGACAGGTAGGGAAAAAAAGAGATACGAAATAGCAAGCTCACATCGTAGTGCGTCCACAGCTGCAGACCACAGGAGCTGATGCGGAATACGCTGGAAAAAAAATGATCAGGTGCAAAAAACTCTGGGATGTGGAAATCTGCAGCCAAGTCTGGGAACTGTTTGCTCAGATCAGCGGGTTCCTGTGAGTAAAGCATTTATGTTTTTAGAGGCGCTTCTGCACATTCAGGCTGAAGATAGAAATGTACATGCAATATATTAAACAATATATTGTCTAACTTTACATATTTTCTTCTAAAGACTTTTGGATACCTTTCGTACATCCTCTCCAAGTGACCGTAGATAATAACTCTCATCCTAAAAAAGATCAAAGACTTTATGTTGTTTAAAGATATAACAAAATGTAGAAGAGCGATCACACTATATACTTATTTAACAATGCTTACCTCACACAGAAAGTAATCCGAGTGTGTTTTTTCAGATGCTCTTTTCACAAATTCCTTGAAAGGCAGAGTCCTGTGAATACAGAGCTGCAGCTGAGGACAATGCAGATAAGAAGCACTGATTTGTGTGTCTGTGTGAGAGAGGGAGGGAGAGAGAGCTCACTTGTATGCAAAGTTTTTGTGGAGGAAGTCCATCTGTGGCACAGTGGATACATGAATCTTCACTTCCTTGTCTCCCCCTTTCTCAATGAGATATTCAGCTGTCCACTTTTCCAGGCAAGGTCCAAGATCCATGCCTCTCAGCACGGCCGGTCTTCTCTGGAACATAAAAGTGAATTCAGCCATTAACACCCCTGGGAGGGACTTTACTACAATCTGCCCATCTCCTCTGACAGCAAACACCAGTGTACACACAGTCACATTTCATACACAACATAGTTTATGAATCACTTACAATTTCCAAGGCATTATATACTTTTCATTGATCCAAACAGGCCAAAGCAGAGAGTCATCAGTTCTTACAAACATGACAATATAGTCAACATTTAAGTATTTTGTGAATGTACATTCATGGCTAAAAGATTTGAAAAACCCTGTTTTACTTTTTTGTCTCAGACTTTAAGCTGCAGAACCTTTTTATACAGCTCATTTAAATCATACACATTTATAAAGCGGGTGTAAAACAAGTCAAAATGTGAAGCAGAATAAGAAACACAACTTCGAGGCCCAACATTGACTGTGTATGTTGTTAAAAAGAAGCAGTAGTTTACATCTGCAGTCATGTCTACCTGCTGCCAAGAAGACAAAACTAGTCCTCAGGTAACGTCGATGAATCATCTCACCTGTGGATAAACGTCCTGCAGAAAAGCGTCTTTGTCCACGTTTGTAAATATCGGAACAGTTACTTTTTCCTGCAGCTCCATTACACATTATTTTCTGGAGAGAAATAAAATCCTAGCTGGTGAGTAAACAGCTCAACTCTAAGTGTGTTACACTAATAATGCTCCGAGTGGAAACAAAACATGACCATGTGACACAAAGCGATTAAAAGAATAATTTTGAGCCATAAATGCAATTTATTTAATGTGTTTAGAAAGCTATTAATCGGAGTTATATTCTTCCTATTTTATCGCACTTCTGTCTTTCATTTTTACATTATTATTTGTTTCTTACCGGAAGATATATGTGCACGGACACTGATGCTTCCGTCAAAAAGAAAGATGGCGCTGCCCGTGTTGAGAGGTTGTTATAGGTTGCCATCAACATTCAGCTTTACTCGCTTGTTTTTAAACGAAGGAATCATCCTGAGCCGGTCCGGAAAGACTCGGATACCCCCTTCATCACCTGCCGGGGTGAAAGCAACTGTCCGCCCGTACAGCTCGGGCCAGGGCGGACAGAAACCGGTCCAGAAGGTGGTGGTTGTTGGCATCACGAATCCCTTCATTTGGTTCCGCACACGAATTTACTACTTTCTGATCAGAGCTTACTTTGATAGAGAGTTCAGCATTGAAGAGTTCACGGAGGGAGCGAAGCAGGTCTGTAATATTTACAGTCTATGCTGTAAACAGATGGTGGTAGTCAGTATCTCGATCTCTCGAGTGTTTTATCATTTGTAAACAACAGTTTCACAGGTTAGTTTTTAACTCCATTAACTCAACTAGTTTCACAATTTAACTGGAACTAAACTGTTGCCAAGCAACCCTAACATTGTATTCTACTGCTCTCTAGCTACGCTGTTGGTGTCCATGGTTACCACAGAGCAGCTAAGATAAGATAATCCTTTATTGATCCCCTGTGGGGAAATTCAAGTGTTGCAGCAGTAAAACACAATAAGAAGAGCAAGCATATGAGTACAAATAAAATAAGAATATATAGGAAAAAATAAAGATGAAGTTACGATGTAATTACAACTATTATAAGCAAGTATTAAGTAAACGATACACCAATTTAGATCCTAACTATACACCAAAAATTATACAGAACATTGAGACATATTAAGTGATAATTTGAAGTTAAAGTGGCAGAGAAGGTGGCAAAAGTAAGTAATTAATACCAAAATAAGCATCTAGAAGTAATATGACATGACAGAGTCCAGGGTATGTCAGTGTGACAGCCACTGTGGGGAATGTAAGTGTTCATGATGAAGACAGACTGTAGGACACACTGCTGTTGTACAGTCTGATGGCAGTAGCCATAAAGGAAGCGCTCAGTTTTGCACCTGGGAGGGGGGGGGGAGACGATGGCTGAAGGAACTGCCCATCTGCCACTGCTCATCAAGGAGAGGATGAGAGGAGTTGTCCAGGATGGCTGTGATTTTGTCCCTCATCCTCCTCTCAGCCACCATCTCCAAGCTGTCCAGTTCTAGGCCAACAACAGAGTGAGCCTTCCTCACCAGCTTGTTGAGCCTGCTGACCTCACCAGTTTGATCTACTTAGTAGATTGATCCCTATGATTGAACCTTCACTGATTGATAAAGAAAAACTCAGTGAGCTGTAAATGTCCATTAAAAGTATCTAGACCTCCTGGCTGTGGAGGAGTGATACTTATTGTGAAAAGTCCCAGTGATGTCACTTATGGAATGCCTCTTGTCCAATCAGATTGCTTGTTCAGAACTAACTGTTGTAAAAGAACTTGGGCTTGCAAAGCGTTTTTCTAGTCTTCTCACTACTCAAAGCGCTTTTTACACTGCAGGTCACACCTACACATTCACACACTGATGTCAGAGGCTGCTGTGTAAAGTGATCATCAGTATTGACTAATCCCATTCATACACATTCAACCGCTGTCGACAAAGCAGCGGGAGCAACTTGGGCTTAAATGTCTTGCACAAGGACATGTGGCTGCAGGAGCTGGGGATCGAACCCCAGAAGTTGAGAGAAGACCAGATCTACCACGGAGCCACAGCCGCCCCAAGTTTGTTAGCCATTCTCTGAATTTTTTTGTTGACAAAGTTGTTTGTTTACTTTTTCAGGCCTTCTCCCATGTGTCCGGACTGTTATCAAAGTGTCAGTTTGAAGGTTTAGAGGGGCTCGTGGCTAACGACGTGAGTATGAGGAACTTGATTCAGATAAATGTATCTGTCGTTGTGTGTAACTGTGCCAGAACCTCTCAAAATGACAAAAAAAAAGAGAACAAAAAAACTAGATAATAGTTATAAAATGAGAGTCCGGAGGGCTCAGAAGTTCAAACAAAGTATGGTGAGGGTGCTCTTTGGTGGGGAACACAAACATTCAAAAAGATGAAAAAACAAAGCAGTCTTCTGGAAAAAGTAAAAAGCTTTTATTCAATTTTCTATTTCATCCTAGAAATGTTAAAAACAATATAAGTCATCAAAAGAGCTGGGTATCACATACTCATGACCTTATTTAATTCTCCCCTCCTTACAGTTGATCGGGAAGCTGGAGGAAAAGTGTAACCTGCTGCCATCGAGCCACAAGAAAGCTCTCTCTGCAGACCCTGAAGAGATCATGTACACCACGCCTGCAGACGTGGGAATCTATTATGATGATGACGGTAGGTGGTGATATGTCTGTTTGTTTGTTTTTAAATTTAAAACAAATCCCATGAAAGACCAAAAACAACAATACAAAGGTCCTACATACAAGTACGGTCTGTGTTTCCTTTCTGTAATTCAGATTGGTATTTTTCCATAAAATGATTCATTCTGTAGAATCGAGTAGACTTTTCAAGTCCAGGATCAAAAGAGTGACTAACACGTTCTCTGGGCTAAAGGCAGCCCGACCCTTTCTTATGTAAGCACCGCATCTTGATATCTATTCTGTTTTTCATTCTAATATTAGTTGTGTTTTTATTAATGAAAGAGAACTGGATTTTCATAGATAAGAAGAACCTTGAGTGAAGAGCAGCAGGAGAGGAGTTCATCTCCCACCACTGACGGACAGGCGTCGGATTAGTTATGTCGAGTTAATTTCTGTCATTTCCGTGTTTCCAGGGAGAAAGTTTGTCAGTATTCTGATGCGTTTCTGGTATCTGACGAGTGCACGCCTCCCTGACGACACCGTGGAGGGTTCCCGTATCTTCCAGGTGGCCTTAGGTGGAGAGGGAGAAGCAGAAACTAAGAGACTGCTTACTGCCAATTATGAGTAAGTATTCTTACCTGTTATATCTATATGGGTATGTACATCACTGAAATCTCCCTGTGAATTATGTTAAACATTGTCATTGTCTTTCTGACAGATTCCAAAGGGAGTTTACTAAAGGAGTGACTCCAGACTGGACCATTACGAGGATAGAGCACTCCAAGCTCTTGGATTAAGCTTCTTTTCACATGAGGCATTTTTGTGTCTGGAATCGAATCAAAGATGTGAAAGTCCCTTCAATATGAGCTTTATTAATTTGAGCTAATAAAAGCAAAAACTGAGGGTGAGAGGTGTCCTCACTGGGAAGTCAGAAGAAAACAACCAGACAAACTTGGATTCAACCAGTAGTCATCGTAGAAAAGACATACACCAATCACATCTGCTCGTAAAGATTCTACCTAGAACTGCTTGCACCTGACCAGGAAGTCCAGAGGAACCAGATATTATTTTCAACTTGTAATTTGAAGCGATTTTTTAACTGATGTGTGGAACATCAAATGAATTGGGATGACTGGATATGGTGTGATCGTGTGATTAACACCTGTTCCAGGAAAGTCTGTCACCTTGTTTTCTGTTCTGAAAGGACTGATCGATGCGATACTGTAATACTAGGTAGAGAACTCTGTTTCTTTATATTAGACTGTGAGCTATGAATGTGTTTCGAAAGAATGGGTATAATTTGTCTCTAAACGTAAAAATGCCCCCCCCCCCCCAACACACACACACACACACACACACACACACACACACACAGACACACACACACACACACATTTGCAGGTTGCATTCACTTGCCTCTGTAGTGCATCTGTATATGTACTCTGTACTGTATGTGTGGACAGGTGTTTGCAATGTTTGAGGCAGCTGCTGCAGACTTTTATTAAAGATATCAAAATGAAATGAAATGTTTACTGATTCTTCCCCCCCTCTATATAAACGTATATAACGCACATATACTGTATGTATAAACATGACTTACATCTTTATGGATAAACATGAAAACAGTATATATGCACACACGTTTCCAAAGTCTGTGCGACTGATCCTCTATATTATTTTCTTTTTTGGCCTTTAAAGGATTAAAAAATATTTATTTCTAAGTAGATTTTAAAATATAAAAGCATACAGAAGTACAGAACTGAAAAGACGAGAACACATAAAGCTCAATGGGAGCAAATAATCAATATAAAGCTATATCAATCAATCAAACTATTTATATTGCACCTTTTTGGACTTATTCAATTGCAGTTCAAATGTGCTTCACAGAGGAGTGGGAGTGGAAAAGGGTCATTGATGTAATTATGAATTAAACAAAAGGACAATAAAATAAAGATGGATGATAAAAAATAGACCAAGCAATGATATAATAAATGAATACATAAAAAACATTTAAAAAGCTGCTAAAATACAACAAGAAATGCTCAAAAGAATTTAAAAACAATATGTAAAATTATAAAAACTCAATTCTGAAATGATAATGTGTTAATAAAGTAAGATTTAAAAAATAATGTTGATGATGAGATATAAATATAAATAATAAACATTTCAAAAAATCTGAATATCCTCAGCTCCTCTCACATCCGCCGGAAGTCTGTCCCATCGTCTCGGAGCGTAACAAGTGAAATTAGTGAATAAATTATACAAATTTGGTTTCTTTTTAATAATCAAATTTAAGTTGAATCCATTTTTTCTTTTTACATTTGAACGCGTCACTCGCTGTAGGAAATCTTATTGGTCCGTGTGTTGAAGTTCTCTTCTCCTATTGGCTGAGAAACCTGCCAATCACTGCTGTTTGTATAGTATGTGGTTCCTGTTGTGTGGCTCCGCCGGTGACTATGACAGCAGCCTTGTGTGGTGGCTGTCTGACACGGCGAGGAGTTTACAGGATGCAGAAATGAAAACATGGAGATTAAACACCTGTAGTATCTGAACCCCACGGTCACACCTGAACCATGAAACTCGCCGCTGTGGCCTTTTACGGGTTTGCTCTGGCTCTTCTGGCGGCTGGCCTGCGAGAGTTGCTGACTGGCTTCGAGGAGAACAGATGTAGTATGACCTATATGTTTGAATATCCAGAGTACCGGGTGAGTATCAGGCTAATTATCACACCTAAACACCTCAATTTAACCTTTATGTATCTAGCAGCGTACCGTATGTGTTTCGCTATTTCAGCCACAAGCTAAAAATACTGTAGTGCTATGTTATGAAATGATTCCTTCATTATAAAATAAAACTGTTGAAACATACCACGAATATATTTACCTGTTACATTCATGCATATAAGCTATTTCCTCACACATGCTAACGTCACCCGGTAGTGAAAGGCTCTGTGTTGCATTTCCTCAATGGTTTCTATTAATAGTAACACGCACTCTCACCTGTTTGGTTGCAGGTGTGTTTAGGATTAGGTTAGCTAAAATTAGCCCGGGTTATAATAAACCATAAATCAACGACTGATCCTTGAATCCTCTCAGCAGGAGGTTATCAGCTTTGCAAGGTGCAAACATATGTTGCACATCAAGGCTACTACAAGTCAGGTGAAGATACGCAAACATGTAAAGAAGGGATGCCAATGTAGGTCGACTTCTAATGTGTTCATCTGTCCAGAAGTGGAGCACAGCTGAGGGCAATGCACTGTCTGGGCATCGCCTCTGTTGCAACCAGAATTGCATATTTGTGTTTGTTATGTTTGTATGAAGTAGAATGCAAATAGTCCCATACATCAGAAAGGATAGCTCTTCGATCTGTACATATGGTTATTGATGGAAATGATGTCTTGAGGCAGAGTTAGCCCATGTGTTAAATGTGGGATATATTCATGAACTACAAATAAAATATTGAGAGCAACAGGAGAAAAATCTGGTGTAAAAATGAATGAAAAAATGCAGCATTAGCAAACTAGAGTTCTACTATTTTTTTCAATATTAGCACTGTTACATCTACATTTTCTTGTTTTCTAATTACTATGCTGAGTGTTTTATTGATTCATGGTTTGGTATACGAATTAAATATTTCTGTCATATGCTTCACATACCTTTAGTTTGGTCAGTGGGTCCCACAGTGAGACCCCTGGCCAAATAAAAACACCGCACACAATTTTGCACCACCAGCAAAGCATGGCACATTTTGCGACAGGACTTTTAGGTAGAAGTTAGGCTGACAATGAATCTACACCAGACGTCACACCTGCTGAAACAAAGACGAGAAAATGTGACGAGTCTTATCCCGCCCTCAGCTGCACCTGTATAACGACAGATACTACCTGTTTGAGAGAGGTTTTTTTCTGCAGTTTCCTCAATCAGCACAACATGCAGATCAAAGCCAGACACTGAAAATGAACAAAGAGGGTCATTCTCACAGCTGCACCCCAGACTCCAGAAGATCTGTGGCACAAAACAAGCCCACACTAGATACACTAATTATTGTAGGACTGAAATAATACATTTTTTGGGGGGGGTGCTATTGTTGCCTTTATTAGATAGGACAGTTGAAGAGAGACAGGAAATGTTGGGAGGAGAGAGTGGGGGACGACACGCAGCAAAGGGCCGAGGTTGGAGTTGAACCCAACAAGGGTTATAGCCTCTGTACATGGGGTGCATGACATCACCGCTAGGCTCTCCGGCGTCCAAAGTATACATCTTTAAAGAAGATTTTCATCATTTTTATTTTATTTTAAGGGAGTTGTTCATCTTCAGAGAGTCAGTTAAAGCTATCACTGTCGTTACAGTTTACACATTTGGTAGTTTTATGTTGCAGCATCACTTTTTCTTGCTTCCTCTTTCAAAGCTGCTTGTTAGTTAATGGATATATGTTTATGTGTGGATGTGCATGATGAGGGGTCGGGGGCTTGAAAATGTTTGGGAACCCTTGCGTTAGGTTTGCACGCTAAGGGTCAAATAATGTGCAATGGCATTGTTCAATATTGCGATAATGATATATGGAGAAAACAACATATTAGCTATAAATCACAGTTTCTGTGTCTAATCGCTGTTCCTAATGTTTCTACACAACACCTGTGATAGCAACAAGTTTCTCCTGAATCCCTCATAAATAAAAAAAGTTTTCATCTCTAGATTGGCATCAACTGACTGGAGCTTAACTGATTAGCTAACACTATTAGCATGAGCTTCATCTGATTGCATTAAAATGGTGTGAAGGCATAGCAGATATAGCCAGGCCTCCATCTAAAATGTCAAATGTACACAATGCAGAAAGGTATTTAAAAACTATTTTAACGCTGGGTCACATGAAATGTTTTCTTTTCCTAATTATTGTGATGAATTCAGACTTTTGCGATGTGTTTGTGGCAAATGCTCTTATTGCAATAACAACTAAATTCTGATTAATTGCACAGCCCTACCTCTAGGATAGGGGTCCCCAAATATTTTAGCCTGCGACCCACAAATGACCAGTGCCAGAGACTGGGGACCCCCACATTCTTAACCAACTCAACAGAATAACAAGCACTTACTTACTAGGTGAGGCACCGGGTAGACCACCACCTCCCATGATCCGTAAATGACGGTCGTTACATCTCTTAAATAAAACCAGAATGAAGTGTAGGTATGAGAAATAATGATGGAAGCCAAGGAGCCTGCTGACATTAATTAGACAAAGTGTTGTAGTAGCTTTGAGTCTGTTGACGACATTAGTTGATACAGTAAGTGTGACAAAAATGGTATAAAACTGCCCGACATTGATGTGTCTGTGATTGTTCATGTTGTGTTCACAGCGTGTGGCTCTGCCTCGCCGCGTGGCCAGACTGTACCCGGCGTACGGGCTCTACCTGTATGGGGAGGGCGTTTACGCTCAGGAGACCCGAGCGCTCAAACTCACCGGTGCACCTGTTCTCTTCCTACCTGGAAATGCAGGCAGTTACAAACAAGGTAAGCTTCCAGACATACAAAGATTGATGAGTGACATTTTTAAGTTTTGGCTTTTACATGATCAACTAGCAAACGGAGAAAATAGGCGCAGGGAAACTCTTTATTACAACAGGGATTTATTTTTTTTATCAAGATATGTTGAGGTTGTTTGAGTATGGAGCCTCTGCCTCCCTTTGTGATGGTTAGTCGCTACATGAATAGTAAACAGACTGAAAGTCCATCACAATGCTGCACACATGCTCTCAGTATATTGAAACCCAGTTCTGTTGGCAAAAATGCCTTGTTGATGCCAGAGGTCAGAGGTCAGAGGAGAATGGCCAGACTGGTTTCGAGCTGATAGAAATGCAACAGTAACTCAAATAACCACAGGTTACAGCCGAGGTCCCTGTGTACTAATTGAGCATCATTTAAACGCCACAGCCTACCTGAGCATTGTTGCTGACCATGTCCAACCCTTGATGACCACAGTGTACCCATCTTCTGATGGCTACTAGCATGTCACAAAGCTCATATCATCTCAAACTGGTGTCTTGAACATTACAATGAGTTCACTGTGCTCAAATGGCCTCCACAGTCTCCAGAAATCAATCCTATAAAGCACCTATGTGATGTGGTGGAACGGGAGATTCATCTTATGCATGTGCAGCCGACAAATCTGTAACAACTGTTTGATGCTATCATGTCAATATGGACCAAAATCTCTAAAGAAATGTTTCCAGCACCTTGTTGAATCTATGCCACGAACAATTAAGACAGTTCTGAAGGCAAAAGGGGTCCAACCCAGTACTAGCAAGCTGTACCTAATAAAGTGGCCGATGAGTGTGCTCTAAATTACTGAGAGTGAGCGTGTTTTTTTTTCAGATTTACTTTCTGAATTTGAAATATTTACCTTTTTTTTTCAGAGTTATCACCACCTAATGTCTCTTCTTCCTCTGTGAAATAGAGCTCAATTTATTGTCCGTGAACTGTGAAGAATACAAGCAGGTAGCCACACTGTACTACTACCACTTTACCCTAAACATCCACCTACACTGTAGTTTATTTTAAGTCCATCCTATATACGGTACATTGACCTGAGACTCTAAATACTCATTACAACACTGTGAGGGTTAATACGTTAATCCACAGCTGAAAATAGTCCCCTTAAAAAGACACTTGACTCCTGATGAGGTCAAGTTTGCCTAAAACTGCAGAGCTCCGCCTTTTCAAGAAATGAAATAAATCTTTTTGAAATATGAAGCATGATCCATTAAAACAAAAACCAGTATATCAGTTGGATTGGAGTTTAAAGATGGTCTCCTAGATTCAAGTTTCAGTCCATTTTTCTTTGACTTAAAGAAAACAAAACTCTCTTACATTCATTTTTAACTCTGTATTTATTTATACTGGTGTTGGGAAAATGTGTTTTTTGAAGATTCAAACAGTCTTCTGATGATGTTTTTTCTCTAACTAATAACCCTGTTTTGTTCTCAGTGATGAGAATCATCCTGATATTATCGTGGCTGTTGGTTCATTTTATCAGTCGTGTGTAGGCGGAAAACACCCGCACGTGAATCCCTGTGAAGAAACAAACACATTTGGCTTCAACACGTTGGTGTTTGTTTGTGATGAAGCTCCTCTGTTCCTACATTAAAACCCCTCAGGCTGATGTATTTTTACAGCTGCTTTTGTTGAGCTTCCCCACCTCACGAGTTACAACAGCTCAGTGTAGTAGCAGTAGTAGTGAGGTAGAGTCAGATAAGGTCAGGTTGTTGTTGGTATTTCTGATGGATGGTCCACACAGGAAAATGGTGCAGTTGATCTAAATGTAACCTTAGGTCACAAAGAGCTGCCCCGACCATCTGAAGAAGCTCAAGAGATGACGACTCTTATCAATAATTCAAAACGTAAGATAATAATTTGCATAAAAAGAGCGGTGCATAAATAATTACTGCTACATGGCAGATGCAGGGGCGTTTCCAGAGAGGTGTCCAGGGCCCCCCTTGAAATCTTATTGGCCATCCCAAGTGCCACCCCAAATTTCTTAACTATGATTGGTCATTTGCCTTGCCAGTGGTGGGACTTATGTTGAATTACACCTACAGGCTGTGTTGCAACAGGTAGATCATAGTTAGTTTTCGGTGTGCAGATGTTTGTTTGCAGTTTTTTTTGAACATTTGTGCAATGGCGTGACTTTGGACATGCATTTATTTTAGTCCTTGAAGAATTAAGCTTAGAAGAAGTACATGTTCACATTATCTTGTGTTACCTAAAAGTCTATGCGATTAGTGCAGACAGAAAGGGTAAATATATGCTCTTCATTCAGATGTCTGCATAGAAAATTCAGGCCACCCTGCAAAAGTCAGGGTGGACCACCGCAGTCCGAAAAATCTGGTTAGCCCGTGGTCAGATGGCAGAGTAGCATTAAAGGGGAATCATGTAATGTTCAAACATATCTTAAAGTCTTCATGTCTTAATTGTTCAAAATCTTTTGGAGCTGCTCCTCTAGATTGGCCACGAAACAGGCTGTCACAGCTCTGAGAGAAAATGTGCAACATGAAAGCAAATCTTTTTAGCGTCTTCTTCTGTTGTATGTTGATTGTTGGCCGGATGTTTGCAAGTTTTTACTGCTGACTGCAAGACAAATTGCCCTCTCACAGGGATAACAAAGACAACCTTGAAATCATAAAAGTGCTCGTTTTTGTCACTTTAACGCTCCACTTTGTATCATAAGTCTCTACAAATGAAACAGAAGTGATCACTTTCACACCTTTGAGCCAGGGCAAAATACTTTTTCTTACAAACAACATTTTTTTCTTCAAACTGTATGGAGGAAAACAGCCATTAAGGCTGCAGTTGCTGGTCTACCTCTCCCTCAATTTGACCGTTTACAATTCTACAATTTCATTTAGCAGACACGTTTGTCCAAAGGGACGTACACCAGAGAGTTAGTACAACACAGGCAAGGATCTAGAGAGGAGGAAGCCACATCACTGAGTGCTAAACAAACCGCAGTGATCGTACGCAGGTGTTAACAGGCGGTGCGCAGACGGCAGTTTGTCTTTGTTATTCTGAGTTTTGCGCTTTAAATAATACGTTTGAATCCAACACAATGTTTTAATAACACACATTAACCAAACTGATTGAGTCTGCAGTCGACAAGCAACTCAAATGTTCTGGATAAAATGGGATAATTGTGCCTCTTTTTGAAAATGTAGTCTATTGGCTTTTACGATGATGCTGCTGGTTTTTCTGGATCTGCATTTATTCACAGTACTTCATTTGAGCTAATTTGTCATCAGGAGTTAAGATGAAGCCTTTAAAGCCTGTTCGCGGCTGCAAGCTGAAGCAATCTGCTGGAGCAATTTTTTAGAACCAATTTAAGCTCCACAATATGTCCAACAGGGCCCGAGTTCAAAGATGCTAAAATGACTCTTTTAAAGCTGAGCACATGGTGATTAGTTTAGAAATACACTGATCTGAAATCTGTCCGAGTCAGCTTTTCATCCTAACTTCTGTCTGTGATCAAACACTGAGCGTCCTCGCGCTGTTTTAACTCAAGCAAACGTCTTCTTCTTCTCCTCATGAAGCTCGCTCTCTGGGCTCTGTGGCCTTGAGGAAGGCGGAAAACACGGAGGGAGGTCTCCACTTCAACGTGTTCACCGTGGACTTCAACGAGGAGCTGGTGGCACTTTACGGCGGCAGTCTGCTCAGGCAGACACACTTCCTGCATGAGAGCATTAAAGCCATCCTGAGGCTGTACAAGGTCAGACTCCAAATATTATCTGCTCCTCAGACAGGGTTACTTCCACTTCTGTAGATGAGGGATATAACTGTAGGTGTGATATTTCAGCGCGGGGGTTAGTTACCAAACATATATCACATTTCAGCACCATGTTTTTCTTTCACTACAAAGATGTTAAAAAGGTACAGTTAAGTAAGATCAAACTCCTGAAGTACTAACGTTAAGTAGTGAAAATGAAAATGCACAATTTACAGTTAATAATCCTCTCCCCGGCTCAGTCCAAACCCAGCTCTGAGGGTGGTTTATATCGGGATAAATGCTGGTTAGCAGCTCTCATCAGGGTTAAAAGGGATCTGGCAACCATGTGATGGATGTGAAGTTTAAAAGCAACATGATACAAGGAACAGCGCTCCAATGAGGTTACGATATTTGTGCTGACTCAGAAAACTGTAGAGAGAGGATCAAATAGACTTATAAACATAATATATATATACATATAATAAATCCAATTTAAGGCGGCCGTAGCTCAGTCTGGACAGAAGTCAGAGTCACATGACACATCACAGAGGTCACAAAACCTGATTAAACAAAAAACACCAACTAGACTCTTTACATGTTTTGACCCGGTGCTGCACTCAGCAGCTTCAGACGTTTTTCTGGTTTCTTTTGTTTGTTTATCTTTGAAGTAACAAGCGATTAATGATGAGTTATCTGCTCTGCGCACATTCCAGAGTTATAGGGCTCTGGTGTCACTGGTTTTTCCTGCTTTCTGTTTCTCATGTTTGATTGTTTGGTTTTATCTTGCAGGTTTTGCACTTTGCCTGTTTTCATTTTATCTCCTGTTTCTTCACTCTGTTGTAAAGCACTTCAAACTAATCCCGCCCCTCCCCCTTCCTGAAAGCTGTCACATACATAAAGTTTTATTTGTATTAAATATGTCTTTCCTTACACATCTTTCTGGTCAACATAAAACCCATTAGCTTGTTTTTTCTAATAGTGTCCTTCTCCTATGTCTGTTCTGCAGCACCTGAAGACCCCCCCTCAGAGTGTTGTGCTGGTCGGTCACTCTATGGGAGGGGTGGTGGCTCGAGCGCTCTTCACTTTGCCCCGCTTTAACAGCAACCTTGTCAGCCTCATCATCACACAGGCCTCCCCTCACCTGGCTCCAGTCCTGGCTCTGGACCCCTACCTGCTGGGTAAGGCCTGACACGCATGATGACAAATCACGACAGATTATCAGTTCAGTTCTTCTAGTGTGTGGTGTGCAACGAGACGACCAACTCAGCACAACACACACTAACAGATTCATTCACCAACAAGCAGAGTCTGGACTATCAAAATGTGTAATCTATCGTGGTCAAACGCGATTTAAGAGTAATCAAACATGATGGGCAAGCTTTCTGTGGCTAGCTGTTAGCTGGTTCATCCATTACTGTAAACATTTCGGTCCAGCTCCTCTCCTTGTCACTTGGATTGTAGTTTGTTTTACAGGAGGTTGTAAAAACACTCGTGTTGTTGCCACAAATCAAGTTGGTCCTGAATTCACGACATCCATCTAACTTTATGCTTTTGTTGTGCTTCCTGCATCAGTCAGCTTTGCTTTCCTATTGGCTATTGTACCGTTCCACGTGTCAATACACAGAGTCCGTGCTCGGCTCTGGTTGGTAGTGTGTACCCCGCTTAAGGAGGACTCTCGTAGCCGGTACACTAAAACTTTGTGCTCCAAGATGTGCAGACACTTAAACTGACATCATCCTTTTTATGTTCTTATTAAGTTATAAATGAAGGCTGTTTTATTCCTACAAGTGACTGACTGTTTGTGAAAGAGTGATCGTTTCATGATTATTGGAGTAATTCAGATTATGTAGTCTGATAATTAATAACTCCTTGCATTGTTTTTAACTTCTTTTCCTCCCTTTATAGATTTCTACTCTACAGTGAGGCACAAGTGGGTGACCCAGGCGAAAAAGCTCAGGAACGTCACAGTTTTGTCTGTAGGAGGGGGGTACCGTGACTACCAGGTTCGCTCCGGCCTGATATCCCTACCGTGTCCCCAGGGAGACCCCAATAAGTTGTCCCTGGTGGTAAGTATTCTTTGTGAATTGGTCGACCTACCTGGTCATTGTGGCTCCTCCCACAGCAGGAACTTTTCACCAGGGACTTCACCAGACAAGATCCTTATTGGGTTTCAGGTTGATGGTTCTACACGCCATGATGCAGTCAAGGCAACGTTTTATTTGAGCATGGCAGACAACATTGGAAGTTCCAGGAGCTGTGTCGTATGTGCTCCTGACGTTTTCAAGATAATGTCAAGACATCCTGGCCTTGATATTTCTAGGCACTTGCCTTTCACGCATGCACCTCACATCAGGTGATTATCTGTGTCTGACGCGCTCTCCCAACTGGACATACTCAGTTTTTAGATGAGGTCGGAGCGGCTTGTTTGCACGTGTGGGAGGAGGAGGGGTTTTCCTTATTGCAGTTTCTGTGTTAAAATCACTACAACATGTTTAAGGACATTTCTGCAGGATAAACTAACTGATAACTGTAGAACACATGATAGACATCTGAGGTAAAAGTAGAGACATTCTGATCATTGTGAACAAAGTTATCCTCGCCACTCGCTTGCCATGAATGTTACGGACTATTCACACATTTTACACATCCTCAATTTCACTCAATGGGCAGAAGAAGATCACATAAAGTCAGGATAAACAGAAGGCATTTACAGACTGCTTTTTTGGCCGCAACTAAGCTCAGCCGCCATCACGTCTTTATACGTTCATATTGATTCCGCCACTGCGTCATATTCTTATCCAAGTCTGTGAATTCACATTGCGTTACGGCGTTGCAGAAGCACTGCACAGCAGGAGCTCCACATAGACACACAGTCAGAAATGCACACACACACACACACACACAGCGCTGCACTCTCCCACTGGCTTCACTGAAACCATCTCGATTCTTTAACGCCTCAGTTACTACATCCAAAGACAGAACATGGGGGCATCACTTCGTCCTCCAATTACGCCTCCGCAACGTTCAGATTGAAGGCGAAACATCACAGGGGCGTAATTATCGTGGCTTGAAACGGCAGTCTGAGCAGGACTAGAGTCGGCTGTTTGTGTTCACACACGCCTGAACAGTGTTGGGAAATTTTTAGAAGTGGAGTGCATGTATGAAATGATCTCTAGATACTTGATGATCCAGCACGGCTCCTCACAATTTGCTTCAATGTTTTCTTGTTTGTGTCAAGGCGACTGCAGTCCCCAGGACATGGGTGTCCACTGACCATCTGTCCATCGTTTGGTGAGAGAAGAAGCTTCATGTTTTGGTAGATTTCTTATAAAGTATTTTTAAATATCATGTACACTTTAAAACTGAGTGTTTATGTCTTTGTTTCAGGTGCAAAGAGCTTGTTCTTGCTACAGTCAGGGCGTTCTTCGACCTCATCGATCCCGAAACCCGACAGGTTGGAAAACAAAAGTTTATTCACATTTATATAGCATTCATCTCTCTAATAAAAATGCTAAATAAAGCAATACAAAAAGATTTTTGCCAGAAGAAGGATCATACTTTACTAGAGACTGGTGGGAATTTGTAAGCTTTCAATTCAAGCTCCTGCCTTCAATCTAACGAGTGTGTTTTTAATAGTTCACAGACAACCCGGAGAAGAAAATGTCTGTACTGAACCATCACTTCATCAGACACCCTGTGAGGCTGGTGGGAGAAACCCAGGACAACTCCATCTCCATCTTAGGTGAGAGGGAAATTCTTTAGCATGGGTTTGCACTTGCAGCTGAAGTAAACTGAGCAATTGAACTAACAGACTTGACTCGTCTCCTGTTCAGAGTATTTATTTTAGATGGTTATTTAGCATTATTTTTTTAGATACTTGGAGTTAAATTAATATGTTCATTTCAGTCAGACAACTCACGTTTGTATCGTTTAAAATATGTATCGCAGCAGAACATAGTTTGTGTTTGGCGTCTAGGCTCCGACCTCATCACTCCTCACAGTTTTAATTTACATGCAGAAATGGTGGGGAGTGATTGGATGATATCTTAAACCACCAGTCGGAGCCTACAGGTGGATGCTGAGATGGTGGTGGTGGGGGCTGAGTGAGAGTGCAGTACGGGTGCAGGACAGAGCTGGCAATGAAAGAGCAGAGAGGGAGAGACCGGAAGTCTTTCAGCCTGAATAGACCGCTAATTGAGAGGAGGTGTTGTCAGGTGATTGTTGAGAATGAGGAATATCAAGAGTGAAATCAGTGCAGCTGGAGTTGACTGCCTGAACTAGCTCGCAGGCGTCGCTTCATTAAGTGAACGACTAAAGAATTACTCATAGCTTTGCTCTGTCTTTTCCCGTTTCTTGTCAATTTTTTTTAGATTTTCCTGAAGCATGGAGTGAAGTAAACACGCTGCGTCTGGCTTACAGCACACCAAAGGTGACACACTTTAAATAGTAACTGAACACTGTTCATTCAGTCAAAGAAGAACACCACTTATTAGTTGTTGTGGAGATTTTGCTTTAGCTCTTATACTGAAGCAAACGTAAAAGATCAGATCGTATCCAGACTATCTGTTTGACTCATTATTTGAGGGAGGAAAAAACTCTGATAAAGTGTTGTCTCCGGTGTTTCTCTCCGTCTGCAGGAGGGACAGGTCAAATACTTTCTGTTTGCACTGTCGAGTCGAAGGAAAGCGTACAGCCACTTCTACTGTCGGAGCAGCAACCTGGTGAGCTCTGTGCAGAGTTTTAATGTTTTCATCCTTTGGGTTAAAGCAATACACTTTGAGTGCTCTATTTCACGAGTCTTGTGTCAGACTAGAATCAAAGCAGAAAAAGTGATTTGGATTTCTTGTTGTTGTCCAACAGGAGATGACGAGCTGGGTTTATGGCTGCGTGCACAAGAACGGTTCCTCATGGTAAAAAATATATTTGTATCTTTTTCTGGTCCACTTTAATCCTCATTTAACATCTTGATTTTGAGTATATTGGCATTATTTGTTTTCCTGCAATTAGTTCTCTCAGTTAGATCAAACATAATTACTTTGTATCTACGCTCTGTGAATTTTTCCAGTGTGCATGCAGTTGATCTGTCCATGGCCACTGAGCTTCTCCCACCATACAAGGTAACGTTCCTATCAAGAAACACAGTTCAGTCCTTTCTTTTTTCATGTTGGTTTTTGCTGACATCCATCCATTTTCCATCTCAGGTCCTGATTCTGAGTCTCAGTGACTTGTCCTCTGTCACTCACCTGGTTGTTTCAGCCTCAAACCTCAATGGCAGACAGGTACAGTAGGAGAGGTCCCGACTCTCTGATGTCGTCTGTAATATCTGTCATATTTATTATATATTGTATTTTGAACACATTAACAGACAGACAGCATCTGCCGTGCTCAACAAGGTAAAATGACTGTTGGACAGATGTTCCAGGTTTCAAATACAACTTTTAAAGGTCACATTCTCCTCCTCTTCAATCAGTTTAAATAAGTCTCAGAGCTCCTCAAAACGTGTGTGTGAAGTTTCTTGTTCTAAATCCACTCTGATCCTGTATTTGATCATGCCTATAAACCCCTCTATTTCAGCCCTGCTCAGAACAGGCTGTTTCTGTGTCTGTAGCTTTAAATGTAAATGAGCTGTGTCTGACCACGCCCCTCTCTTGAAGGGCTTGGGTGACTCACGCTAATTTGTGCAGTGGACATCACAAAGTTTTGTCTTTTCCACAGTACACAGTAGAGTGCGAGTGGCAAAGAGAGGAATCTCAGACTCAGTCCGTCACCGTGCCACATGTTCTGTCCTTCGGTGAGTAGTAGAGCTGTGGTGATTCTTCTCTGAAACATGGAGGAGAAGAAGCACACTTTAAGACACTGTTGTTCCGCCAGGTTTGACTGCGAGTGATGTTACGGTCAACTCCTCTGGACTCCTTCACACCATCAGGCTGCATCACTTTCACCAGGTAGCATTCATTATCTCATAAGCTGCTCACTGCACTCTCTGTTCCTGCTCTGTCGCTAAATTTAAATCACTTTTGTTTCTTTTTTTAGGCCTATCAAGCTTTCAGAATCAATGTGGCAAGCCAGTGCAAAGTACACAAAGGTGAGTTAATGTTCAGACACTTGACTAGAAGCACTTGATAACGTATAATGATGATTGTTTGTGTTTGTCTGCAGAGAGACTACCAAATGTGTACAGAATACATGTACCGTGGTTCCGAGAGGACTCTTTAACAACAGCCAGGTTAGTCCTGTCACTCTGTGTTTGTGGGCTGGTAATTCACATTCAGACGTAAGCCGTTTTCACATATGCACTCCAGATCTCCTCCTGATCTGGTGGTTCACATATGCACCTCAGAGCGGGAGACTATCCCTGTCAGATGGGAGGGGGGCGGGGGTAGTCCTGAAGTAAGACATGATGTAAAAGGACGTGGAAGTGGCAGACGGAGCAACAGAGTCGATTCTACAACGCTATAAGGAGAGTATTTACCTTTTAATCAATGCTGTGTGTAGTTAGACAGAATCACAATATCAACAGAAGAGCAGAGGAGAACATACTGGAGAACAGAAAACATAAAGCTGCTGTTTGATTATGAGCTTGGAGACCATTGCAGTCGCGTGCAGACAGTCTATGGTCGTGCACTGATCCCAACTCCTCCCACTCGCTGGAGGTGAATTCTCCTGATTATATTCTGCTGCGTTCTCAAATCAGCTCACTCTGACTTTCTGCAGAAAAAAACACAAGGGGGCTGGCAGGAGAAACATTTGCGTTCACACGTGCAGCTCCTCCTGAACATATCAGGAGCTTTTAAGGGGTTCTGTAAAAGTGTGAAAGCTCTAGGATTAACTGTTTCTGTCATGACATGATGTGATGTGTCTCCAGTGTGCCGTCAGTGACTGAGATCTCAGGGATGCTCCACACAAGTCGTCCAGACAACACCTCAGGTGTCCTCCTTCAGCTCCACACTGCCCCCAACTGCCAATATAAGGTACTTCTCCTCAACATCCTGAAGGAACTACAGCCTGTCAGTGCATATCTTTTTTTTAATCCAAACAGAGTTCAGCCTACTCAAGGATCATTTTCTATGATTGGCTAATGATCTTTGCCTCAAAGTTTGCCATTGCGGCTTCCTGCTGTGATCTTTATCACCAAGGAGGACAGGACACCGGTCTCTGTGTCCACGTTGATGTATTGCTTTTACCAAAACAATCAACTTAACCTAAATCTAACCAAAGCTGTGGTGGCTTCGAAGTGTTCACCACAAACTTAGCAAGCTCTAAGAGCCAACATTACATGGTTTGGTTGAATTACATTTAAAATGTTATCCCTGGCACATTGGGTGACATTTGATATAGACACAAAATACTGTTCCCCAGGGTGAACGTCCTGTGTCTTCCCATTTGCATTCCTACTTGCCAAATTCAGCCCAGCATGGTGGGAACAAGCAGAACTCGATGTGGGAAAGAAATAACACAGAAATACTTTCTTCAGCTTATTGCAGAGCTCGATGAAAGTTCATTGTGACAAATGTGATTTTTGTTTCTTCTGAAACATCATGACAAGAAATTAATAATGTATTTATCTTCCTATTTTAACCCCAGGTGTCGGTAAGGACTTCATTACCCAGAGTTCTTGGACAGGTACCACTTTCTTGTCTTGTTTCAAATCTGCAGTAAAGCGTGTAGTGACATCAGGAGATAATAATGCAATTTTATTTTGCTTTACCAGTTTTCATCGAATGTCATTATTCCTAAATACCTGTTATTGTTCTTCTTCACCCCACAGATTCTGAGGTTTTGTGGACCCATGGTGCCGGTGTACACAGCTGTAACGCTCCTCCTGGCCTGTGGGGGGCAGCTTTCCTCCATCCTGAAGTCACGGCGAGCTGCAGACATGAGCCAGGTGGTGGGCAATGGCCTGCAACCCCACAAAGTCAATCTGCCTGTTTATATTTTGCACTTCTTGCTCAGGTAGGCTTTGCATGTGTTGACTGTAATTTTTAAATGTTATTCTTGTTTTTTTAAAGCTTTTTATCACACCTCACAGCTGTTGTTTTGTTATATATTAAGAAAATACCTGATTATTTTTAAAACACTATTTGATTTTTACTCTTTGCTAATTCTCCTCTACCTCTCTTCCCCTCAGCTGGAGCTGTTTTCAAGAAAGATGGGCGATGCTTTTCCTCCCCCTCATGGATTCCCTCCCACCGACCACCCCTGATGTAACATTTCATGAGGGCATAATACCGGTTGATGAATGGCCGCACCTCCTGTCTCCTCTGCTGTACATCTTTGGGGCAGCTGTTGCATACTGGGGCAGCACACTCCTCCGTCTCATAATGCGACTAGTCTCACTCATTTTAGCTCCGCTACACAGGTATGGTTGGACACTGAAACTTGTTTGTATGGGATCTGAAACTGGATGGTCTGGGAAATTTGAATATGAAAAAGCTCATTAAAACCTCAGCGATATGATGAATTATCCTGAGCTCTAAGTGGATCGTTGGTACTAAGGTTTTGGGATTGCTCGTTTTAAAAACGTTTTAAACTGGGCTTCTTTAAACATAATGTAATTATCCTTTAAATGTGTCTAAAAAAATGATTAAACTCTTTTTCTGACATTTGATGTTTCTCTTCTTCTATTTTTCATGCAGACCATCTGTCTCCAGAGACTGTGGCACGCTGCGACGGCAGCCCCAGCTCTTCATCACTCTGTGTCTGGCTGTTTTGAGTTGGACGTCCTGTGGAGCGTTGTCGATCTGTGTCGCCTTTCTGTTCCACTTCTACAGGGTGAGTCTTTGGACACTGATAGTGATGGTGATTAAACCAGCTCAAAGTCAATACTGAGTCTATTTCTTAAACGTGTGTTCAGGTTCTGAGGCTGCAGATGACGGAGAGATCTTTGAGCCACATGTTGAATCTGGTAAGATTTTCAGGTTGAATGTGTTTCACATGTTTATATTTTTGCGTGAAACAAATACACATAAATAAAAATACATAAGCGCAAACAGTAAAATACATGAGCTTGTTTGGGAATGGTAGAAACCTGTAAACGGCTTCCTTTTTTTTTACTGTATGTATGCATGTTGGACAAGCAGTAAACTGGTTTGAATAAACTTCATAGGCAGATGTTAGGGCCCATATCTATCTTATGCATTCGTATTATTACAGTGATAATAATTTAAGATTCAACCATCTTTCCAGGCACCTCAGAAGCACAAAGAAGCTGAGAACGGCACAGTCCATGCTGAATCCTCAAGCAAACCTAAAGAATGTAACGGCACCCCCCTGCTGTCAGAGAGTGCTCTGCAGGAGGTGAGGGATGACTTACAGCTCCACCTCTGCCTGTCGGCGCTCTTCACACTGCCTGTTATGCTCATCGCACCCTCACTCCTTCACTGGATCCGCAACCTGAGGTATCGTATTCAAATCAAAAACAAACTCCCTGAACAGAAAAAGTATCTCTGAACACTTTAGGCTTCTTTAAATGCTAATAAGTGATTTTTATCTGTTAGGAAGAGTTTAAAAAATGTCCACATACCAGTCAATCTCTAGGTAAGCCCTTGATGTTTCATAAATCAAGTTCATTGCAATTGTCCAGTCAGATTGCCTAAAACTTCTCCAGTCCTTCAGTGTAAACTGAGTCTTCAGTCTGAACAGGTGAGAGAGCAAGCTGTGCTTCCCCGTGGTGCACTGTTGAGGATGAAGAGGAGCAAATTAAGTGCTTGCTAATGTCTCATTTGTTGCAGTGACAGCACGACTAGGGAACCCATGATTCCTTTATTATCTTTGGCTGTTTTCACACATGCACTCTTGAGAATTTCTAGAGGATCTCAGACAGACTGCTCCTGATGTGGAAGTTGTGGACGAAGCAACAGGGTCCACTATACAACGTTATAATGAGGATATTTGCCTTTATTTAACACTGCGTGTTTTCGACAGAATCACAATATCAACAAAAGAGCGTAAAACATACTGAAGTACAGAAACATAATGCAGCAGTTTATTTACGTGCATGGAGATGGCAGTGGGAGCATACAGACAGTCTTTGGTCGTGCACAGATTGCAGGTACAGAATGTCACCACCCCCACCCAGTCGCTCGAGGTGAATTCTCCTGATTATATCCTGCTGTGTTCTCACATCTGCTCAATCAGACTTTCTGCAGTAAAGATACTAGGGGGCTGGCAGGAGAAACTCTTTGATCTGTTGTTACTTTGATTGTTTTTGAAGATTATTGTAACGTGTCAGAGTACATATAAGCTCTGTCAAAGAAAAAGTATACAAAACTCCTGACTTAAACACATTTTGAAGAACAAATTGACACCTTTACACAGTTTCAGTGAGGCAAGCTTAATGCCTTTTATGCACAAATCTGTTGAATCTTTACCAGCTGTGTCTATGCAAAGACTGTTTAAAACAAGGACCTAGTCTCAGTGACTTCAGCTCACCAAATTGGTTTCAGCTAACTTCTGGCTAATTGAGGAGCAGGCAAAGATGCAGAGTTGAGAAGGGCTAAATGAATGTCTTGCTTGTTGTCAGTCAAATCAGCAGCGCCCCTTATTAGTCCTTATTATGCATCACTCTCAACCCCAATTTCCACATAGACCGTGCACGCTGCAGCCCGATTCTTTTTTTTTTTTTTTGAGCCAGCTGTTTCACAAACAAACCTAGTGGTACACCCATGTCAATGAGATGTGCGTCTTCGTTAAGCCCATGCTGTGATCCTCCGCAGGTATTCTCACCAGTTGGATCCAGACCCTTGCTGGCCACACCTTGTGCCTCTAATTCTCGTGTACATGCTGCTTATTAACTGCAACACTTTAAAACTCAGCAAAAGGTAAGAAGACACCGTCACTAAAACACACTTGCCATGTTAGGTTCATATTCTGGTTTTGCTTGATATGGCAGCAAAATTCTCCTCACCGAACTTCCTCTTCTCCTTTTTTTCCCCAGTAAATTCCTGCCTCTGACATCCTGCCTCCCTCTTCCCTTGGCCATCGCCATGGTGACTTTCTCTCCGCTCCACCTCTACAGAGTCACCTACTTCCTGATGGCGGCCCTCGTCCCTCTGGCCTTGTGTAGTCTGCTCTGACGGTATCTGACTGGTTTCAGTCCACATCTCCACCATAACAAGCCTTTCTCTAACTCACAGCTTTGCTCACTGAAGCTGGTGGGGGCAGATTTGTCCTGGGACGACTCACTCCATCTAGCTGCCGTGGAGCAGAGCCATAGACATACATAGCTTGGGGAACTGTCTGCTCAATGTTGGCGCTAAAAGCTCCATGGTGATTACACTATGTTTTAATCAGAGAGGATGTAATGGCCCTGGAACATTTGGTGCGAATATGGCTGCGAAGGATCGACCTGAAACCAAGTTTGCCTTACTTTGTATATCTATAGCTCTGCCTTCAAGGAGCAACAACTCCATAACCAGTGAAGCTACTGATACTAGAGGTACACAACAGGGTGTTACTGTTATGATGTGTTATTTTTGATTTGTTTTTTTAGTGCTTACAGTGGCTTGTGGTCACTTCGCTGTAAACTCCTACACTGCCTACTGCTTAGCTACGACTTAAAGCTGTGTGTTATCTCTACTTATATCCTGCCGCAGCGTGGCTACACAAACAGTGGCTGTTACATGCATTCATTCCTTAAGGAAAATCCAAAGTAATCACGTTTGCACTCCCCCTTATACACTCTTTGAAATAGATCAACGACAATGGCAGCAAAACGAAGGTCTGCACTGGAACAGGCTTCGGTGCATTTGTACTGCTCCTTCTTTGTCTTGAATAGTCGAGAAGAAGAAAGTCATCATCTACTCCATTTAAACACGTGATTCATTGTGAGGTTGCACGTATATTTTCAGTCTTGTTTCTAGCGTGGTATGCTGACATGAAACTAATAATCACTACTTCACCACTCAGGCATTATTGTCTGTTAGAGACGACTGACTGATCATTTAAACGTTAAACTTTTATCTAAACACAGATATCATTTAAATGCTCCTGTGAGGAACTTTCACTTTGTGTCGATTTTGGCGCCCCCCTGTGCACAAAGTATAACCTTTTTCTTTGCTGATCATGTCCTGTACATGCAAAGGAAGTATTTTTTGAGACAAAAATCTCAACCAGCTGTCTTACAGCATTTAAACCTTTCACTCAATGTGAATGTCGGCGAGGAAAATGTTGAAAAGGCTGTTTGTGCTCGGTGTTGTTAAACACTTCATCTGGCAGTGCTGAAAGGAAGTAAAAAAATAACTCTCTGAAAGTCTCTTTTGCTTTTGAACTCATGTTACGTCATCATGATTAAATCCAGCACAGAATTGTTTCACTTCTCCAAATTAAAAACCTCACCACCAAATCTACACAGTGCACATTTAATGGTGAATATTGTGACCTTAATTTAAAGTGTTACCAAAACTGAATGGGAACTCCTTTGGGCTCTAAAATACGAAGTGTGTTTCAAAACCAGCCAACCAAGAAAATCCTCACGGGAGCTTTAAAGGGGAAAATGGACGTTAGATGGACGTTATTGTGCTGACATAAATAAATAATAGAGCTTTTCAGTTACCAGAAAGAGTTACTCAGAAGCCTTCAAACATTGTTTTAAAAGTCGTGACGCTTTGCTACGTGTGCTACAAACAGAGCTGAGAGATTTGTAAACTACGGAGAAGGGACACGCTACAATAAGAAGAGATCTGATTGGACTGTATGAACAGACATTCATAGATTATTATCAAGGTCAGGCTCTCGTCAGTATTCAACAAGCAGCAGACTTAAAATAATCACCTAACAGTCGTGTGGCTGGAAATAATCGTGCCATATTTTCCTATCTGAAAGAAATGAGCCAAGAACACAAAGACAAGAAGCAGCTCGGACGTTTGCTTTGTTCTTTTTTAAAAGCCTTGTTTCTTTATTTTAATCCTGTAACATCAAACAGCCCACTTTCTCCTTTTCTCTTCTTGAATTCAGAATAATTTGAATTCTTGTTCTCAACATTGTGCGGCTCTTTTGACGGAAAAAAATAAATGTGAGTCGTTTTTTTTAAAGAATAGCAAACTAGGAAAATCTGCACATCCTGCACAGATATTTCAAATTAAAAGCTCACAGGGAATCATCAGGCGTGATCCCAAACTTTCAGTGAAAATCAGCGCTGCAAGTTTTTACTTTCAGTGACTTTAGCTCAACTTTGATAGATTAAGACGAAGCTTATTGTTTAGTGAATGAAACAGGAGGAGAACCTCGGTAGGACACGTGGAAATGACTTCATGTTTGAAATAATATGATCTGTTCTTATCTCTGGTTACAAAGCTGTAACATTCCCAAGGTTCAAGGTTTCTTTATTGGAACCTAGAAGGTACATTTGTTGTGCAGGAGATTTAGTGATTTAATAGATACATTCATTACATAAGGCCTTATGCTACAGCTTTAAAGAATAAAGATCTGACATGTTGGATTGAGACTCGCCTATACGTTTGCTGGCACATTTGACGATTTGATTAAGAGCGTCTTTGTGTCGTTCTTTCTGACCAAAGTGAGTTTCTTGCCTGGATCAAGCTCATCAACACGTTTACTTTGCCAGTGAATCAAAACTACGATACCTGAGGAGATGATTAGTTCATGGGCGCTAGTGTTGTGTTCAGTGCGGCGATCTCCATGTTAATAATCTACTCCACTCCAGTCTGGTTAAGTGTGCCAAGTTAGCAGTAATGTGCTCGTACTGACTGGTTACTTTAGATTACACTCAAATGTAATGAGGTGATTTTGAGATAGAAGAAAAAGAAGCACTTGGGGAGCAGACAGATCATGAATATTCTGGTCAGTTTTAAATGTTTTGGACACAACGTCACGTCAGTTTATAAAGACTGAACTCACTTGTTGTTGATATGAAGGGTCAGAGCTGCAGAGTCTGTATGTTGTTCTGGTAAAGCCGTCAGCTTGTAAAGTTTAAAGAGCTGATTATTTAAGCCTTGGATTTATGTTCAGTGAAGGATTATGAGACGTCTGTTCAGCATTACGGCTGATATACATTTACAGTTTGATTCATGGAGATTTCAACAGCTTCTAGTTTGAATGGAACATTTTTAAGGTTTGTTTTGCGATTGGTATTCTCCTTTGCTTTGCACGGCTGCAGTGTCGGGGTAATACGAGGACTGACCGTGAAGTTAAGCGGTCATAACAGCAGGTGTACAGGTGTGGGATCAAGGTGTATTTTTTAATTCACAATTGTTATGTTTGTTTTGAATATCTTTTAATCTCAATATAACCAACTCATTTTTTATTAAAGGATATTTATTATCCTCACTGTCAACATTAATCACGTCAGTCTGGGACACATATTGCAAAGCGTCAATGTGCAGCTCAAAAAACCTCCTTATTGATCTGATTCTGCCGTCAGTTCAATCCCTCATTTCAGCCTCTGCCTGAAACGGTTTATTTCAGCTGCTGTCTCTTTAAGGCCCGCCTCCCCACATGCCCACTTAACTCTGATTGGCCAGCTTCGTTTGGAGCTCTGCTGCAACATTTGCGCCGAACTGTCAGGAGGAATTTAGTGATAAACTGTTTCCTGTGTGTTGCTGTGTGGTGAAAGTGTGGCGTGACATCTAAGCTGAACATTTCTGCTTTTTAACTTTTTTAATTTACACTTAAACCTTCTGCCGTAAGAGTTTCATCACTCATTTTAATTTTTAATAGTGTTTGTACGAACATTGCAAGTGATCGAGATTGATCGACCACAAGTGTACCAGAGTTTGATTTAATAACTTGTCTTTTATCTTTGTCTTACATCCTCCTGCTGTTGCTCACACGTACTCATGTTAGTGACGCCGCTGCTGTGCCTTTCTTCTCTCTCGTGTCTGCAGCAGCGTTTCTGTTTCGTACCTGCCTGTCAGCTGACAAACCGCTCCGTCCTCAGCAGCAGTGTCTTTGCTCTACTCTGTGAATGTAAGTGTACTTCACTGGTTCTGCGTGAATGTGTTTACTCTCAAACATCCACGCCTGCAGTGGTGACATTTCAAACGAGTGTGACTTTATAATAACGCGACGCTAGAGAGAGTTTCATTCGGGGACCAAGCCTCTAAAGTCGGCGTACAATCATTCATCACCGCGCTCTGCAAAGCTGTTACTCCTAACGTGAATGTACCTGCGCTGAATGTCTCTACGTGTTTGACTTTATACTATTAGTGCTGTCAGTGATCCGTGCACTCGTCCGTTTGGTGCAGTTTTAGTGCTTTGAGATGCACATCGTATGCCTCGTGGTGAATTGGTGGTGCACACTCCTTTTGTAGAACAAATAACAGAAGTTAAAGGTTTTTGTTTGTTTTATATATAGATATTAATGTGATTTATATCGGTGTTCACTGTGATCCTGTCGTAGTACAAGATAAACACATGAGGGTTTCTCTTTCCAAACTCTAAAATCAACACTTTTTATGAAGTATGACATGCTGTTGTAGAATATGAGGCTTTTAAGATGAGGTTTATGTTTGAGTGTTTTTATTTCTCCTGTAAAAAAAAAGAAGTATCTTGTATTTGACAAAAACACAGAAAATCAGCTTAAACCACACGCAGGACTTGGGTTGAAAACCTTGAAGTTGGACTTAAACAATAAACAGGATTGAACTCCACTTAATCTTTAATACTGCCATTATAAACACCGGTGTAGACTGTGATCCTGTTTCTCCTTTTTGTAGTCGAGCTTTGAGAAATGTCTCATCAAATCATCTGTTTTACATCTCTGACGTAAAAAGATCTCAAACAATCGATCTCCACTTAACATGCTCTGGTTTTACACAAAGATGAAGATTAACAAACAATTATTCGCTGTAATTTCACTCTTAAAGTTGGGCGATATGATTCTGATCAAATACTCTTTGTTTCTGGGGAACAAACAATAATATCTCCTCACTGATTGCTAACTGTACAGACAGAAGAAGAGTCCATAACTCCTCACGACAAGCTGTCTTTGAATCATGTTGCTTTCCTTGTTTTCACACTTTGCAAGTAAACGTTGCAGCCGCCCAAAACCTCGGCTGCATTTCTCTAAGATCAACCTGAAAAAGAGTCGCTCAGTGAATCACTCTTATATTTTCTTCACTGAACGTTCACTGCTTCTGACCCTTACGTAGAAGGTTTTGTTTCAGTGTTCAAACAGCATGTCATAAACCTGTCTTTATGTCCAAAGCACACGTGTCTTAAATGTAGGTACACTAGTACGACACCACAGTAAATATGACAAACACACTATGAGACTTCTGTTCAGAATGAAACATTAAAGATCACTGTCGAAAAGTGTTCACAAGCTTAGCGTTATTTTAGTATATATACTTTTGAGTGATGGCTCATTCATATTCAGTCATAAAAAGTTGATTAAAACGGATTTGTTTATCTGGTCGTATGGAAGTTATAATTATACTAAATGTCACAGCTGTCTCTAAGTGCTTTAAAGTCTCACTTTCATTTATTCTGCTTCTGCCTTCAGTGACTTTTTTCAACCTGTCACCTCCTGCTAGCTGGTCCTTGTTGTGCAGTACTAGTTAGTCCTTGCTAAATACTGCACCCTGCAGTTAGCTGAAGGAAGTGAACATGTATCATCATGTCTGAGGGAAAGTCTGTTTTTTTTGTTTTTTTTTTTGTGGTGAGGCTAAAGTGTGGAAGAGTATGTTCTCCTCAGGTTCAGGCATAATTGTGTCAAAACTGATTGTGTTGGTGTTTTTGTATTTTTCACATTTTTAACTGATGTTATTGTAAATGGGCAAACTGCAATTTTTGGCACCATTGTTGTTTCAATAAAAACCTGAAAACTATTGTAGTTGTTTATTGATTATAAATGGGTATGAGCATCACTGTAAAGGATTTCTTATAAATTTTTTTTACCTTGTTTTACATATTTTGGGGACATAATGACTAATGGCACCAAAGAGTTTGGAAAGTCACAAGCTGATTGTTTCAGCTCGTAGCCGTAAACCGGGCTGAAATGGCTTCAACACGTTCCGCTCAAATTCACCTGATTTAAGTATGTTCTCTAAAACTGCAGGCTTACAATGATATTAAAGGTCACATATTATGCCAAATCCACTTCACCATGTTTTTCTAACACTAATATGTGTCTCTAGTCTGTCTACAAACCCCCCAATTATAAGAAAAGTTCATCCTCTCCTTTTTTTGCCTGCTCCAATTTTCAGAAAATGTGTGCTCAAACAGACCATTTGGAGATTTTCCCTTTATGACATCACAAAGGGCCGTAATCCCTCCTCCAGGTGGGTGACACTCCCACAGCTAGGTGTTTGTTCTGCCCTCTGAGTCTGCCTTCTCACCGTAAACAATAGGGCATGGAGCGAGAAAGCCCGAGCCACCCAAGCCCTTCCAGAGAGGGGCGTGGTCAGACACAGCTCATTTACATTTAAAGCTGCAGACACAGAAACAGCCTGTTCTGAAACATGTTCTTATACATGCATTTGTACTCTCTTTTGTGGCTAATCTGACATTTGCACATGGTTAAATTAAGTCAAAACAAGTCAAGTGAATTTCATTTATGGCAGCATATAAGAACAGAAATTACTTTAGGTCACTTTCATACATCACCAAGACTATGGAAGTAGCAGGCGATCAGAATTCAAATGAAAAAGCAAATTTAATTTCAACAAAAGACGATTTAATTTTGGTTTGAAAGTGTCTCAACCGTCTCAACTCAACAGGTGCCACAAAACAAAGGAGATGTGAAACACTATGATATCTAATAGCCTAAGGAGCAGCAGGTGGAATCATCAGGTAGGGCTTTAATGTAAGAAGATAACTTATAGCCTAACAAGGTTTATAAAGCTTTAAGTTCAGTGTTAATATTTTCCCAACAAAATCAAAAATGTCTTATGAACATTTTATAAACTATTACTAAAGAGTAGGCTACTCCTTACAGTTTCCAGTTAGGACACCTGTGGGTCGTCTTATTTGCTGGGTTCAAGTAAAGTCAATGACCAACTTTTTTATTTTTTATGTAGACTTTAAAGCTCATTAAAAGCTCTCTGCTTCTGTTGGTTTCACTTATACACTTTAAATACTAGTTAGCCTGTAGTGAGGAAATGTTAGCTGCACTGTTTCCAGGAGCTTAAGCTAGCTGCATGGATGGCTTCGGCGCCAAAACGCTGTGAGCTAAAAAGTCAATAAAACACTAACTTTTAGTGTGTGGCTGAGTCTTTTCTGATACCAAACGGGGAGAATTGTGTAATCAAACAACAGGTAAGTAACTAACATTTCCTAAATACTAATATTTTGTCCAATGTTGGCTAAGCAAGCCATAGCAATAATCTGTTGTTAGCTAGCTTGTTGGTCAATTACTTGTTTTGCTGTGTTTCTGTCACTTTGTAATATAAAAGATGAGTTTATGAAAAATAAAAAGCTTCTTGGTTATTACATGGAGATTGTTTTTATATCATTCCACTTAAAAACAGCGCTTTACTTCATTTTTTCTCAACTGATTCAATGTATTTTCTTCTGCACCTCCATCGAGCAGCCACCAGAGGGCGCCGTTTCCCTGACGACACCTGAATGTCTCTGCGACAGTGGGAGGTGTGAAGTTGCATCACTGATGAATGAATGTATTTGTACTCTGTCCTCATGTTTACTTTATCGTGTTATAGCTGCTGCCACCGTTTCAATGTGGCAGAACTTGATAAATCTGAAACCCTGCGGTCCTAATTTGGTGTTTTGACTCATATGCATGTACATGAATGTCATTATTTTAGCCTATAGTTATGTTGTCTACAGGCATGTTTATTCACCTGCGCATGTCTTATATGTGGAAAGATGGAGCTCTACCTGAAACATTCAGATCATAAGGAGGATGAGCAGCAAAACGAAGCAACAATAACACTCAACAGTAGGTAAGATGCCTCTATTCAAAATGTTTTATTTACTTTAGTAAAGTAGCCTATCGTGGGATAATTAAAGTAATCATATAGAGTGGATCCTTTTGGAGGGATGTTTAATTATACTTCCCATGTATTATTAATGCTGCATGAATGCATTACACATTGTTGTTGTTGCAGTGAGATGAAGCAATCGTTTACTAACCTACTTGTTGTAGAAAATAGTTAAATGCATCATATTGATCATATGCATTGTGTAGGCTATATGTTTTTCTGCAAAGCATTGGCTGTGTGTCTAATGTAGTCCAAAGTTATTTCAGCACTAAGTGCATCAGAAGAAAAATATTGAAAACTAAGGAACAGTAGGCCCTCCTCAAAAATTGCGTTAAAGTGTAAGAAATTCACTCATCTGTATCTGTGCAGTGTTATTGCTCCACAGGTTGACAACATTCATCTCTCTCTCCCTCTCTATGTCTCTCTCTCCCTCTTTCTCCTCCCACCCCACATTGGCGTTTTCCCACATTAATATGCAATACATATATGTTATCAAACAGCAAAAACTACATCTCGGGCTCTCCAAGCGTCAGAGCAAATCCCTCCTCGCCTCCAGCAAGAAGAGTGATACACCACTGCTATTAACCAAACATTACGCCATCCTCTGGGCTTAGTTTTTCTTCTTTCTGTTTTTTAAAGGATTGACAGCGGTGGCATTCTCTGCACAGTCAGATTTTGTGCATTTACCCGAGCTGGTGGGAGGACGTCGGCACTGACTGCAGCACATTGCGATGCAGAGAGGGAGAAATAAGGATGCGATGCCTGTGTGAGCTGCACGCCTGAAGACTCAGCAGCAGCAGAGTGGCAGGGAGGTGCTGCTGGAGTTTATGCGCACACCTCTGGAGGCTGCTGCCGAATAGGGCCGAGGTGTCTCTGCAGCGCCGCAGCTTTTCACAGGGATACCGTCTCGATACGTGACTTCGAGCCTAAGCTGCCCTGGCTCGGGATCTGAGAGGGAGGGAGGGAGGAGGGGGGGGGCTAGCGCGGCACCCCGCCCGTCTCTCCTCATTTGGACTGCAGGGATAACGACCTAAACCGTGATATCCCCGCGCAGAAACCACTGAGCAGGTGCTGGTGGCAGCGCTGTCATCATCCGTACACCGTGTCTTCCATCCCGCACCTCTGCGCCAAAGGTAAGCTCTGACACACAGTGCAGTCAGGAATGGAGGGACAGTGTAGGTGTTCATGGCTTCAAGCAGTGCTGCTCTTAACGATGATGATGAGGATGATGATGATGCTCGGGCAGCAGAATATGTCATTTAACAACCGCAGCGTCGCCTTCTGCGTATCGCGGTCTGTTGTTGTTGTGGTTTTGCTCTGAAGGGGATAATTGATCGATTTTGGTTTCATGCATGCGTCTTGTGCAAGAGATGCATTAAAAGAAAATGACGTAGGGAATTCCCACAGTAATCCAATGGCGAGCGATGACACCTGCACAGTCCGCCAGTGCGGTCCCTATATGGCCTGCTCTGTCATGTGCGCAAAGCGGCAGCGCGCGGCCTCGGCGCAGCGCACATATTGTGTCGAAATGATTAAAGTTGGAGAGCAACTGTTATGTAACGTGATTTTGCTGACGTGATTCTGCCATGAGCGGGGGTTACCTTCACGTTTCTTTTGGTCCAAGACGTTATGATGGTCAGATTGCAGAGAGGTGCCTGTGTTTACATTCACATGATGGTTTACCACTCAGAGCACATAGCAGCTCATGACATTTCATTTCAAATGTCACTTTGCAGTCATTATTGGGATAATGTTTATATTATATCTGCAATTTCGTTTATAAATGCTGCTTTAAGATGAAGTATACTTTTTCCCCCAAGGGGTTTGATTTGATTTAATTCTGCAAAACTGCAAACATGCACAGCTTTCAAAAACATGATACACTTTGTAATTCTGTTGATTATGAAGTAAAGTTTTGTCAGATGTTTTGTCCCTTTATATCATCTCTAATATCTTTACATGACAGAATTTTACAAAGGGTAAACCTGTGATCTAGAGCTTTGTAATGCCTGTTGCAGATGTTTCTGATGAGTCAGTTTGTGAAGTTCGAGATTGTGGACGGAAAAGTTAAGAACTCCAAAATGCTGTCCTGTGCTGTGCTGGACACTAGCCTCTAAATCGAAGATTAAAAAGTATGTAGCCACTGTGGTATCATCCGTTTGTTTTGTGGATTGCTGTTTCAAAGCAAGTTCAGCATTCTGAGTGTCGCCATCTTGGTTGGTCAGAAGTGATACGGATGAGAGGATGGAGCAGGAAGGGACTGACAATGTTACAAATTCACGTTTTATTTTTAATATTACCGGGTTAATCATTAGCATGTATCTGTTATGAGGCCTCTGTATAGGTTCAGTGAGTCCTCACTGATAGCTTCTTATAGTTCAAATATTACCATAATAAAAAACGTGCACAGTCCACTTAGTATTAAAAAATAAAACAGCAAGACAAATTATTTGTCCGCTGTTTGCATGGAAATTCTCTTAAAGGCGGTTATACTGAAACACGGCCGTGACGTAAAGTTCAATGGCTTGAAATAAATGGAGGTGACACCTAGCAGACTCCAGCAGTATCCACCTGTCACTCAAACTTGACACACACTGAAATGTGCATATTTTAAAGGTGTAATATCATTTTAACAGGCGGGTTATATAAGAATGTAAAGATGTCCTGGTTGGGAAAAAGAAGCTTTGACGAGCTAAACTACTTTTTGCATTTGCTGGCTGTTAAAGTGTAAATCTACATTAAAGCAACAATAAACGTTTCCACCTTAAAATAGTCGTTTCAGTCGATCTAACAGTTCAACAACTTTCAACAGGCAGAAACAGGCGTTCACATAGCTCGCCGGTCGCCTGCTTACAGCTAAGTCTGGCAGCTGGTTCTCTCGAGAAGAGCGTACAGCTTTACGGCAGCCGGTTAGCGCATCTTGATACAGTTTGATATAATGCCTGAGGCTAAGAGACGGGAGAGGACGGTGAAGAATGATGCTTAGAAGAGAAAATAAGAGAGTGACCGAGCAAGAAGCAGAGAGCACATCCCTCCAGACGTCATTCACAACAGATTGCGACGTAACGTAAGGCTGCATTGCTATCAGTCATCGTTGTCTCATGTTTAGCAGCTTTACCGTGTGCAGAAAGTCGTCTAACCCCCCCAAGTTATGTCTCACGTTTGCATACAAATAAAGAATGAATCCATCTTAGGCCAAAAGTTGTCTCTGCAACGGACTGTAGAAGCTAGCAGAGTCATATTTGTGCAAAAATCCGGTAGTATGACAGTACCACGTCAGTCCACATGGGTTGTTTGCTTCTCACAACACCGCTCCTCTACTTGTCTACAAATGCAGGTTGTCTGTGAGGGGGAGCACACGGGAAGGCTTAACAGCACTGTGTTTTACGACAGTGCAGTTTCACTCAGAGACCTTCAGTCGGCGCCAAAGCGCACAGAACCGAATTCCTGATTACTGTTGCTTTAAAGTTAGACATTTAAATAAGAGACCTAATGAGGATTGTCCTGTTCTTGGAGGCAGCCTCAAGTGTCCATTAGAGTAATTGCAGTTTTTTTGCACTCCCCTAACGGCTAAGTTTTCCAGCCCTTTAGCTTGTTGCTCTAAAGTAAGTAGGTGGGTAAAAAGATGTAGCAATCCTTTATAATCAAACGTTTAATAGATAGAAAAAAAGCATCGTCTACACTTCAAATGAAGATGAACATGCCGGACTGCTGTAATACAATATGTTGTTAGATTACATTTGGGATAAGAAATGGAGGCTTTCTTTTGAGGAGTTGACTGTTTGTTGAAGCTGCAGATTTATCCACCCTCACAGTTTGTTTTTATTATCACGTTACCTGATAAGACCTTTTTTCTTGAAGATGTGTGGGTGAGTACAAACACCTCTCGAGTGAGATCTCCTTTACTCACTTGCAAGTTTCGCACACCTGTTACAGGAAGGAGGAAAACGTACCTTATCACCAGGTGTTAGGTCTGTGTATATTTGCAATTATTTTCATATTATGGTTTGGAAATGATTAGAGCCTTACAATGCAAACTTTCAGCTTTAATTTGAAGGTAAACGATTTAAATCGGAGCAACAAAGAATAAGGAGTAACATTTCTATCATATTGAGGATCGTCCTTTATGCACCAAAAGTTATTGGACATTTTCTCAAAGGCTGTTTAGGTTCGTCATGATACCAAAGTCTTCAAAAATAGAAGTCCTAGAAACTCAATATTGGGTATTTTTTTGGTTTAAATTAACAAAAGATTGCAAACAAACACATGCAAAGTGTCTAAATTGCACAGGTTTATTGGCAATGTATTTGTGCAATGGAGTCCCCTCGTCTGCTCTTCTGATCTGTTTCAGTGTTTCCCCTAACATTCATTGGCCCAACGCGACCTCCCACCTCCCCAAAGGAAAGGCACAAAATACTTTTTTATGTAGTTTTTTGTGATCTCGGATTTATTTCATCGGAGCATGAACGTCTTTTACGTCTTTTGTGCCATTGTTCCCTCCCTTAATTGACAACAAACAAACAAATAAAATGAAGAAAGAAATGTTGAATGCCTTCCACAAATCAAACACAACCCGCATTCCCCTTTACAGAAAGGGTGGCGTTGTTCACTCGGAGAGGGTGATATCAATCAGTTTTCCGGCCGTAAAAGCTATTTTGGGCTCGCTGAGGCCTGTCATGAGGGATGCCTCCTGACGAGTGACTCATCCCAGACATGTACACCCAGGGCGATGTGTTTAGAGAAATACCCCGAGCGGGACGGGGCTGCTCTTTTTTCTGGGAAGTGGGAACATTATGGCACCAACTCTGTGCTCTGTGTTGTCTCAGAATGACTCACAGAGCTGCGACGTCCAGCGAGGCCTCACTGCAGTGATGTTGGTTGAACCGCAGTCTTCATGGACCTTTAGGTTCATGGTCAGTTTGTGAAGAGAATGTATTTAATCTTCTGTTCTGGGTCAGAATAACTGTTTGCAGAGGCTTGGATAAGAATGTGAATGGGGTTTTGATTAGCCTTGGTGCATTTGTTATAGCGTGTGATTCTTCTTGCTGCTGGTTGTGTGCTTTGTTCTTCACTGCATGTGTCAGTGAGGCACAATAAGACCTCAGTGCCAGCTCCCCAAGGTGCCCGTTCTGTCAGGCTGTAAAGAGCAGCAGTCACCTCCACAGGGGCACAGAGGGGTCCCAATGCTGACATTACCACACACACACACACACACACACACACACACACACACACACACACACACACACACACACACACTCACACAAACACACTCACATGGCCAGAGAGGATCAGAGAGGAAGGGAGTGAGGAGCAGGAGGAATCCCTTCACTGACATCACAGAACCCACGGTTCATGACACATATTGCAGAGAAATGTTTTTCTGTACATTATAACCCAGAGATACAACAAAGTGAGTAAAGATAATGCTGCATTTCATTTACCCGTCCTCCGGGAAACTACAGCTGATACGTCACAGGTTTAGGAGGGAGAACACGTGTATAGCTCCTCTCACACATGAACTTCCCTGCTGAACATTTTTTGATTTTTCGTGTTGGCAGCATGTGTGAACACAAACGGCTGAGCTGAGGTAGAAAGCAGCAGGTGATATGAAGTTTGCCGCAAGTGAGTGGGCGGGCTGAAGACGCTTTTTTCATGCAAGCGGTGCAAAACCGTAAAAAGCAAGTTGTTACAGGATGATTAAAACATGAACACGGTGTAAGAATGCTTCACTGATTCTTTGGATACATTCAGTAAACGCTTAGCATTGATATTTAAATACAAAAACATCACAGCACAGGCCTTTGTTGCTTTGTCAGGCAGCTTGGATATGTTGTAAACATTACGCTGTGGCTTCTGCAGCTACCTTTCCTCAACCGGGAAAATCTCCCGCTGTAAGGGACATGTATGAAAGAAGTACCCTGGAAGATATCAGGGGAAGATTGTCCTGACATTTTTATGGAAATGATCAGGAGTTCCTGTTTGAATAGGGCTTATACCTGACTTTACTTGAGGCTATTTCAACGTAATGCAATGACAGAACATGAATGCAACTTTATCCCATAATCCCATGCTGAATCACAACTTTATCAAACTTTGTCTTTTGTTGTTGTTCAGATTGAGAGATTCCCAGTGGCAGGAATGAATGTTCCTTAAAATAACAAAACTAATTAGTCAAAGATTTTTTCTATTAACTCTAGATTCAAATATAACAAAAAAACACGAAGCACAAACAAGCTGTTGTTAAAAAAAACATTTGCCACTGCAGTATATGTGTGTGCCTGTGTGTGTGTGTGCGCGTGTGCGTGTGTGCAGGTGACAGCAGTGCAGGCGCCTCTGATTGTGAAGATTCAGCACATATTTTCTTGGCATGAGGTGTGTAAGGGGAGGTGTACAGCCTCACTGCTACCCTGGTGCCTGTCAGTCACGCCTGTCACATGGGACGCTACACAAGCCGGACGTATTCAGCCTCTCCATTTTTAAAACACACAGCTGTCACAAATGACGGGGTTGTTATTGTTATTCCCAAATATCTGTGTGAGTGTTCACTCAAAGACCGTATAAAACATGGAGGTAGTCTCTGTGGCGTAGCCCATTGGTTCAACCATCACCATACTGGAAATGCTGTTTCAACCAAACTTTCCATAAATCCAGAAACAGACAAAGAGGAGGAGCTGAGGTAGGCCTCAAGCCTCCTGGCACACCGTTACGCCACACCCACCTGTCAAATCAGACACGCCCCTAATAATTATGCAATTGAATGAAGCCTTAATAAATCAAAACAGAAATTACTCTCTGTGCAGCATTAACAATGAGATATAGATACCAAATTATTTGTTTTAACCAGGCCTTACACATGTTTGTTTCTGCTGGAGAAAATTGGCTTTTAACTTGGGTGTTAATGTGGAGTCCTTCAGGAGAAAGTTTCAGGTGGATACATAAGGAACTGCAGTTTTTTGCCACTTCCACACTGGCTTCATTTTCAACACTGCACAGTGATGAAGAGTGCTTAGTATGTGGTGCCTCCTAAACACACAGTACTCAAAGGTGTCAAATTTAACAGCATTTTAATGGTTAGAAGTAGAAACACAAAATACATTTTGAATGACTTTCTGTAACACCTTGTTAATCTGCGTCAGTTTAGGCCTAGAGTCAATCAGTAATCCCATATCAGGTCAAAGCTGAGCAGGGCAGTCGAGTCAGGATTATAAAAGAAAACGCAGTATTTCAGAAGAAAAAGAGCTGGGTGAGTCCAGATTGTTCAGTGCCCTCCCCTGAGGTCATGTTTCGGTCTGTGCTGCTGCGTGTAGCGGGTCAACAGACTCTTCATCCACTCTGATGTGAGCCAAGCTGGTGCAGCCGCAGCGTCTCCCGCTGCACAGCATGCTTAGAGTTAATGTTGACAATGCTTAAGAGTACAATAGCTGGCACACATGAGGAGGGTTGCATGGACCACACAATTATATAACAGCTCAGCAGTTTAACACACATTTACCTCTTGTTTGTTTTTTTCACGGTTAATGGAAAAGGCCCCTCCCTTCTGCTGCAACATGAACACACGTGAGCAGGATTTACGTATTCCTGCATCTGTGATGAAGGTTTTATTCCGTCATAAATCCCCTGTATGCAGTGTGTGTGTGTGTGTGTGTGTGTGTGTGTGTGTGTGTGTGTGTGTGTGTGTGTGTGTGTGTGTGTGTGTGTGTGTGTGTGTGTGTGTGTGTGTGTGTGTGTGTGATGAAGCCACGCTCTGGTAATCTTGTCGAGTCAGGGGCGTCCAGGCTTTCCCCATGTCAAATGCAGCAGATCTTATTTCAATATCAGGCCCGGCTTATATGGAAACACAGCCAATCCACATACATCAGCTCCGAGGCCGGTTCATCATTTCTGTGCAGTCGGTTTAAAATGCAAAGTGGATTGATTCAGAAGCTCAGGAGCAGTGTACACCGTGTATTGGACAATTTTTCAAACACCCTACTGCCTTGAAATTGCTTTGGAAATAATTTCCAATCTTTGTGTGGGGAAGGTTTTCCACAATCATACACACAATCTACTTGTTGTCTTTACATTGATACATCTCTCGATTACAAACCAGACTGAAGGGAGAAGAAGATGGATGACATGACAAAGCAAAGTAGACATCCAAAAGCAGTTTGTGTACCATATGATGCATTTACCTCGGACACAGATTTGTGCCTTTTGTCAGTTTGATGAATGACGTAAAGACAGATGTCAGTAGGTGTAGTGGATGGAGAACATAGTGAGGTTAAAGGGACAGATTAACAGAAGCAGTGCCTACAACACACAGCTCAATTGTTGTTAATACATTTAATTAATTAAAATGAATAACAAGCTGTGGCTCAGTTGGTAGAGTGGGTCGTCTCTCAATTGGAGAGTCAGGAGTTCGATCCCCAGCTCCTGCAGCCACATGCCCGATGTGTCCTTGGGCAAGACACTTAACCCCAAGTTGCTCCCGCTGCTTCGTCTGCGGCGTCTGTCATACAGACAAAAATGTATACACTATACACTGTGTGTGCCAATAAACACATGAGTTTGATACCATGAGGCTGTTTTGTAAAATGCAGTAAACATGTTTATTTCTTCTGTCAAAAGTAGACATTTTAATATGGGTGTTAATGGGACTTATGGGGCTACAGCAGCTCACCTCAAGTGGACACTCGAGGAACTGCACCTTTTTGCACGTGTGCGTGGATTCATTTACAACACCAGAGGTTACTGCTCGGTGAAGATTCCCATTGGTCCATAAAATGTATCTTTAGAAACCTGCGATGTTTTAGGTGAAAACACCAGAACAGAATGAAAGGATTGTTTTGTTTGAGTTCTTATTAGTTGGCTTTAGTCTCAGTAGCCTAGAGAGAAATGCAGTGATGGTTTATTCATGCAGAATTTGGGATTTTGATGCTACTTTGGATCCTGATCTCTTTTTCTGAATGATGCTGTCTTTGAAGCCTATTTTAAGCCGGACATATTATTTATGCATGACACATTAATAAAAAAAATCGACTCAATTACAGGCTAAAAATATCTGGGCCCAAGCTTGATTAAAACCCTGACACGCAGTGCCACAGTCGTGTGCATGAATGTTACAAAAGAGGTTAAGAGTTAGATTGAAGCAGGATAGCTGTCTGATTCTGTTCCTGCATTTCCTCTCTTGTTGCTCAGCTGACTGGCTGCTGGTGATAGCTTGATGTATGAGGTATTCTGTCGTAAAGGAATCGGCTTGGATGTCATCGTTTAACCCTGTATGTTAGAATCACAAGAAATGAACCCTGGACCTGGTCAGTTCTTCTTCGGCAAAGAACAAGAAGCACCAATCTCAAAACTATTATTGATATCTAAATAAACGAAGGAAATGTAACGGTCAGTGTCACATATATTCAGGATTTTAAACCTGAGTGACAGGTGTGCAGTTTTACAGTTTTGCTTATTTGAAGGCTCCTAACTTTACAGTCCACATGTTTTTATTAAATACAGCGTTGCATACAGTGCAGCCCACACGCTGAGCCCTGCAGAGGAAGCAATGGTTTCAAAGCATCACTGGACAGCTCAGCTTTTGAGACATATACCCACTTAAAACGCCAAAGATATCAGGGCTTAGCTCAGACTAAAGCCCACACAGTTTTCCGGTGACTGAACAGGCACATATTAGCTGAATATTACCCCCCCCCCACAAAAAAAAAACCTCTGCTTCTCAGCCTGTCCAAAAAACCAGCTGCCTTTGGCGAGACTCAGAAGTCACATGCCATCCTCCCTTTAAAAACAAAATGGCTCTGATGGAGACAGCGCTCCCCAGACGGCTCCCAAACTGGCATTTGCTGATTGAAGAGTTTCCTGGGAGGCAGATGCAGCTGCCTGTCTCCTTTTACTGACAGAAACCATAGAAGCACAGATGCAGAGACGTGTAAATCGTGTGTGTTTTTGGAGTGTGTGTGTGTGTGTAAGGGTTTGTAGGATGATTTAAAGATTTAATTTCCCAGTAGTTACATGGAAATGATTGACGACAAAATTAAGGTCGCTCCTCTGCCGAGTGCTGAAGTCTCTTCATACCCAAGGATAAGAAATACACTCTTAAGCCCCTTTCACACATGCAGCCCTAAACATTTCTAGAACATTTCAGGACAGCCTTCCCCTGGCAGCTGTTTGCAACATACACAAGATTGATGATGACAGTTTTTTCTAACTATCAATACATGTTTGATCTTATTCACAGTATCAACAAAAGAGTGGAAAAGAACAAACTGGTGAGCGGATACGAGTATAGAGCCTCATTATGTTCACAAAGATCCCACAGATTTCTCATAGTCGTGTTGATTCAAATGGTGAATTTTCCTGAATATTAGCTGCTGCGTTCACACACTGGTTCCAGCAGACTTCTCGTGGAAGAGGAAGGAAAAAAGTCAAGCACAAAGATAATGTCGGGGCGACAGATTGTGTTCACACATGCAGCCCACAGGGAACATGTTTGGAAGTTTTCAGGAGTGAAGTGCATGTGTGAATGGTACCTAAAATGTTTCATGAATTTACCAAAGAGGTAAATAATTGCGAGTTTACTCCTTACCATTATGACTAAGAGTTGCAATGAAAATAACGTAAAGAGAGGTAATATTAATTAAAATATTTCTGCACATCCATTTCCTCTTTCAGTAGAAGAGTTGTCAGAGGAAGAGAGGATGGAGTATTGAAAATGGTTCTGCTGGGATATTTACTTTGTTAACAGGTTTTTGACAACTTCACCAATGACCAATGGGGGATCAGTCCTTGGTAGATTGCAACAAACAGCTAGAAATCCTTTCTTCTCTTTTGTTGGAGCGTTTTTTTTTACCTCATGATTTTCTCTTTCTTCTCTCTCTGTCTCTTTAGGTCCCGCAGTGCCATTGGACAACATGAAATGAGCGTGGTCAGTTTTGTAACGATGCAAAGACCGAAAGCGACAATAAGTGGAGCTTTTGTGTCAAAGGAATCAACACATCATTGCTAAGGCTCCTTATGGTTCCTGTCACGACAAAAACGCTCTTCAAACATGAGGATTTCAGTTGAGTCAACGCGGCAGCACGAGTCGTAAGAAGCTCCGACTCATCTCGGCCTATTTTGGGCCTCCTCAGTAGCCGTTTTTACTCCTGGTTGCTGCCCTTTTACCGACACTTCACCATGCGTCCTTCCCTGGCCACAGCAGTCCTACCTCCAAGGACCCGTTCTCACAATCCACCCAACCTTGCAGTTGGGGGCCGTGAACACCTGTCAGCGCCTCGAAGGCGCAGCCCCCATCTCCGGCATACTCTGAGTCCAGAAAACCTTCGAACTCTTGCAGAGAGGGGCGGAGCTGCTGTGGATACCGTTTCTATGGTCAGCAGTCCCATCGGCCTACCGCGAGCTAACAGCGACACAGATCTGGTGACCTCCCACAGCCGGTCCTCGTTAACGGCGTCCACTTTGGAGTACACGCTGAACCGAGGCCAGAACCTCGTCATATCCTGGGATATTAAAGAGGAGGTGGATGCTACAGACTGGATTGGGCTGTACCAGATTGGTGAGATGATTTTTTTTGTATAAAGTTGAAGCTGATTTCAACTTTTCTCGGGTGTAGGTCGAGGTCCGTTCTCCAAGACTCAAGATAAAGCCGAGCCAAGACTCAGGTCCTTAAGGAAAGGTTCAAATTTAGCAAAATGAAAATCAAGATCAGAGTTTTTAGGTCAAAAATTCTGAACGATGAATAGATTTTCTGCAGACCTGAAAAGCAAAGCTCTCCTGTTGATGTTAGTTTGAATGATCTGAGACTTTAAAAGTGCAGAACTTGAGATTTGATTTTGCTTTCAAGTTGAAGTAAGGTCTCAAGTAAAGGCCAGTCTCTCTTACAGTACACCACCTTTGCAGGTAAAATGCACATCACTAGTTCATTGCATGTATTTTAAATTCTTTCCTAAATGAATTTGTTCTTTAAGATATATCCTTGGGAAATGTCCGATATTGAGTCAAATACCTGCTTAGGGCTGAAGCAGCGTCAATGAGATGCATAGCTCTGTGTTTAGAAAAAGCACCAAACAAGCTGAGGGACAGTTCAAGAATCCAAACCAAGAAATGATTTTCTTTTATGGAACTCAAATTGTATTATTTTGTATTCAAGAAAACAAACAGTACAAGAATAAGGACATCCAAAAATATAAAAAAAGATATAGTTCATGTCATTTGGGTTAAAGGGGTTTCACTGGTGTCTCTGTGAGGGGCCGGTCCATTTATCACAGTTCTTTGTAAGTTCTGATTGTTGTAATAGCCTTGTTTTTCGTAACTGTGAGGCTTGGTCTTGATTTATGTTGTTACAGCGAGTTTTTTTAGCTGATAAAAAAATCGACTGAAATTAATACTGAGAGTCAGATACCAGGGAGAGAGAGAGAGTAGAGAACAACACGGGGGGAAAGTAGCCACAGGCCGGACCCGAACCCTGGCCAACCGCCCAGAGGACCACGGCCTCCACACATGGGGCGCGCACACCAACCACCACGTCATAAGTGCCCCATTATATGTGTCTGGTTAATCTGACATGTCTGTCACCCCTGCCTGGTGTCAGACAAGGTGTTTAAGATGCATTGTTAGTTTCATATTAGAAATGTAAAATAAAGACGGAGGAGATTTTTTTGTCAGAAAACACTTCCTACACACGTACAGGACAAGATCAGCAAAGAGATAAATCATTCTACTTTCTCCACAGAGGTCGCTGAACTCCACACAGGCTGAACATTTCTCACAGGAGCTTTAAGTAAACCCTTCTGTTATCAAAGAGGAGGTGGGCAGCTGCTTGGAAATATTATATTTGATATGATATTTATTATAAGTACTCATTTTCAGTCCTTACACTCAGAACAACTGCTGCGTTCACTTGGCGTCTGTTTTTCAGAGTGGTAGTAAGATACATTTTCTGCAGACTGAGTCAGCAAACAGCTGGATCAGCAGTGAGCTCAGAGGTAACATCAGCTCGTGATCACATGTGTAGAACAGGAAGCGATCACAGATTCTTAACAACACAGCTGCTCGTTGATCAGTATTTCTCCTGTATTACTTTTCACCAGGATGGACAGATCCACCTGAAGGTTTGAGCCTGATAGCCTTCCTCAGCACACAGGTCAATGTATTTCTCCCTGTCAAATTCTGTCTCTAAGCAGGATTAGCTGGACTCTATTGGTGACCACCCCCCCACACACACATTCACCTGAGAGCTGTGCACGCTTTGTGATGGTGTGTATGTTATTGTATACCGAGGCAGAGCTGTTACATGTTGAGTCAACAGCTCCTGTTGCAGTATTGACTCAGAGTTGGACTCTACTTGGCTACTCTCACCCCTCAATAATAAAACACTCGGATCAGCTGAAAGGCTTTAAGGTCGCGCAGGTCAAGACAGCTCGTATCCTGAAGGCCTGCAAGTTTCACAGATAGTTCATCTAAAGAGTTTAGGCAGACGCAAAGATAAGAGTTAACAGATAAAGCATCAAGAACACTGAAAAAAAACAACAACAGCAACATGACGTGGTCATGATCTGACTCAACAGAGGAGTCAAGATTTTGTATTTCCAGATTCTTCATTATGACAATTTTGAAGATGTCACTTTGGGCTGTCTGAAATTACAATTAGTAATTTTTTACATTTTATGTTTTTGTTATTTTATGACCTAAAGATCGATCAGTGACACATTATCAGCAGAAAGAGTTAGTCACAGCTCGGGTATAGAGGCAGACGTTTTGTCATCAACTATTTAAATCACCTGCTTCAGACTTGTGGAAATGCACCAAACAGGCTGAGACCTGAGACCAAACTTGAGACCTGTCTGCTCTGATAGTGGACTAAAGGCTGTTTGTTTTGTTCGTATCACAGTGGGATTTTCGACTAAGGTTTTTGCACTTATTGAACAATGAGACATTCTGACTTTTGTTTGTTTTTCTTTTATGTAACAATGTGAATGACTTCTTGTTACCTGTCCAGCACTGTCACTTGTTTCAGGATACATTTATAACATTACACCTTGTGGGCGGCTGTGGCTCAGTTGGTAGAGTCGGTCCTCTCTCAACTGGAAGGTTGGAGGTTCGATCCCCAGCTCCTGCAGCAACATGTCCGATGTGTCCTTGGGCAAGACACTTAACCCCAAGTTGCTGCCGCTGCTTCGTCGTTGGCGTATGAAAGTGTATGAATGGGATTAGTCACTTCTGATGGTCACTTTATATAGCAGTTGTCATCAGTGTGTGAATGTGTAGGTGTGACCTGCGGTGTAAAAGCACTTTGAGTAGTCGGAAGACTAGAAAAGAAATATACAAGCTCAAGTTCATTTACCATTTCCCTTTCTTATTGTTGAACAGCACAACCAGTGTTGTTTGAGCCCCCAAACAGATCATAAAGAGATATATCTATGGTAGTGGGCTTCACTGCGATGTGAGTTGGTTTTTTCTCCGTCACTTCGGATAGATTGCATTTTACAGTGAAGCAGAAACTCAGAGTTGTCTCTTCACACCAGATAATAGCCGGTCTAAAACAGTGTCATTTAGAGGAAAATTGCAGTCAGTGAACTGTGCAGCATGATGTATTGTGTTAGTAATGGATAATGGATTTCTGAACACAATGAATGTGCTTGACTTCTAAGAGGTCACACAAACCTGCAGTAAAACAGATCGCTGGATATTCTGGACATCATGCCATTGTTTCATTAAAAAAAAATTCAAGTCTCAAGAGTTTTAAACTTGTTTTCCAAATGATTTTTGTTGTGTTTCTGACATCCTCCAGGAGCTCACTGGTCTTGTTTGTTGACTGCGTCTTCTTAACCTTTACCTTGTAGGTGAAAATGCTGTTTAGGAGAAAGAGATAGCGTAGACTGCAAGTGCTGAGCCGGGCGTCAGGTCACTTCATATCGATCATAAGGCCTCCAGGACTTCATTACCTGCACCAGGGTCTTAAATCCCAGAGGGGCCACCACTATCCTCGACTAAGCAGACATTCAATGATAAGCAACTTGCCCTCCCCTTCAAACATACACACACAGGCTTGCTTATGCACACACATATTCTGCAGACACACTCCTCCCTTTCCAGTCAGCTGAGTTTGGTGCTTCATTAATCTGTGTGCAAAAGTGCTACGTACAGCGGAATTCCCCCTCCATGTTTTTAACTCAGAGGAAGTTTGGTGTTTGTCCTTCTGGTTAGAGGTTGTATGGAGGCTATTTTGGGAATGGATTTCACTGATTAAAGGCAAACATATGTTTTGAAAGACAGAGTCTGCAGACTAAACATACTAAAAGACTGAGCAGCTTTTTTTAGTTTCTTGTAGCAAGAGCAGGAACCAGAACTTAGACAATTGTCTCCAGTTGTGTAATTTAACATTCCTTGGTTTGAATCAGGAGGAATGTCAACACAGTAAGACGAAGTCAACACACACTCCGGTCTAACTAACATATATTCTCCTCTGCAGATGAAACCAATCCGTCAAACGTGTGGGACTGTAAAAACCGAGGCGTGAATGGCACCCAGAAGGGTCAGATCGTCTGGAGGCTGGAGCCCGGGGCCTATTTTATGGAGCGTAAGTCAACCAAGCTGCGAAAAACACACAACATCCTTTTATCCTTTAAGAATAAAAATACTTATAACCTCTTAAATGTTTATTAACCAAGATGTTTAATGTTTTACTGTAATAAAGTTAAAACAATATTAAAGTGGCCATGTATTCAACGTGCACTCAGCAGGCTCCCACATCCCATAACTCTTTGCTGCTTTCTCTGCAGCTGAGACAAAGATCTGCTTTAAGTATTACCACGGAGTGAGCGGAGCCCTGAGAGCCACGACGCCCTGCATCACCGTGAAGAATCCTGCAGTCCTGGTCTGTCTGTGTGTGTGTGTGTGTGTGTGTGTGTGTGTGTGTGTGTGTGTGTGTGTGCATAAACGTGTGTTTTCATGTGTGTGTGTTTGTCCTTGTCAGTGCATCAGTTTTACATTTTGACATTTAGATTCTCAGGCTTAGCGCTGTTATCATTGTCGGCTCCCTAGAAGTGAGAGTTGCCTGCTGAGAAGCAGTGCACAGAGCAACTCTTAAACAAGCTCATATTGTTTTGTTTCGTGGTTTCAAATGCACACACATTTGCAGGCAGGAATCACACCATTCAAATTACTATGAGTAGATTTTTGATGTGAAATAAGCGTGAACAAAAGGCTGGAAAACTGTCTGAAATGATATTCTTGTAGAAGTCTTAGAAGGTCATGTAGAGTACACATGGTCTGTATATAATAAAGCATCAAAGCAGTGCAGTCTGGTATGTAAGTCCTCGTTTGTACGTGCTACAAAGTGTCATACCATCCAGTTAGTTTAATTCCCTCCTCATAAATGTGGTTCTGCTTTAGCATCTCCATTTATGTGAATTTAAAAGACAGGTGTGGTAGACTGTCTGTATGTTTCTGTGTCTGTGGTGTGAAATGTGTGATGTTGTTCCTTTACAGGTGGAGGGGCTGTCAGAACAGGTGGGCGTTGAACATCCGAGAAAACTGATCAGCTTTACTTTGACAGGTGAGTTTAGAGGTTTACATATTGAACAACATTTGAACTGCTGTTGTAAAATGAAAATGTACTGGAAAATGGACAGGCACTTGGATATACAGCCAGCTGCACAATGTTAACTAAAGAGAGCATCTCTGTTTACTTGCCTTTACTTCCTGCTTGTTTAAGATCTGAGAGCCCTCGGCCTGAAGAAGGGGATGTTTTTCAACCCTGATCCGTACCTGAAGATGTCCATCCACCCGGGGAAGAGGAGCGTCTTCCCCATCTTCAGCCACCACGGACAGGAACGACGATCAGCCATCATCGCTAACACCACCAACCCCGTCTGGCATGGAGAGGTGACATTTAAGCTTCTACCTCATCCTCTTTCAGAAAGTGTATTTTTAATATGGGACTGGACTGACCGTCTATGTTTCTACCTCTTTGCAGAAATACACATTTGTAGCACTAATGACGGACATCTTGTACATCGAGGTGAAGGACAAGTTTGCCAAGAGTCGACCAATCATCAAACGCTTTCTCGGTCAGCTGACTATCCCTGTGCAGAGACTTATTGAAAAAATACCTGGGTATGTACTAAACACAGACTCCTCCTGCAGACACAAATAGACACACACACACTTTCAGTCAGGAGAAGGACACATTTTATGACTTCATCACTGAATTAATGGTCTAAATGATTAATCAGTACAGAGAGTTGTGGATTTGTCCTAGTACACTTCAGCTGGCAGTGGCGAGACGTTCTGTAATGGTTCCAGTGTTATCCTTTGGGGTAGATTTGGCCAGTTAATAAAAGTCCTCTAACAGTCCTTGTGTGTTCGTCTCACAGGCTCAGATTGTTCTTCAATTTGTCCGACAAAATGACAAAAAGGATCCCTGCAGAGACCTTTTTACTTCAATTATATGCTGTTCAGACCAGTTAAATCGCTCTCTTATAAGCCACCAGAATCCATTCACAATATTTCTGTTTTTTTTAAATGTCACAGAACACCTGAAGCTGCTTTTCTAATGCTGCCTCAGTTTGTTGGTGTTTTGTGATTTGGGTGTTTTAAAGTGTAAAATCAGATCCAAGAAAACACCAAAACAAGGGGTCGTAAATTATTGTTTTTGTCGATGGAGTCTGGTGGCCATCACGGGATGTAGCTGTGTTGTTAAGCTAACAACTTTGGTTAGAAACTCAGATTTTTGCCCTGCTGGACGACATTAAGAACTGCAATACTATCTGCAGCTTTTTAAAGTTATTTTTTAGGCCTTTTTGCCTTTGATCAGTCAGGACTGTAGGGGCTGACATGCAGCACAGGGCTGAGGTCGGATTCGAAACCCACGGCTGCTGCGATGTCTACTATAGCCTCCATACATGGAGCCCGTCACTTAACCGCCAGGCTATCCACCGCCCCACTATCTATTGCCAATGTGACAGTGTATGTTTGTGATGGACTGCAATGGGTTACTCTGTAGTGTGTGTGTGTTTATATCGAGTTTATTCAGTGCTTTTTAAACTGTAACCTGACAACGGACTGCAGATGAAAATTAGCTTTAAGCTAACTCTGGTACAATACATCAAAAGGTAACATCTATATTGTACAGGTTCCCTTTTAAAAACAATTAAGTAAATATGAAAAAAGATCTTATCTCAACAAAAAGCTTTATTTCTGTCCTAGCATCCCTTCACTGGCTCCAAACACGCTTCGGAATTGATTTTAAGGTTGCACTATTTGAAGCACTGAATGGCTTGGCTCGACTAGGCCCCTTAAATCTTCCAACATGGGCCCTCTGGCAGTCCCTCGCTCACAGCTTAAGCTTAAAGGTGATTGGTCTTTACAGTCAAAGCCCCTAAACTGTGGAACAGCCCTCCCCCCTTCCATCAGGTCTGCCCCCTCTGTCGACTCTTTTAAGTCTCGCCACAAAACGTATTTTTATATGTTAGCGTTTGACTCCTCTGGTCCTGAATAGGCCGTTTCCATCAGGTTTTCTTTTTTTCTTTCTTTCTTGTTATTTCTGTATTCTTTTAATTGTTGTTTAAGGGCTGAGGTTTATTATTTTGTTTTGATTTCCAGAGTTCAGCCAGTGAGTTTCTCCTTGTGCAGACGACTGCCCACTGAACATGTGAGCGGCCAGTTACAGTTCAAAGTGGAGCTCACATCGACAGGACCAGATGGTAAAACAGCATTACATTTATTTTTGACACTACTTCATGCTTTTCTGTGGAAGTTGTCTTCCTCAGCACAGAAATACAACCTTTTTCTTCCTCCTGCAGGTGCCTCTCCAGATTCTATCATTGGCATGTCGTCCTTGAACGGAGCTCCAGGGACTCCATCTGATGATGAGGATCTGCCCCATCATCTTCCAGGAGTAAATATTGTATCAGTGGTCTCTGCAGGTCCGTCTCCTACCGGCTCGCAGGGCTCCCAGGGCACGTGGGAAGGCGGGGCCATGGCCTTTCCAGAGAAGGACCTGTGTCTTATCGGAGCCGAGGCGAGATATGTGGACGCTGAAAGTTTGTCAGGCCATGAGATGCTTCAGAGGTCACTCATTGAGGGCCTGGATGCTATTGAGGCACCCAAAGGTCCCGGGGAAAGACCCCTGGGTGCGGCCTCACCTAAACTGCGCTCTAGCTTCCCGACACACACCAGGCTCAGCGCAATGTTACACATCGATTCAGACGAGGACGATGAGAGGTCTGGGGCCAATGACATCACTCCGGTACCGCTGTCACCGCTGCTGATGAATGGGGAGCCACCGGATATTCCTGATGAAGATGATCCATTTCCTGAGATCCATGAGGAGCCCGAGCAGCTGGAGCCCTCGGTGCTGGAGGAGGAGCCTGGGGGTTCAGCTGGTACTGCAGGTGACTTACCTCCTGAGGCAGTGGCGGCTCTGGAGATTGGGGCAGGTTTGGACTTCGATGACTTGGAGCCAGACGTCTTCTCTGAGGTGGACGACACTCCTTTCACAGAGGCAATGTCCCATAATGCTTTACCCGAGGGTGGAGAATTGCCTGAGGAAGGTAGGGGGGGTATAGAGGACCCCTCCTCAGAGATTGACACCTGCTCCATGGCAACAGCCCAGCAGACTGTCGCCTCATCATCAGAGAGCTGTCCAATCACACTGACCACGGCTGTGGTGAGTGTATTATCATTTTATCACCATCGGAGATTTAAATCTCTGTTCAATTACTACGAATCCATCGGGGTACAATTTGTGGCTGCGGCTCATTTTTATTATCTTTATTAAATGTCAACTGCAGATTTTCAGAGCAAAACACACAAGGGCATTAGATATTTATCACTTTCTTTTAAGGTCAACAAAATAGTGGATGAATTCTTTTTAATTTACTTATTGATTAATGGACTTATAGCTCAGCGCTACAGTCTCTTTGTGTTTGTTGTTTTACATTTCACACAAAGTTAACCCACAGAATAACAGAAGCCAAAAACATCAGCAAATACCTGCAAGAAATCCTGACACACACATTTTCATATAAAGTAAACTTTAACATGTGTCATTGTCAAAATGGGATCAAATCTGTTTTTTTTTTCTGATTTTTTTTGTTACTACAACGAAGTTTAGTTGGCACTGGGTTTATCTTATTCTATTTAAGTAGTCAGCAGGAGCCACCGATTCTGATTCTGATTCTGAAATACAACTTAAAGGTAGAATATGAAGGTATCATTTTAATTGGACTGAACCTACAGTATGTTTTTTTGTTCTTTGAGTACTTATATTTCCAGCAGGTATCAAAACCAGAGCAATCTGTAATTTTATAGTTGTAACGTGACAAGTCATGTTGTGGTGGCCACCATGATAGAGCCGCCATGACAGACAGAAAGTTTATCGTTGCCATGGAAACACCGGATGTCACGCCCAAGACTGCTTCTTAAAGAAGCATGAGCTGCTACTGAAAGCTGCCGTTCTGTCGCTGTTTGTGCTGATGTGATAAAAACGTCATGTAAATTATACTCGGATACATTAGCTCGTCGTTAAACAGATTCTCTTCCTCAGGTCGGTTTCACCCGTTTGTCGGTCAACTCAGAGTTCGTTTGGAGTGGGGGTAGTAGCATAAAGAATCAGTCCCGTGATTCCCCGCCACGTCATCTTTTGTTATTGTTTTGATTGAGAGCGCCCTGGTGGCGGAATTTACTGTGCACATACTGTGCGTTTAAAATAATCACCTTTTTGTGCGGTCATTGTGTTTGGGAGTCATTTGATAAAACAAGAAAGAACAACAAGGCATCGGCAATGCTTGGATTTATTAAAAGCACAATTTCATCATAAACAATCTGGTTAAAGCCAGACGCCTGAACCGATTCTGCATACCACAGCCGTTATAGCCTTTACTAATTTGAAATGTCCGTCCCTGGATGGGCCTTTAAAATGCATACAATTCACAAACAAATACAGACAGTAACAAACACAGTTCAACAATAAAGGAAACGTAAACCACAGTGAAACAGGAAGCACTAGATCATACGTGACTAACTGAAGGGGTTTCCCAAAACAAAACGTTTGATTGTTGGAAAATGGATCCAGTGTGAGCTCTGCAGATAAGACATATATGAACATATTGATCCCATATTGAAAAGGCTTTTTGCCCAAAATATGATTTATAAAAGATTTCCAAAGTATGGCTACATTGCTGTAATGTTTTCGAATATGTTTATTTTTTCATAAATCATCTTACCATTTATTATTTTCTGAATCTGTGAGTGAAAGTGAAGCTGCAGTCCACTCTGCTGTGACTGAGTGTCATGACTGTCCCCACAGTGCACACATTGTGCTGAGCAGCACCCTCCTCTGGGTCCTAGCCCCAGCTGTGTTTGTGTGACACTGCACCATAATACATTATTCAATACAAGCTGTTTAGATGCACAGTTTCACAGTTAGTAAGTTTGAGGTTTTTGCATCTCGCCTGACGTGTATTGAGCGAGAAGAAAGATCTTTGAACAGAGTGTAAGTGTGAGCTGGTTTGTGTATCCAGTTTTCATGTGATTTAGAGTCAAACGCCTACATATCACTGAATGTTTACATGAACTTCAGTTCTTTCAACTTTCTTTTGTTTCCTTGGTGATGGAGCCAATGCGGCCTCATGTTGTGATCTTCCATTTTTATTGGCTTTCAGTTATTCACAGATGTTTTGCAGCAGTACGTGTGAATGTCTTACACATGACTGTATTTGTGATTCACCAACTTCATTGCAAACTCTGTGAGGCTGAATTTCTATTTGTTTATCTTTTGTTTTCACTTGTTCTTGTATTTGTGGGGTATCCTTTAGGAGGCGGAGGAAGGAGCAGAGACAGCCATCGACCCCGGGGGAGAGGTCGTCTCTAACGTCCCACCAACCACTCAGGCTGTAGACGATGAAGGTGGTGGGCCAGTCAGCATCGCTGAGGCTGGAGGAGAAGCTCCTCCGACCAGCGCGCCAAACCAGGTCGAGGAGGTCATTGTGAGGAGGCTGAGCATGCAGGCTGCTGGGGGCGTGGCTGAAGAACCAGAAGGGGCGGGGGCAAAGCCAAATGAGGATGCGGGCTCTCTGGATTCAGAGCAAGTCCTCACGGAAACAGATGGAGAGGAAGGTATTGAACTTTTAATGACTCTGTTTTTGCAGAAGATTTTTTAAAGGCGTTTTTGAAAATTGATCAGTTTGGGTTCAGGTGTCTCTGTTTCTCTAAAGTTAACAAAACTGAACCATTCAAACATAATCGATATAATTTTCTCCATAGTAAAACAAACACCTCGTCTTTTGTTGTGTTTCGTGTTCAGGTTCTCATGTCAACGGCCATCCTGTACGTTCACTTCCTTCTGTGCGTCATGACATCCACCGATACCAACGTGTGGACGAGCCTCTACCTCCCAGTGAGTGTGTGTGTCTGCATGCACTGTCTCGTTTTATCTGTTGTTTCTGTATATATCACCACATGCTTGGAGCAGTGTGTCTTTGTGTGTTGATGTGTTCATTTATATGTGTGTCCATTTAAACTACAGTCTGGCACCAAAATAAACTACAAATCATTGACTACAAAATGTTCCCATAAGACATTAAGATTGACGAATAAGTAACGGCATTCCCATCAGCCGGTGCAAAAATTAGCATGCAACAAAAAAGCGAACACAGTTGGTGTGGTAAACTTTGCACCAGCTTAACATCATTTACTCATTTTGAGGTTTTAGCACTTTATATTTGCACTGACTAAATTTCAAAGTGCAGCTATATAACAAAAATTCACATCATTTATTTGAACATGTGAGTTCATCTGAGGGCATTAAACATCTACTTGTGTATCAATTATTCATTTCCTCTTAGATTGGGAGGCTCGGATTGACAGCCACGGCAGGATCTTCTTCGTGGATCATGTGAACAGAACCACCACATGGCAGCGTCCCACCGGACCTCCTGCCCCGCAGGGCCTGACCCGATCCAACTCCATTCAGCAGATGGAGCAACTCAACCGCAGGTGTGCCTTCTAAAAGATAGATTTATAATAACCATCATGTTTCAGTTTAGTTCTCGGTGGTAGAAAACCTTTTCTTAGAAGTAAAGAAATAATATCGCATCTTGCTAAACATCAGCTGTAGTGCTTTTAACAAACCAGGAAACAAAGTATCCCCTCTCAGACATTTTCTCTGTTATGGATTCTCTTCATAAGCCTCTTGGATTTTCTGTTTTGCTGTTAAAGAAACAAAGAACTAACTGTGACAAAATAAATACAGAGGCTTACAAAGACTTTAAGTGGGGAGATATAAAGTTGTTGTATTACTGGTAATCTCTTTCCACTCAACATGCCTTGTTCCTAGTTGTATTTAGAGAATTCTCTTATGGTTACTCTTGATCACAGGTACCAGAGCATCAGGAGGACCATAACAAACAGTGATCGGACAGAAGAACCTCCGCCTGACCCGCTGCCTGAACCAGACAGTGATCTGTTGCCTCACTCCATTTCTGGTTAGTTTCAGCATATTAATAACAACAGGAAAACAGGAATAGAAAAATGACAGGCTTTATTCACAAGAGCTGTGTTTTCATTTGGTCAATTACATGATTCATCACTTGAAAATTACGAGTCTGAAAAGCCTTTATTTTCTGCTCACATATCTCAGAACAGCAGAAGTCTGTACAGGTGTTTAATTTGACTTCCCTGAAAGATCAAGCTGAATGTGTAATAATAAAATGTCTTGTGTTTTCAGCGATCTGCTTCTCTTCTCTGAGCCGCATGTGTTGCTTTTGTTGCAGAGTACAGACGAGACAGTGCAGTCGCTCACTCCAGTGGTCGCTCGCGGCTCTCCCTGCTGCTGCAGTCCCCCAGCGCCAAGTTCCTGTGCAGCCCCGACTTCTTCACCGTGCTGCATTCAAACCCTGTCAGTCTCTCACGCTTCACTTTCTCTGTCACTTGTAACCCTGTGTTAACATACAAGCCGACCTGCTGTATTTTAAAATGAAGTAGGAAATATTAATGAAAACTCACTCAGCACTGTGACTGATTAATGAGCCTTAAAGGCAGGGTTGGTAATTTTCTCCAGATCCACTTTTTAAGATTTTGGTTGAAATTGTCTTTAGGTCCTGACAGAAATTAATAACTCATGTGCTCTGAAAAAGGAACAAAGAAAATCCATCATCTGTATCAGTTGTAAGCCTGTAAAAACTTCGACCAATGTCTGCCACGAGGTACCAATCTGATGAACCAATCACGCCTCCCTGTCTCCCTGCTCGTTCTCTACCTCTTGCGTGCACTAGCTCACACTCAAAGCTCGTCACAGATGACAGAGTTTATAATGTGAGTTAACTTACCACTGAATGAGACATGAGACGACGTAGTTTCTACACAATGCATGTGATGAGCTGAGGTCTGCTTCTGGAGCAACGGCGCTCGTGCATCTAAGTGAGGGGGCGTGGCTTTTGAGGGAGCACAGAGGGGAGGGGGTGGGTGTGGATGGAGCACTGAGGGAATGCTACTTTCAAAATCATGCTAGTTTTTCGAAAATTACCAACCCTGCCTTCAATCATCCACTGTCATTCAGCAAGTGTTTGACATGACGGTTTGCCCATCAACAGTGATCAATAATTGAAATACCTTCCCACAAACGTTTCACAATTATTTGGTGTAATGGTCATCTTTAACAACCTGGTATATTTGGTATAAGATGTGCTTGTTTGTCAGTAACTGTAAGGTACAGCAGCTTCATTTTAGAGGCATAGTAAGAGTGATAAATGAGCAAGACCAGCATTAGAATAAATAAATTAGGAGCTTAAAATAAAAGGACAGTACAGATAATAAAGTTTTACCTATTTCATTTTTCAAATGTGACTACCTAAGAATATTTCAGCCCCTTTTGTGTCTGTGCAGTGCATGCTCTGTGCAGCACTGATGTACACTACGACGGATTGTTTTCCATCTTTGACAAGTGTTATTCTCTCATCTCCCTCCTGTCCCTTTGTGTTAACTTCACCTGTCTGTCCTCTCTGCCCAGAGTGCCTACCGCATGTTTACGAGCAACACCTGCCTGAAGCACATGATCAGTAAGGTGCGTCGGGACGCTCACTACTTTGAGCGCTACCAGCACAACCGCGACCTCGTCACCTTCCTCAACATGTTCTCCAACAAACAGCTGGAGCTTCCCCGGGGCTGGGAGATGAAGCACGACCATACTGGGAAGGTAGGTGTGTGTGTTTTTGTGTGCGTGTAAACCTTCCCTTTGACTTTAAACCTTTGCTTTGACCTCGACCCCAAAGTTTGTGTGGGTTTATTGATTTCAGTCTTTTCTCGGTTGTCCTCAAGTATTTTTTTCTCATCCTTACTCTCCCTGTGCTGCAAGTGAGGATTTGTTTTCAGAGCACATACAGTGGAGCTTTTTTTATACATGATTGTTGCTATTTGCATCTCAATCCTCAGCCTTTCTTCGTGGATCACAACTGTCGCTCTACGACCTTCATTGACCCACGCCTGCCCCTCCAGAGCTCTCGCTCCACTGGGCTGCTGGCCCACCGCCAGCACCTGAGCCGCCAGCGCAGCCACAGCGCCGGGGAGGTGAGAGACTAGCCCCCACTGCACCACTTGTCACCTGGAGTCAACTTAAAGCTCACAGAGACACTGCAATGTTTTTTAGAGGCCAGGATGAAGGAGAGGGGAAAATATGCTTAGTGTGTTTCTGCTTTATGGGCACAGGAGGAGAAGTTATCCTGCTCTAGTCGAGCCAACGAGCAAAGAAAACTGTGCTCCTTTTAAATGCACGTAAAGGCAGTGGACGAAATAAAAAGTAAACTGCAATTAATTTATATCTTTCCTCTCATCTGGTACTACATTCTACTTAAATGAGGAATTATATAAATTAGTCAGGATACCTTTAATATCATAGATAACTTTTTCTTACCTCATTAAAGCTCCTGTCAGGAGTTTGTAGCTGGTTGTGAAAGAGGCTGAAATTAGTATTATTGCCTTTTTATGGCTTACAAAAGCAAACAAGAACTTAAGCGGAAAGATTGCCGTTCTCTGAACCTTAATGCCTGTAACCACTGCTGTTGGTTTGCACTCACTAACGCTCTTTCCTCCTCTCCAGATCTTTGATTGTGTTGTACTTACTCTCGGATGTTCATCGCTTTGGGTCAAAGCGTCTGCTAGATGAATTGTAGAACTGTTGCAGTGATTCCTACAGAATGACGCGATACCTGGGTGGTGAAGTTCGCGGGGGAGAGGGGTGCATAAGGGTTTATTTTAAAGAGGACATATTATTCCCCTTTTCCACCTTTTCAAACAGTCCCTGTGGTTTAAATTAAACATCTGTGCTGTGCTTTGGTCAAAATATAACATGAATCAAGCACCAGAGGAGGTTTGTGACCCTGTAGAAACCAGCTCTCTCAGAACGCTCCGTTTTGGGTTAGGGTTAGGGTAACTCTTTTCTCTTTAAATGCAATGAGCCCCCCCTGAGTTTCCCCGGTAGACATCACTCCTTCACGAGCGAACCTGCACAAAAGTTTTGCTCTAGGCTGAGGGTGGAGAAACCAGGAGAGGGGAGGGCATTTTTTTTACCAGAATCCAACTTGTGATGTCACAAGTTGAGAACATTTGAAATGGAGCATTTTTCTCTCTGTTGTAAGACTTAAGCAGACCACAAACAAAGGACTGGATGGGTCTATTTCACATTTTGTGGGTCCGTAGACACTCAGGTTACCCAAATATATGTTCAAAAACACTGTACAAGTGGATTTTTCATAATATGTCCCCTTTAATATTAGGTTTTTATTTGTATCTCATGTCTTTTTTCCCTCTAAATTAATTTAAGTTTTCTCTCTCTTGTACGCGTGGCAGTTTAATGAATAAATAAAAAAATAAACTTGGCAGCCATAAACATAGTTAGGCAGCCCGCCCAGGTATCGTCCATGTGTGGGAAACACTGTGTTGTTGTTGTTGATTTATCTAGCTATGGCTTGAAAACAAGCATTGACATTCCGAGATAAGAAGATAAATGAGTTGAGACCTTGACTGAACAACCAAAATGTACATGTTATGATGAAAAAATGCAGTAAAATAAAATGTGCTGATGTCTGTCCTGTCCTAATGTCCTCACTGATGTATCTCTAAGGACTTCCGCAGCCAGTAATGTTCTGTTCAAAAGAAATCTTCTCAGGTGGATTTAAGTGTTTTTCCTGACAAATAACCTCTGTGCAGTTTGTTTTACAGGTTTGACTTTTTGATACGCATAGTCAATTGTTTATTCTGAAGATTTTTCTTACGATGCAATCTTGAATCTTGAATTACTTTTAGCTTCGAGAACTTTATTGATGCTAAACGTCGAAATGTTGATATGAGAGATGTTGCAACAGGCTGCCAGCTAGCATAGCGCCATAAACGTTATGTTGTTATGTTACATTATTCTAATACCCACAACTTGGTATTTGTTCTGTACTTGACTGAATGGACACACATTGCATCTTGGGGTATTGTAAACCTCTTTACTTTCTGTGCTTTCGTAGTTAATGAGCAAGAACATGTCGATCTTATTACCGTAACGTGAGTCTGTCTCAGAACTAGGATGCGACCTGAACTGTAGTGCATTCTTTTGTCACAGGTAGTGGATGACTCTCGCCAGCCCAACCCGCCCGTCATGCCCCGCCCCTCCAGCACCTTCAGCGGCTCACGGAGTCAGTACCAGGATGTGGTGCCTGTGGGTAAGTCGGGCAGATTCAGGTTTTACACATGCATCGATACAACATAAACCCACATTAAACAAAGATATAAATGCATGTTTCTTATTCATTTCTTCAGCCTACAACGACAAGATAGTGGCGTTTCTACGGCAACCAAACATCGTTGAGATCCTGCAGGAAAGACAACCTGAGCTCGCAAGAAACCACTCGCTCAAGTATGTTTCTGTTTTTCCTCCTTCTATGTTTCATTACTTCTCGTCTTCTTCCCCTCCCTCTCTTCCTCTCCAGCCGTCCTCCATTATCATCATCATCATCATCAGTCAACCTGAACGCTCAGTTAACCTTTAATCCTAATGGATTGTGTCACTTCACCCCCTAATGTGTGTGTGTCTGGGTCTGTGTGTGTGTGTGTGTGTATGTGTGTGTGTGTGTGTGTGTGTGTGTGCAGGGAGAAGGTGCAGTTTATCCGCACTGAGGGAGTCAACGGGCTGGCTCGTCTCTCCAGCGACGCTGACCTCGTCATGTTGCTAAGGTGAGGTCTGTGTGTGTGTGTTTGTGTGTGCGTTTGTGTATGAGGGCACTGGTTACTGGTCACTTGTTTAAATTTTAGCTTTTGCCCCAGCTCCTCTTTGAGACACCACATTGAACATCTGTTGTATCTACCTATGCTACAGCTAGGCTTTTCTTCTTGTATATATTTATCTAAAATCCTTAAGGTCCTTTAGTGTCCAGCTGAGATCAGCTTTTTTGACAACATTGTTGTCTGGAAGAATAAAAACATACTGTATCCGATGTGCTGTTTCATTGATTTTGTGAGGGCCATTCAGATTTGTATTTTCCTTTTTGCTGGGAATTACTGCACAAGAGTTTGTCTCATAAGATAAAATCATATTTGGATTTTTCGATTCCATTTTGAGTAACTTGCTTCTTGGAGAAATTCTGAGAAATAATCGATATCTTGCTACACTGAAGTTATAGATGACTTGTTTTTTTCTTTTCTTAAGGTATGGTTCTTTAGAATATTAAAATATTATAGTATGTATTAAAAAATCGATGTATGTATAAATCGAGATTTTTATCCATTTTATAAATGGATTCATAACTCCCAAAAATAGATTTTTTTGGGGGGCTAATCAGTCACTCCATGCTAAGTGCTAAGGCTTAGCTCTTTAACTCAGTAGAATGACAAATGGAGCAGCAAGAAATTCAGCCTCACAGATGACTGGAGAAGATCCTGAAGTATGTAGTCATTTAAAAATAGACTTTGAATCATGAATCCAGAATCGTTTTGAATCGAAAATAGATTCTGGATCAAATCGTGACCCCAAGAATCGAAATCGAATCATCAGACACCCAAAGATTCCCAGCCCTAGTATGTATATTTTATGGAAGAATATAAAAGCATACTCTTTACATGAAAAGATTGCGCGTCCTTTATTTACATGGTGTGGCCAGATGTTTGGCATGACACTGAAAAAAAAACCTATAATAACTAACTACAGTCTTATAAGCCTGTGTCTATCTGACTTTGTTTTGTATGTGCACCTCGTTCTTGTCTCCAGCTTGTTCGAGGAGGAGGTGATGTCATATGTGCCGCCATTAGTCCACCCCAGTTACTGCCTCTCCGCTTCCTCTCCTCAGAGCTCCCCTGGTAAGTCTCTGTTTCAATCTGTGTCTGCATCGTCTTTATTGGCATGATACATCTGTTCTCAGCTTTATTAAATTCTTACCTTTTGATTAAATTTCACGTCTTCCACCATGAGATTTGGTTTATATTGTCTATTTAAAGAATATGTTCGGAGAGGGTTTCTTGAGATATAACACAGGTTGAAATCAGTCTAACATTATGGAACAACATCATCCTCTAACTCAACACTCACATTCCTTATTATCCTCTACTCCTACACTCCTGCTACATACAAACATACAAACACAAGCCTGTTTAGTTTTCTGCCTGTACTCCCTTAAAATCAGCCAATAAACATATAAACTAAATTGTATTTTTCAAAATGAACTGAGGAGAACTGATGAATGAATTGATCAATCAATGATCAACATACATCTCTATGCTTTTTACCTACACCCTTCTGGTGTGCCTGTTACTCTCTTACTTTCTTTATGCCTTAAACTTTCTTTTTTCTTTGTCATTTTTTGTCTCCCCTTTCTTTCTCTCTCTCTCTCTCATTTATATCTCAGGCACCCAGCGTGCAAACGCCCGAGCTCCTGCTCCGTATAAACGAGATTTTGAGGCCAAACTGAGGAATTTCTATCGGAAGCTGGAGACCAAGGGTTACGGGCAGGGACCGGGAAAAGTCAAGTAGGTTTAAATACAACTACAACTCAAAGATATTTATGTGTAGATGTCTTATTTGTAAATGAAAAAGAGGCCTTTAATGTATTTTACAGTGTTTACTGTTCTGAACCTAACATAAATACATGGGCCGTGCGTTTGTCACATTTAGTCACTCAGCAGCAAACACCCCCTCAGATTCATTGGTGTCAGTTTGGTGCCGACTGCAGGGTTAGCTAACATGATGGTGGAGAAGAGCTAGGGGAATTCGATTGTTGAAGATTTTGAAATGGGGAAAAAGTCAGCCCTGCTATTTACAATTATTTTGGATTCAAGAGTGGTGACATAACAAAAAAGGATAGTGTTTAAACATGCCGAACAGCAGAAATACATAGATAGAAGTCTCAGAGCTCCCAAAACATGTGTGTGAAGTGTCTTGTTCTAAATCCACTCTGATCCTGTATTTGATCATGCCTATAAACCCCTCTATTTCAGCCCTGCTCAGAACAGGCTGTTTCTGTGTCTGTAGCTTTAAATGTAAATGAGCTGTGTCTGACCACGCCCCTCTCTGGAAGGGCTTGGGTGGCTCAGGCTTTCTCGCTCTATGACAGTTTGTTTACGGTGAGAAGGCAGACTCAGAGGGCAGAACAAACACCTAGCTGTGGGAGGGTCACCCACTTGGGGGCGGGGTTACTGCCCTTTGTGATGTCATGAAGGGAAGATCTCCAAACAGCCTGTTTGAGCACACATTTTCGGAAAAGTGGAGCAGGCAGGAGACGGAGAGGATGGACTTTTCTCATCATTGGGAGGTTTGAAGACAGACTAGGGACACATATTAGTGTTAGAAAAACATGGTGAAGTGTATTTTATGTGACCTTTAATCTCTAATTACAGATTCTGAATAAAAAGGCAGTGGAAAAGTTTACATAATTTACTTTACTTTAGTTTGGTTTGGTTGACACAGGCCATGCACAACACAGCTGTTGGGCCAGAGTTAGCTATATAGCTAATCTTCATCTGTGTTCCTTGGGCAGGAAGGTTTAACAACATACATTATGACAACATCAATTAAAAACAATACAAACTTCACAAACATATTACATAAAAAATCCTTTGTATTTCTATTGGAAGTGGTCTGAAGTTGTCTGCAGTACGAGTAGTATCACCCACTAGCCTTTCAAGGGTCATTGGCTTCATTCAGGAGGTAAAGCAGTATGTGTAGTGAGCAAAAGAGGCAGAACACAAATTATATTATCACTTCTCAAGTTGATGGTCGGAGTGTAAACAACAGCAACACATGGAAAGGGAGAGTAGCCTATGGGTTTTTGAGATTAACATCAATTATACAAAACATTAAAATAAACACTGTTCTTTATATCATCTCTAACACTAATGGATTTGTTGCATGTGTTTTTCATGTGTGTCTCTGGGTGTTTCCAGGCTCATCATACGCAGGGATCACCTCTTGGAGGACGCCTTTAACCAGATCATGTGTTACTCCCGCAAAGACCTGCAGAGGAGTAAACTCTACGTCAGCTTTGTGGGCGAGGACGGGTGAGAAAGAAGCATTTCATACCCACTTCATTTCCTTATCATACTTCAGACAGCGTGAGTGTGAAATGTGTGTATTTGGTTACAGTAATTGATCCAGTAGAGTTTCACTCAGCATCCACTGTTATCTGAAATTTGAAAATGAACAATTACACACACATCTGATAAGATCCAGCTGGAACAAGTGGATAGGAAAAGGGACTTCTTCGATAAATCTTGTGAAATCAGTAGAAAGAGTTACTGAATATTCTTTATCATTTGTTCATTGTGTAAACGTTAACCTTCTTTGTTTAAAATTCTAAATGATTGTTGGGGTGGTAAACTTGTCTCACCAAGAGTTCACCAACATTTCTTTTAACCATTATGTACACCAGATTTTAATATAAAAATATACAATTTCCTTTCAAGAGCTTTACATGATGGCATATTAGCTGCAGAAGAAGAAGACAACATGCTGATTAACTTCTCATGTATACATATTGATGTGTTGTACCATGTTTGTTTGTTGCAGGCTGGATTACAGTGGACCCTCCAGAGAGTTTTTCTTCCTGGTGTCTAGAGAACTGTTCAACCCGTACTACGGCCTGTTTGAATATTCAGCCAATGACACGTACACGGTCCAGATTAGCCCCATGTCTGCCTTTGTAGACAACCACCATGAATGGTGAGGTTTCAATATGTCTATGTATATACTGTACTGTGCTATAGTATTTGTTTGACTGGCTTTGAAATGTGTGTTTGTGGAAGTTAGTGTAACGCTGTGCTGACTATAATGTGTTCATGGTGTCTGCTCTGACTGCTGGGTGCTGATACTAAAATAGAAGTCATTTGTGGGGTGCTGTGTGGAAATTTGGATCAGCAATTCCAGCCAATTTTGTGTCAGATGGATGGATGGATGGATGGATGGATAGATAGATAGATGGATGATGGATGGATGAATGGATTGATGGATGGATGGATGATGGATGGATGGATTGATGGATGATGGATGGATGGATGGATGATGGATAGATGGATGATGGATAGATGGATGATGGATGGATGATGGATGGATGGATGATGAATGGATGAATGGATTGATGGATGGATGATGGATAGATGGATGATGGATGGATGGATGGATGGTGGATGGATGGATGGATGGATGGATGAATGGATTGATGGATGGATGAGTGGATAGATGGATGATGGATGGTGGATGGATGGATGGATAGATAGATAGATAGATAGATAGATAGATAGATAGATAGATAGATAGATAGATAGATAGATAGATAGATAGATAGATAGATAGATAGATAGATAGATAGATAGATAGATAGATAGATAGATAGATTGATGGATTGATGGATGATGGATTGATGGATGATGGATGGATGGATGGATGGATGGATGGATGGATGGATGGATGGATGAATGGATTGATGGATAGATAGATGGATGATGGATGGATGATGGATGGATGGATGATGAATGGATGAATGGATTGATGGATGGATGAATGGATTGACGGATGGATGGATGGATGGTTGGATGGATGATGGATGGATGGATGGATGATGGTTGGATGGATGATGGATGGATGGATGAATGGATTGATGGATGGATGAATGGATTGATGGATGGATGATGGATGGATGGATTGGTGATGGATGGATGAAAAGAGAATAGAGGGATAAATAAAAGAGGCATTTGATGAAAGAATGGCTGAGTAGACTGCTGGATGGATGACTTTATGATTGATGGATGGATGAATGGATGGAGTGATTAAACAATAAATGGATGGAGGGAAGAATTTGTACAAAGACGGATGGATCAATATAATTTATATATCTGTGGTTGATGGATGGATGGTACAAGGATTGTTTGAAAGATGATTGAAAGAAAGATACAAAGATGGATGGGCTGATGGATACATCAATTGATGTGTGGAGGAATGAATAGACAGATTATCCAATCAGTTAACTGGTGGCAAGTGATGGATGGATGAGTAGATTGGTGGATGGATGGCTGAAAGGTTGATGGATGGATTCATCAATAAATGGATGGATGAGGGGATGGATTGGTACATAGATGGATGGATCAATAGATATATCCATGGATGGATGGTTTGATGGAAAGATTGTTGGAGAAACCATAGATGGATGGGCTGATGGATAGATCAATGGATTGGTGGATGTGTGGAGGGATGAATAGATGGATGAACCAATTAGTGAACTGGTGGCAACTGGTGAGTGGATGAATGGATGGATTGATTGATGAATGATACAAGGATTGATCAAAGGTCTGATGGATAAATGTGTAATAGAACTGTGGATACATTGATGCATGTAGGATCCAATTTATGAATTAATGGGTAGACAACAAGACAGGTGAGCCATATTATCAGAGGTGGGATCAAGAAGAATTATCAACAAAATGCACACCCGGCTGGACAGGCATTAGTCACTGTTATCAATTTTAAGGAATGTCAATCCAAATTTTTTTTTTTGCTGAGTTCTAAATAAAGACAGGATAGTGATTAGTCATAATAAGTAAGATAGTACACAAAGTCACAGTGACACATTTAAAAACAACACAAAGAAAATGATGTTAAATATAAAAGAAATGTCCTTAAGAGTGTGACACTGGTACCAGATCAGTGACTAAGTTGCAAAGCTGTGTCTTCTCCCTGCTTTTAGTCTTTGTTCTACAGACTTCAGCACTGTTCTGACTCGCTGCTTTGTCCCTGCAGTAAATCTTGTGGGATTTAGTTTATTGTCATGAACAATGTCACCATCTGGTGCATGCTGAGTTTGAAAGTCAATTTCAAATTCGACCTAAGCCTGTTAAAAGCTACATGAATGTAGTACACAAAAGCCATTCTATGTCCTCAATGTTTACGTATCTGCAGAAAAGAAGACTCAAAATCAATTTGCTTTATTATGCTGCTGCTGCACTCCATCTGAAAGAGTTACCCCCTCCATCTGGTACCCAAAACCAGTTATAATTAACATTAAAAATAATGTGACAGGAATGTTTGTACCCAGATATGATGCTGGTGTGTTCACTTGTACTTTTTCTGCGTTGGGTCTAGGTTTCGCTTCAGTGGGCGTATCCTGGGCCTGGTTCTCGTCCATCAGTACCTGCTCGATGCCTTTTTTACCCGACCCTTCTATAAGGGGCTTCTTCGCATGTAAGTCCCTCAGCCTGCCTCTCCCTTACTTCCTATTCTACACCCACCCGCAGGGCAATGTTGGCACTTCCAATCAGCTCCTCCTCACTAACTTTATACGAGCGTGCTGAGAATATGAGTGTTTCAGTCAGGGTCTCTCAGCTAGCAGCTGGCTGGGTCTCCTATCAGAAGGAGCAGCATTCTTATTAATAGTGTCTTCCAACCGACCTCAAACCATGCCAAGTGTCTGCTGTAAGGACAGAATATTTATGCATTCATAAGTGTTCTTTTGCTCCAAAGAAACATGGATCTTTTCTTTGCCACGTTATTATTGTGCAGAAAAAGATGTAATAATCACAAATAAATGTTTTCCTCAGAAAAATCACAAACGTTGTTGAAGGACAACTTACATGTTTCTTGGAAATTTGCAGAATATTATTAAAAGGAATTGAATCTCTGATTGTGTGATGGTTCAATCAAAAAAGAGCTGTAATCTTGACTTTTTTTAAGGATTATTTTGTGGGACATTTATGCCTTTATTATAGAGGCAGTCAGTGGATAGAGGAAGATAGTGGGGAGTGGCATGCGGCAAAGTGTGCAGGGGTTTGAGTTAAATCTGGGCCGCCCGCTCTGAGAAGTTTTGCCTCTGTACATGGTGCACGCTATTTAACCACTAGGCTATCCAGCACCTCAGTCATGACTTTCTTACGTATTTTTAAGTACAGAAAGAAATCAACGTGACTGTTTTTGGTATAAGCAGTTGTTGTGCTGATTCCCCAAAATATTAAGAATGACACCTGACACATGATGGTAACAGCTGTAGCAAGATATGTAAATAAAGTATTAACGCCATATGGAACAAACAAATAATGCTTGATGAAAAACACTTCTTTGATCGTTTTATCTGTAACGCTCCTCTCTGCATTCGTACACAGATGTCGCTATTGTGTTGAAAAATTGGGGAAATATGGGAAAATTTGATCTATAGCTTTTCTTAGCCGCCTGACTTATTTGTAACTATTATACAACGAGGTATGGCATACCTAGATCCAATATGCAGAAACAACACCATTAAACTAATTAAAACAGTTAAGACTCTAATGGTTAATGTATATTCAGGAAAGTGTTGTTACTTAAAGGCAGGGTTGGTAATTTTCGAAAACTAGCATGATTTTGAAAGTAGCATTCAGTGCTCCGTCTGCACCCACCCCCTCCCCTCTGTGCTCCCTCAAAAGCCGCGCCCCTCACTTACATGCACGAGCGCCGTTAGTCCAGAAGCGGAGCTCAGCTCATGCTTTGAGTGTGGGCTCGTGCATGCATGGTTTAGAGAACGAGCATGGAGACAGGGAGGCATGATTGGTTCATAAAACTCGAACCGAGTGCAGACATTGGTCGAAGTTTTTACAGGCTTACAACTGCTACAGATGATGGATTTTCTTTGTTCCTTTTTCAAAGCACATGAGTTATTAATTTCTGTCAGGACCTAAAGACAATTTCAACCAAAATCTTAAAAAGTGGATCTGGAGGAAATGACCAACCCTGCCTTTAAAGTAAAAGTCAAACCCAACATGATGAAATTGTTAACCTTTATAAATAAGATGAAGTTAGGATACAAATCCTGTTAGTGTGTTTTGCCCTCTCCATCCATCAGTTCTCTGCATGTCTCTGTAAGCAGTTCTCATCCCTCCTCACTGACCTGGTGCATCTCTTGGATTTATCCTGATATTTTTTCGCCATGCATCAATCTGCGCGATATATTTTACTACCTTTTGCTCTCTCACGCTGTTATACATGGGGTAACTAACCTTTAACCTATCCTCTTACAATCAGCTAAGGTTTATGAACAGGGCGATCCATCAATACCTTGTTGACCCCTTTGTAAGCTCCGGTTAACCTCTTCCTGCGCTCATGCAGCCCGTGTGACCTGAGTGACCTGGAGTTCCTGGACGAGGAGTTCCATCAGAGCCTGCAGTGGATGAAGGACAACGACATCGAGGACATGCTGGACCTCACCTTCACTGTCAACGAGGAGGTCTTTGGACAGGTATGTGTGGTGGAATCAGATGTATTCGCTATCATTTGTGGTTTCAGCCTAGTGAATATAAATCTGCATTATTATTTTACAACTTTAGTTTTATTTTTAACAATTTATTATGTCAAATTGCTCTTGGCGACTGCATCAGCAGGAGACTGCAACCTCATATCTGCAGACAAATGCGGCGATCAAAATTCATCCACAAGTCCTGCTTTTTTGTGTGCTACCTTTACTTTTTCATGTGGCTTATAATATTTGGGAAAGATCTCTATAGAGATGAACCTTTTTTCAAGAGTTCCCTTTTTTCAACTAGGAACAGCTCTTACATTTCTCTCTCTAAAGCCACAAGAACGTTTTGACAAAATATTAATATTACCTCACAAAAACACGGGAGCTGTTGGTCCACCTCTGCCTCAGGTTTGCCTTTACAAATGGTTCAAATGGATAAAGAGCCAGATCAATCTCAAGGAGAATAAATGCCAACAGAAGGATTCACAAATATATTTTAGGATTTATATGTAAAGACTCTCTTTAAAGGAAGAATTTGCAACTTCTTGATCCAGTAGATGTCGTCCTTGAGCACCAGCATGAAACCAAAACAAACTGCTGTTTGGCGACACGTCCGCTATTCTGAAGCCGCCGCTCTCCTCCAGCGACACACCTCCAACCCCCCTCTACACTCGCGTTCACACGAAGGAGTTATCAATTCGAATGCACCTCAATTAAGCACCATTAAGCGCAAGCGGCGGACAAAATTGTTCTTTGCTTGAGCGGCAATTTCCTGTGTCCTGCATTGTTGTGTTAGCAGGCTAATGTTAGCACACTTTGGTTAGCTCGTAGCTTCATATTTCACATAAATTTACACAGAATGAACGTGATCTAAAAACACTTATGTGACATCCAAATAAGCAGTGAGTATGTTCTTCTTCTTTTCTCTAGTCCTTGACTAAAACAGTTTTATAAACAAGGCCGTCCCTTCCATGTAAACATGATGTAAACGTGGCTCAGGCAACAACACAGCCAGCGTGACTCGAGCTTCTCACTCCTTGTAGACAGTCAGGACTCAGAGAGACATTTACACAGGATTAACTTGATTTCTGCTGTATTTATGTGTTTAATGTCGCACATTCTTCCTCTACAGAAAATATTTTCAATGCACAAAAAAATATTTTTCCTTCTATACTAGCGTAAAAAAAAAATCATATGTGAATGCATTTCTGTTGTTTAAGTAACTCAAAATAACACACAAAGAAATGACGGATCGATGCAGCAGAGAAGCAGCTCCTTCGTTGTATTTGTTCAGGGAGTTTGGGGAAAAAAAGTAATCTACCGGAGAAAACCCAAAACTGTTTGTACCTCAAATTAAAAAAACATGTCCCATTATTAAAAATAAAAGTTGCATTTGATCATTAAGTTTCTGTGTTTCTATGTTTGTGCAGATTACGGAGAGAGAGCTGAAGCCGGGCGGGGCTGGTATCCCCGTCTCAGAGAAGAACAAGAAGGAGTACATCGAGCGTATGGTGAAGTGGCGTATAGAGAGAGGAGTGGCCCAGCAGACGGAGAGCCTGGTCAGAGGCTTCTATGAGGTACAGCACTTAACATCAGCATCATTGAGGCTACGGTAACCTCTCATACAGATAGTGAGAAGGGTTTTCTTCTTTAAAGCAGATAAAGGTTATTATAGACTCTCTGGCAGGGTCGTTGATCACTACCAGTGACGCTGTGTGTTTGCGTCACCGAATCAGGTGCTCAGGATCCTTTTTATTTTCCGAAGGGTCATCCAATATCTGGCATTTTGAGATGAGGATGAGGAGGTGTGGACTTAAAAGGCCAAAAATAGTTCAATCAATTAATACAAAAGAGCAAGAGACAAAACAGAATTGAATTCTATTGAACTGCGTCGTGATATATTAGCTCTTCGCCTGACAGCTGTGTCTGATCTTTGCTCTTTCTTGTTAGCAAATCTATCACCATGGAGATGCCGAGGAAATGAAAATGAAAACAATCAATTAAAGACAAGATGCCGTAGATAACTGAGTGTTGAGAGCTCTGCCCCCTGTCTTTATGTTACCACGGCTCTCTCCAAGTCCCTGAAGACTGAAACAAATCAACACAAATAGGAAATATGAAAAGCAATAACAAAACATTAAGCTTGTTGAATATTTATTACTAATCATTACTTCAGTTATCAGATAAGCAGACAGACTCTTTGTGTGTTGGCTTGTATTCACATATCCATAATTCAATCAATCAAACCTTTTTTCATTCTGGAAAGGACACTAAGGTTTCCCTCATTTCCAAAGCCATCAAGAATACAAGCACAGTAAAACATTAAGCAGAAACAACAACAACAAACACTTCAAATCAATTACAGAAACCACTGAGATCCATTCAAAACAGTCACAATTCGAAACAAAGTGGCTGGAAATCAAATTCCTAAACTCTGCGAGCGAGGTCAGAACTCTAATCTTTAGAGTTTGCTGGAGGGCGTTCCATTGAATTGGGGCATCAAAAGAAGATGCAGTTTTACCGACTTCAGTAAAAGCTCGAGGGACTTTAAGAACGAGCCAATTAATAATAATTATTAATAATAATTATTACAGTGAACAAAAAGGCTGCATGGCCAAAAGAGCTGCTCAGTTATTCACAATGTTATCGTTATCTTGATATGAGAATAAAATACATTTATCACAATAAATAAGAGCAATTATTTTATCCAAACATGCCGTGCTTTCTCACTCAGCATGCGTACATCTCAATCATTACAAAAGCGTCTGAAGGCTCTGGACCACATGGTGGACAGGCGTGAGGGTGATGCAGTGAGGTGAAGGGAAGAAGAAGACCTGAGAGTGCGGGCGGGTGTGTTAATGTGCAGAGGTACAGAGGAGCGAGGTTATGGATGGCCTTAAAGGTGACGAGCAGAATTTTGAAGTCGATGCGATATTTAACCGGGAGCCAATGAAGCTGCTGAAGGACAGGAGTGATATGATTAACAGAGGGGGTTCTGGACCAGTTGAAGTTTGTGGATGGACTTGAGAGGGAGACCAAAGACACTGGATGTCTGGGTATTTCTCCATTTCTCTGCAGTCAGTACAAGCTAGCTATCAGCTTGATTAACCCTCAGGTGACCGCTCGTTAACTGGTGCAAAAAAAGCTTTTTTATTTTGGATTCAGGAGGAACGAGTTTCAAACCTGAAGAGCAGCAATTAAATGAAGTTATAGCTCATATGCATTTTTATCTCACTTCATATCATTATAACAATATTGAACAATGTAATCCCATACTGTTTATTTTTCTCATGTTGTGAAAGCCCAATGGACAATATGACAATAAAATGATGAACTTGTTACATCTGGAGGTCTCTTTATAGAAAATAAGAGGATTAAATATGGAGGAAACAATAGTATAAGGATATTATTTAGTATATTAAAGGAAAAAACTCTAGGTTTATATCCTCTTGTGGTAGTGTTACAGTGGTACGTCTTTTAAATGTATTTGTTGGAGTGTCAACTGAACAGCAAAACATTTAAACACAAGTTTACATGAAGATGACTCGACAGTCCTAAGTGTAAAGACCGGCTAAGTCAGAGTGTAACACGTCATAAAAGTTAATTAACATAAAAAAACACCTAGCTCTATGGACTCTGATGTTACAGGAAGTATGGGAAGTAGAATCTGCCATAGAGTGTAATATAAAGTATGTCGCTATTTATTTAAACCGGCTTAACGCACAGAAAAGTTTGGATCTAAATCTAAGGACACGTCTGTTCAAACTCTGAATAATGAGAGGTACACATGTGTGAATTTCTCTTAAATATTTGTACATGGGAGTCGGAGAATGCAGTCCAATGTGTAACTGTGAGAATATGGATCTTACTGTCTGATAGTGCTGAGCAAGCTCAAAATGAGAAAGTGAATAAGCATCTGAAATCTGGACTGTTGCTCATATTCTGCTTTCATAACGTGTACTAATCCAAACCCCCGTTAAGTACTTTGCCTCACAGTTTGTCAGATAAACAAGGCTTTGTGCGTTACATTTGTGTAAATGTGACTCCCAAAGCCTCAGTTTGTTAAACAAATCAAATCCAACTTGTGCTGTAAACAAACTGGTGGAACTTTTTCCCTCTGCCATCGTCTTGTTTTTCTCCACTGTGAGAATCCACTTCCACTCCCTTCTCTCAATGCTCTTAAATTCCTCAAACAATCTGTTGTGTGAGGGAAGAGTTTAAAGAACAGGCTGTGTCATGAGTTATACTGTGTGTTCGTTAGGTGGTGGACGTGCGTCTGGTGTCCGTGTTTGATGCCAGGGAGCTGGAGCTGGTGATTGCAGGCACTGCAGAGATCGACCTGGCAGACTGGAGGAACAACACGGAGTACAGAGGAGGTATGTGAAAAGCTGCAGGGAAGCAATGAGCCAGCAGAGCAGAGATGTAGATGAAAAGTGGTCATGGCACACTGACAGCAAGGTGAGACAAAACTCAGCAAAGTCAAATGGAAACACTGGCTCATGTTCAAGTGACTTTTTCATTCACAACTTCAGGCTGCAACTTCAGCGAGCAGGGTTCAGTCAAATCTTGAGTCTCTGCTTTATTGTATATCAGGAGGAAAGAATGCAAAGTTTAGCTTATACTACTTTTGTCAGAGGTTATCGCTAAGTAGGTTTACACGTACTGTACAAGGACGAGTTATTTCAGGTATTTGCATGATTATAAACAAGTAGAATACAAAATACATAATGTAAACAGGAGCCCTTCTGCTGTCAGGGAGCCTGCAACTAATGTTTGATTTAAAATGGGTTTGACCAGGAAGTCCTCATTGAGATTAAGAATCTCATTGAGAAGAGTTTCCTGGCTAAGACAGGCAGCAGCACAATAAACAAGTTATAGACAGGAAACACAGAGCAATTACAAACTCAGATCAACATGCTCTGAGTCACAGAGCAGAAAAGTCATCAGTCAAAGCATCTACAACCTTACACGTCTTCCTCCAGTCTCTATGATCTATTTTTAAAAAGATTTAAAAATACCAGCTGCCCCACACACAAATCCTCCTGCAGGAGAGTCCAGGCTGCACGAGCAGCGAACCTGAATCTCCTTTTCTTGTTTCAAGATGCACTTTGGGGACAGATAACAAGAATACGTTTTGTGTCTGGGTCTCAGAGCGAAGACTGAGGCCTCCAGCACTTTTCACATGAATACAATTACAAGCATGAGGGAAGCATGTTAGGTAAAGTCTTATAAATAAGTACATGCTAATGATTTAGTCTACGAAGAGACAATGCAGGCCTGCCAACTCCATCATACAAAGTACAGTGATGAGTTAGGACCCTGAGATTTGTTATGAAAGTACAGTTAGTGCTCCCTGATCAGTAGCCAAAGATTTAAGGCATTAAGAAGATGCATGCATATATGAAACAAATCTATAATCGATCAGAGGAATAAAAAAACAGCAAGTTGTTTTTTGCAGTGACAGAAAAACAAGACTTGTATTTTAAAGTAAACCCAACAACTTAAACTTTTTTACAAGTTGCTGAATATGAAGCTTAAAGACCAGGTCCAAAAGTACGAGAAAGTACTAACGATTGCTAGATAACTTTTCTACTATACTTGCATCTTTCCAGCTGTACTACAAGACTGAAATAGTTTGTGCAGTAATGTGCAGAAAGTGGCAAAAATAGTGAGCAAAAGTCAACAGAAAAAATGGAAAATAAACTTAATATTTAGGATTTGCTAAGAGGTTAAACAGAAAAACAGGCAGATCAAATATATACTAAACAAACGTATATTAGTCCTTGTAATTATTGCTGTTATTATTCAAATACTTCTGACACAGCGAGTAGTGATTCCTCAGATTGAGAGTTCATTTCATCTTTTATTTAACGACTGTATTAATCTTTACTGTAATGCATTTTATAATGAGCACTGAATCATTGGGGAGGTATGCTTTTTAATTATTGTAATAGATATTGTGTTCAGTACGAGCGTGGAAGCGCCAGTGTCCAAACCATTTATAAGAGATCACATTAAAAGGCTTTTTAAAGGTCTGGCCAATCCCAGTTGAGAGGCCGCCAGCAGCAAGTAAGACAAGAGAACTCAATCTGACAATCGGCTATGACTCACTGCGAGCCTCTTTTAATAGATGAATCGACTGAGACGGGCCGAACAGCTCCGGCCATTAAACATTAAACAGCGAGAAACCATTCAAAATCACAGAGGAGATGCGAGTGAGACGGGAGGTGTAGAGGAGAGCAGCGAAGAACAGAAGGGACGGAAGGCCTTATTTGTTATTCATCTGACTCATGCACCATCATCATCTATCTCCCTTTAGGTTACCATGACAACCACATAGTGATTCGCTGGTTCTGGGCAGCTGTGGAGAGGTTCAACAATGAGCAGAGGCTGAGACTGCTGCAGGTATGGCACGTGGGTGACCGCATGCACACGGACTGCCCCCGTGTGGAGGCCCGGGGCGCTGCAGGCACTGCAGAGTCGTGCTCGAGACTGCAGAGAGATGATACTTTGATCTATCCATCATGTAGCCAAGGGGTAGCCAACAGTTGCATGCAGTTTTCAGTTTTAATCGAAGAAAATGCAATCCCATTTGATGGAATCGTGGGATTTAAAAAACCTGGGCCTGTGTTTACATATTTCAGTCCTAAACATCAAATAGATAAAAAAAACGGGAGTTGGAATTGTTCCAGTAAACCGCCTCAGCCATCAGCTGCGACACAACTATGATGACTGCAATGTAATCCCTGCAGGAGAGCGAGTCTGGTTAAAGAAACTCAACTAAAAATACTTGTTTTTGACACGACAGCCAGGCTCAGATGGTTATTCTTAGACTCTAAAGCCACAACTTAAAGGATCCCTAAAGACATCCACCAAATGATGAAAAAGTCAGAGGCTTTCTGAAAGTGAGAGCAGCTGTAGCAACGCTCTCTTTAAAGCCACCAGACTCCATTGACAAAATCAGTCATTTTACCTCTCAGATCTAAGGGAGGAGCTGGTCTACCGCTGATCAGTTGTTCTTTTTGTGTTAATGTCAGTTTAGCAAATATTGTGTTTGTTGTAAACAGAATATTTGAAATCCACACAAAAGTACAAACTTACCAACCGAGGCAGCAAAACAAGCAACGTCTGGTGTTTTTGAAGACAGCTATGTAACCTCTGTTTCTGATTTAGAATAAACTCACTGTTTAACAAGAAGGTGTAACCCTGTAGGGATCATTTGAATAATGCAGACATTTAAAATAACAATTTGAGCCTGAGAGTGGCAAAAACAGCATTTATAGTGGATGTACTGTCATCTAGCACATTGCAGCTTCTCTCTGCTGAAAAAGATTTCATATAACCTTTGAAGTTCTGTATGTTTTAAATATTACTAATGTTTTTTCTGTTGCTGCTTTTTTCTTGCCTCTGCCTTGTAGTTTGTGACGGGCACCTCCAGTATTCCTTACGAGGGATTTGCCTCTTTACGGGGCAGTAATGGACCCCGCAGATTCTGTGTGGAGAAGTGGGGGAAAATCACCTCTTTACCCAGGTAGGATGTGACACTGGATCAGTATGAAACACTGTTCAAAAATCTTGTGTTCAAGCTGGAAAGTTCTGTACTTCTCTTATTCCTCCGAGGTTGGGATTACTGTTTCAATCTTTTTCCCATGCATATATATTTTTATAAGCCTTTGCACTCTGTGCACAGTAAGACCAAAAAGGTTATTTTTGCATTTAGCAAAATAATCAATCATAATAATGTACTCGGATCATTATCCGCTAACTAATGGGACGCATTGTTTCATTAATAAATGCAGAAAACCTTTAAAACGAGGGTTTCTAAACATTCCTATGTAATTACAATTCATATAAATCCTGATGGGCTCTGTGATTGGCTGGGGAACAGTCCAGGGTGTAACCCCGCCTCTCGCCCAATGACAGCTGGGATCAGCTCCAGCCCCCCACGACCCTGAATGGGAAAGGCGGTATAGATAATGGAGTGATGGATAAATCCTGATGGCTTATTATGCAGTTCAGACCTTTGATCTCATTTAATCCATTGCTTGAAAAAAATACCTAAAGGAACACCTTGTCCTCTTTGTCGGATAAACGTAAACATTATTATTAAACTGTAAATGCAGAACTGATTTCAGAGCTGTTGTATCGGATCACACGTGTCTCAAGACTGTCCTGACAGATGAGTCATCTTGTCATTCATCTGGTGATCTTTTATTCTGTGTGTTTGTGTGCGTCTCCATAGGGCTCATACTTGCTTTAATCGTCTGGACCTCCCACCTTACCCCTCCTTCTCCATGCTCTATGAGAAGCTCGTCACTGCTGTGGAGGAGACGAGCACGTTCGGTTTGGAGTAACGTCCAATCAGCTTTCACACAGGTTTACTTTTGGAGACAGAGCAATCTGGATATCCACCTTATTGACTGAGGAGAGACCTGGAAAATAAAAACCTATATCCTCAAAAGGCAACTAACCCATCCTATGGATTACTCTGCTGTGTTTTCAGACTGGCTTTTTGTCACTCGCCATGCAAGCTTCAGTCGATTCTCTGCCTTTCTCTCATATCGAAGAGAAGTCGATGACGTGAGCACGGTTTGGAAGAAAGGCAGAAAATCAGAGGACGGTTTGATGAGCTCTGTAGTACAATCTCTTGTTTTCATGGTTACCTTTGTTCATTGAGCCACATGTGTGCTTTATCTCCTAAGTTAATGGCCTTGTTTACTGGATTTCTAGCACCCCCTCCTCCCCCTCCTCCTCCTCCTCCAAACTGCACCTCAGAGACAGCTGCTCAAAATCCACTAAGCCCCCTTCTCCCTCTCTGGACCTCTAAACTGTGTCCTCTCTGCACTGAGGCTGCGTCATTTTGAACTATAATACACATATACTGATCACCTTTGCACAAAACACACAAAAACATGGGACATTTCCTTTTTTTATTACGCAAACTGGTGTTTCCCCTTGTATTTTTTATCAGAATGGAAAGAAATGACATTTTAGATGTTGGCTGGACCTCTATGGATGCCTGCGTGAAGGGGACACACTAGTTTGCACACTTAGATAAACATACATAAAATACATAAAAAGAGATGTTTTGAGAGAAAATACACTTTTTTCACATTTTTGATTCCTTAAAAAGGCGGAAAAGCTATAAAAAAATGTTGGTGACATTTATGGACAGTGTCATCAACCCATTGTGATAATGACGGCAGGTTCTGGTCAGGACTGTTACCGTAGTTACAGAGATATTAGAGCTCTTAAGACACATCTAAATACGCAACCGTGTTTCTGCATTTACTCTTCAGCCAGTGTCATATTCGAAAACACATGCAGACAGTGTTACAGCATTAGCCTTGATGCTGTGAGTGCACTTTCTTACAGTCTAACTCACTACACAACACAAATACATTTACTGACAGTTTAATAGAAGTGCAGGGTTCCTCTCTTTCAAACCGCTCCTCAACTCATCATGAGCAATAGAGGCATTTTCTCACTCTGACGGATGACGTCTGCCCATAACCCTGACACACGGCGTCCTTCTCACTGATCTAATCGCCTCCCACCCCATGAAAAGTGATGAATGTACCAAATAAGTGACTGAATGTATGGACCTCGAGCGACTGTGTTTTGCCCTTTTGAGGAAGATTTGAAGAAGAGGAAACACGATGTTTGAAGTGGAGGGGTAGGAAAGAGGACGCTCTTCACTCGACGTCAGCACCTTGATCAAGCCCTGTGGAAAGCTGAAAGGACACGAGCCTGGTGTCATCCAGGCAACTAGTAGAGGGTGCATTGGTGGGACCTTTTTTTAGTGCCTCTTTGGTTTTCCATGAAGCCATGAAGTGAAATCTCATACGAGAAGCTGTTATATTTCCTTGAACAGATCCATGTGTCTCACAAATCAAAGATGGTGTAACTTCAAGAGCTGCTGTTTCATTCCCTTAACAGATATCAACAGCAGGTGGCAGCAATGTGTCCTCTCATCACTATAGTACATTCATAGCAAATAACTGGTGATTCTCTTCTTCTGAAAAGACCTGTCCAGGTGTTAACGTGACGTTAGAAGGATCAAGAACCAGCCTTTTGGGCTCAATGGATAATGTATTTCAGAACTTTTGGCATACAAGTCCATGCCAGACAATAGTTTTGTCTTGAAAGCATGTGATAAAGAAATTTCTCTAACTCTTAAGTGCACGACACAAACCCTGAGGACCCCTGCACACTTTCTTACATGCACACAAACACACACACATACAGTAATACACATACTTGTTTTCTATGGGGTGCATGCAAGATTACACCTACTGTACAGAGTCCTGTTGGAGTTAGACCACAGGGACTGGGAGAGAGACAGAGAGCCTCTCATGTGATGCAGCATGTGGAGGCAGACTTTCCTAACCCAGCCCCCCCCTCTTCCAGTCCAATACTGCATGCGGGATCTCCTCTGTCAGCTCTGTGAGCTGTGCTGGGGAAGAAACCCCTAGATGGCGTTGTGTACTAGCTCGATATTGCATGCTGAAATAGTGCAACACACTGTCCTTACTAGCTTTTTTTGCATGAGGATATCGCTATCCATTCAGAAAAAGGGGTGAGGGAGCTGGTCAAGTTGTGTCACTTTGGTTGCGGCGCTCACTTGAGGCATGTGTCCTTATGCTTACCTGACACTGTCATACCCTGAGTGTTACACTCGTGGGAGCAGGGTGTAGGAAATACTGGTAGGTACTTAGTTTTAGCTCTGGGAATGGACAATGTGTGAATGCCGTAGTTTGTTTTCTCTATGACAGTGTAACGGCAAGTATCTCGGCAGCATGTTTCAAAGATGTTGTTACTTTCACATGTGCGTGTCTGCCTATCTTAGTAATAGGTCCATGGTTATGGTTCATTGTGAATCAGCGATGATTCGATAGGGCTGTTTTTGATTCTGTGAAACGTGAGAGCACATGTAAGTGTACCATGTGTGAGGTCCTGTTTGTCTCTTTGTATATAAATGTATATGTATGTCTGTCCTCTTGTGTGTGTATAAATATATATTTTGCACCGAATGTACCAAAGGTTTGGGGCTTGCAAAGTCAACCATTAGGCCTGCTCTCTCTTTCAGTCTAACACTCACATCCCACTTGTGGCTTCTGCCAAACCCTTACAGAGATCACCTCATGTTGGCTTGAAGGGCAGATTTGTGGCATGGGCAGCAACGCTTCACATTAGGATATAGCTCATTTACTTGGTCAGTTTGATGTTTTCTGCAGCAGAAGACTGGTACAGTAAGATTGACTACTCGCTCTTCATCTGAATGAAGACAGCCGTACATCTCGTCTTTCTTAGTTCATTTCTGACAGGACCCGGCTCCAGTTTTCAGAATTCCACTCTATGCAAAGCTCCTGTATGTGTGTCTCCATCTCACCCCGATGATTGTAATAAAAGAGAAAATATGGCAAATTTTGATTAATGATACATGAGCCTTATTTGTCTTTTACAGGAGTTTAATACAAAATGAATGAGTGAAAACTAAACCGAATTATGCCAAGTATAGCAGCAACACACAGTCTGAACAACAAAAACACTCAATCAAATTTGCATTTCTCAGCAGACAGTAGACTTAACTTCAAGGAAATCAGAAAGGCATTTACAAGAAATACATAAAAAATGCAGAAAAAGAAATAAATAGTTAATAAATAATCAGAATCAGCTTCATTGGCCAGGTAGGCTTACAGACACAAGGAGTTTGACTTTAGTGAACTGTGCTCTCTGTGAACAAAAGTACAACATTAAATATCAACAAGAAACATAAATAAGCAAAGACTAATATGCACAAGACTAATGAGACAATAATGCTGTGGTGAGTAGCACAGAATTAAACTTAAGCAGGGTGAATAGATGGATATCAGATTAGCAGGATAACAATTTTAACTTTATGTAAACTTTATTTTTCTGATTAGACTCTAAGACCTCAGCCAGGCAGAGCACTCACATGTGAACAAGTGGAAATATCAGCTGTACATTCATATAAACATAAAGAAGTCTTTTCCACTCAAAACATAAATAAATAAAATGTCTTTGCATACCAGTCAAAGTGTGTAAAAGGATAACACACCTGTTAAAACGGTATTGTTTCAAATGTATTCGACCTCTCACGGCCCTCCCTTTTTTTCAAACACCACCGTAGTGCGCATGCGCAAGACAGTGACGTGTCCAGAAAGTGTCAAACAGAAGGATGTAAAAAATGATCGAAAAGTACCGAGATAAAGTTGCAGAGATATTTCTTAGTAGCCCGAAGCTGCAGTTTGGATAATTTCTCCGCTGGGATCCCCGTTAGGTTTACTTTTTTAGGACTGAGAACGCGTCTTTGTTGGAGCAACGGGAAATCGGTTTAACTCTCTTTAGTACCCGCGTCATTGACCGTCGAGCTAACTTAGTTAGCGACGGTTGAGCTAACTTAGCTAGCTTGGTTAACCAGCGAGACTGAGGAGACGTGAGAATGAGAACCGGCTTAGCTATCACTAACATGTAGCTTATGTCAACCTTGGAGCGTTAATGTTAGTTAGACAATTAGGTTAGTTTTTTCCTCTCATCTCTTTTTAACTTAAGTAGCTTTCCGTCCGGGATCCAGCCGGGTAGCCGGTAGCAGGAGGACAGATACCCGAAGGAGAGGAAGATGTCTCGGAGGCGGCTGGACAGTCGCAGCGGGCTGTCTGCGGGACTCCTCGGAGAAACACAGACCCCGATCAGCACGGACCCGATGGAAAGTGTGTATGAAATCACCGGAGAGCTCGGAAGGTGAGTGAAAACAGAAAGGACCCTTGGAAAATTGCCTCTTAAATGACAGAAGAGACAATTGTGTATGTTGTTATTGTGCATAAATAAGCCCTATCATACAGTATTTCACTGAGCTCCACAGCTTGGATAAAAGCCTGAAGCCTCCATAGGTGTCTGAACTTGACTGAAAGGTGATGGCACAAACTCAGCTGTACGGAAGACAACCAGGGCCACGCAGAAGAAATAAATCATGATTTCGAGAATTAAGTTAAAAATTCAAGAATAAAGTTGGAAAACATTTTTTAGAAATAAAGTTGAAATATTGGGGAAAAGGTGGAAATGTAAAGAATAAAGTGGAAATACAGTTTTAAGAATAAAGTCAAAATGTCAATATCAAAAATTGAAATGTCAGAAATTAACTCAACAAAAGTTGACGTTTACATTTCGACTTTTTTCTCCAAGTGCAAAATGAAAAAATACAATCCCTCCTTTCCTTATTTATTTCTTAATGCCTGGTCCTAGTCGTCTTCTGTACATCTGAAGTCAAAACTTACATTGGAGTATTTTTCCTCGCCCCTTTACTTGGTAACCGTGTTTAAACCAGATGCTAGGAATCAAACTAAACAGGGATAAAGTGGAGTGAAGTGTGTTTTTATGTTTTATCATCTGTTAAAAGTTTCAGCATTGTACAGTTTTCTCTTTTTCAGTTCTCTCTTTTTTAGTAATTCTAAGAAAATGTTTGTTAGTCTTTACATTTGTATCCCAGGATATCATATATCGAGCGAGCATTAAACAAAATTAAACATTGAAATGAATCTAGATTGTTTATTGGAAGTCCAACTTCCTTAAACAAACAGAAAGTAAAGAAAGTTCTGCATTAGGAGGATGTTTGCTCTAATGGCTCATAACCACAGTAAAGACCATAATGAACATAAAGCCTGGCAACGATCCTGACTGAGAGTACAGCAAAGAGCCTGACAGTGAGTCATACTCTCCTTTTATTATCATACTCAATAATTAATCAAGTTTCTTAAACACTCAGAAAGATACTCAGTGACACTATATAATGAAACTAAAGTGTGTGACGACACTCAGTTACATTTTAACTACAGATTTCAACATGAGTGATAATGCAAAAACTGCTTCACATCATGTTTGGACAATTAAAAACAGTCAGAAGATTATCCCTTTTATTGTCAAGGACGTACATGTTATCTTTATGTTGAGTTTTAAATTCAACAAACGTGTGACACCTTTCAGCATCAGAAACAGAAACACACAAAACAGAAAAGGTACAAAACCTAAATATGCCCCAGACAATCAGCAGACGCTGCACTTTATACATTTGTATTCATCACTTTATAAATAACAAGGCTGCAGCAGATATCGGTCATGACGATGACAGACATCTGCACATCAGTGAATAATGTGGCATGAACCGATGTGGAGCCGATGTTTATCTGTTGTGTCGGATCAATTTAATGCTGGACTCTAAAACACCGAACTGTTGATTCAGAGAAGAGGTTTTTTTATTGGGCAGTAGAAGTCACCTGTTGGAAACCTCTGATCTATTAATGGTCAAACATGAGACAAGATGTTGGCATTGTGGGAGTCTTACACCAAAAATAGTAATGGACTGAAACATCGGTATCGACCCTGATTTTCACCTAATAAATAAATATTCACCTGTGTTTGCAAGTGCACATAGATGCATGCACAATAATGCATAAATACTATCAGTTATAACGGACACATGAAGAACATGTCTGTGACAGTTTAAGCAACAGAAACATTGGTTTTCATAAAAAGACCAGTCAGAGTCTCTAAAGGAAAGAACTCAAAGGTCTGCAAGATTTTTATGATTTGTAGTTTAGGTCATGAGTCAGTTTGTCAGGAGGGAGACAAGATGTGATCTGTTACATCCGCATGCTGACTGAGCCAAAATATATCCATTTATTCTCAAAGATTAGGAGTGAATACCGAAAAAAAAGACCAAAATGCTCTTAATCCAGCCAGTTTCACTGACTAGTTCAAGTGTGTATGACCTGATGATTCTGTATTTGTTCTCAGAAAAAAGCTGAAAAAGAGGTGAACTACATTTGGACTCTGGACTGTGAGCTTTACTGTAAATACACGAGGCTCGCAGTGCCAGCGGACCTGACACGATGGTGCTACAGTAGACCTTTGTCATGTGTCTCACTCTGTTTGGAGCCATGGCAACAGCTGTTGGTCGATGATGATCTTATCCTACGATTTCAGTGGTGTGTTCGAAGTGATGTGTCATGAAACAGTGTTTACTGTACCATTCTGTACTCGGCTCAGGAGGAAGGAAACCAGCACATGTGGAAATGTGACTTTAGAAAGAAGAAATGGCACAAACCACTTCTGTTCATGTCTGTGTGATTGGTCAAAACAGGAAGCTTTGAGGTGCAATATTTTCAAGAACATGAGAAGGCTGATTGTACTTCTGCTTCTGACCTTTTAAGGAATGTGTAGTAATCCCTGCAGTTTTAGTCTTATATATTAAAAAGAAAATACCTTTAACTAAGGAACTGATGTTTCACTGTGGCTCAGGATTCTTTTAGTCTGTAACATGCCTTTCAGCACCTGTGTGTCCAATCGGACTCAAAGCTGATCGTTCGTCCTTACTGACATTGTTCCTTTATTTTTCCTTGATCCTTGCTTGTGTTGTTCTTACTCTCTGATGTACGTCGCTTTGGATAAAAGCGTCTGCTAAGTGAATTGTAGAATTGTAGAACTTAAGAGTCTTTTTTTGTTGTTTCTCTTGAATCAGACATCTACAGGTATAATCGGTTTCATTATCAAAGGTGTTAAAATATAAATCCTGGTTTAAGACCTGGTCTCCTCTGATGTCTCTAACAGCCTGTGGACGACGTTAAGCTCAACTCTTGTGCAGCAGTACTAACTTTAGTTTAGTAACAGGGCCCGACTGATGTGGGATTTTTAGGGCTGATACCGATATTTTGGAGAGAAAACTCTGATACTGATATACTGGTCGGGCTCTACTTAGTCATAATAATAATGTACTTGTATAAGTATAATAAAAACCACTGTTGAGTTTAGCTGACAATAATGTTTGTAACAGTACAAAGCAAACTCATGGGTGCTGGGTAATTCTTTTAGTTACCATAAAATCCAGTTTACAGACGCACTTTTAAAACCTATTTTGTCGTCTTAAAAGTTGGCTGCGTCTTAAAAATGTACAGAAAACGGGGGTATATTTTTCTGTTGATGAGCGCTCTTTTGATTGAAAGAGTCCTTTATTAAAGTTAAAGAGTGACCAGCGGAGTCGGGCAGCGCGACTCGCAAGCTAGGCGTCTGTGCTGAACAACTTTCACTGCAGGCTGAGAGCTCGACTACCGTACTGTAGCTAGCAGGAGTGCAAACTCCCGAAAGTGAAAACAGACGGAGCTAAAAGAGCGACAGAGCTGCACAGAAACTGGATGTTGTTGACGTTACTGAACACAATAGAAGTCGTCGTCACGCAGGAAGACAGTTTAAACTTTATTTTCTCTCTGAGAGACCTTCAAAACAGGGTGCATCTTATATACCGGTGCGACTTATATTCCAGATTTTACGGTACTATTTTGGCTAACGTGAAGGATGCTCTCTCCTAAACAGTACAACTGCAATAACGAGACGCTGACTCCAGCTCACTCAGTGGTCAGTGCTGTCATTAAGAGAAAACATGTTCTCCACATGTTCTTTAATCTGTTTGTTAAGAAAACGTACTGCCTTACATCTTCAGATGTTAGGTTTTGTCGATGCGTACGTTGTCCTGCTTCTCTTGGTCGTCAGAAATTCATCACAGGGGCAGTGAGCGCCTTTTATTCATAAAGATGAGTTCTCTTGTCGAGAGGAGAATAATTCAGCCCATAAAACCAGTTAAACTTTGTCTGTTGAGGCAGTAATGGAGCTTTGTCACGAGAATAATGACGTCATCAGGGTTATCCCAGCACGCGCTTGGAAAGTACATTGTTTTATACAAACAATTACCAGTTAAAGAGGGAGTAACCGAACAACTGCAGGAATGCCAAATTACCTAAGTGTGACTTTGAAGACTGTCAAATGAAGAAAGTCCATGAGGTGTAACAATACGTCAACACCATAATCTGGTCTCTTCAATCGCTCATTTAGTGTGATAACGAGCCGCTACTTATTTTGCACTGCCAGATATACGAATGAGGGGCACAAGCTTTTAAGATGGCAGAAATCTACCTGTGCCCTCAACATTTGAAATGTTCATCACAAACTGTATTTAATATCTCAAATGCAAAGTCTGCATGAAAATGTGACTTGTACTGTATCAACATTAGCTTCATACTATTGTTCCATTCTCTAAGAGAAATCCTTCAGGGACTGAAACCTTCACATTCACAGCACTCTTGATTTAGTAATGCACTTATTTTAGGAACCTTTTTTTATGTTGCAGCTTTTGTCGGGCCGTGTAGAGACATGTTTCCTTGAACGGCCTTAACTATCAGCTGAATGCCAAACTGAAAGTTAATCATAACATGTTGCTAACCTGATGGTGTTTTTGCACTGGTGTATTTAAGGAGATGAACATTTTAGAAAGAACTACAGAGCTAAATGAATATCAGTGTTTACAGCAGTTTGTTATTTCTCCTATGTTGGATCATTAAATTAAAATGCATCCTCCAAATCCAGCCATAGAGAGCCATTTGTTTCTTCCAGTCTTGGTTAACATGAACTTTACCCACGATGATCTAAATAATGCAACATCATTGACACCAAGCGATGTCAGAATGTGCTGATGGAGATTACACACAGATGCTGACTTTGTATAGGAACATTGTGCCGATGCTGCAAACTTCTACAGATGAGGAACATCTTAAAGAAACATGTATAAACATGTTGCTGTCACCTTAATCTTGCACGTTCTGCTTCATAGGGGGAAGTTTGCTGTGGTCAAGCGCTGTGTGGAGAAGGCCACGGGGAAGGTGTTTGCCGCTAAGTTCCTGCGGAAGAGGAGGCGAGGCCGTGACTGTCGTGCAGAAGTCATTCATGAGATGGCCGTCCTGGAGACGGCCCGTAACAACGCACGAGTGGTCAACCTGCACGCTGCTTATGAGACGGATCATGACATCGTCTTAGTGCTTGAATAGTGAGTGAGAGCATTTGTTTTTATCTTTCTAAATACTAAACTATAAATCATACTAAATCAACACTGCTGAACACGGACTGAACGTTTCTCCCACAAACAAGCAAAAGATACAACCAGCAGCATGATGTTGGGAATTCCCTTTTGGTAAATGGTAAATGGACTTGAGCTTGTAGAGCGCTTTTCTAGTCTTCTGACTACTCGCAGGTCACACATACACATTCACACACTGATGGTAGAGGCTGCTGTGTATAGTGACTATCAGTAACTAATCCCATTCAAACACATTCATACGCCTCCGACAAAGCAGCGGGTGCAACTTAGGGTTAAGTGTCTTGTCCAAGGACACATCGGACATGCAGGAGCTGGGGATTGAACCCCTGACCTACTGGTTAGGAGATGACCGACTCTACCAACTGAGCCACAGCCGCCCTTTTGAACCCTGTTAAAAAGGAGAGCATATTTTTTTTTGCATAATTCTTTGAAGTTGTGCTAAAATTACATTTATAACAGCTTTGGCCTCGTTCAATTTTCAGCAAAAACACAAAAGCTTCCTTCCTTCACATCATCCCTCCTATGTCCACTGATGACGTCATTACGTTTCTCAGTTGTAAAATGTGGTGAATCCCGCTGTGAGGAGCATACGTGAACGGCCAGGTCGGAGAACCTCCAGAGCAGTCCTCCCGTAATTATCTAGATATTATCCGGAGTGCATGTGTGAAAACGGCTTATGTAATAGAGTATAAAGGGTTAAAGGCCAAAGTCCTGTTTTCCAATCTTAAGAGCTGGAACACTTTTTATGTAACAAGCGTTCCTCCCTAAACATTTATCAGGATTTGTCTGAAGACTTTAAAGGCCCATTTCAGCTAAATAATAAGAGCTAAAAGTCCAGCTCTGAACGACCTCAACAGAAACCTTCTTAGTCTTTCTTTGAATATGATTCTTTGTCTTTATCATTCATCTAGTTTCTCTCTACCATCCAAACAGAAACTAGATGTGAGACCTAGATCAAGTAAAGAAAACTCTGTTGCTGTCCTCAAGTGATTTGCAGTGATTTTCTTACCACACCTTTTATACTTCTGTAGACACTTTAATCCTTTCTTTGGAGCAAAGACAGCTTTAACAATTCACTTTGTTGATCCAAGACTGCCTCGACTAATACAGAACTACCCCATTAGGAAGTTGTATAACCTGAAATGTAATAAACTCAGCTGAACTTACTGCCCCGGGCACAACGCTAGGTTTTTGTGTCTTTGTGTCAACTTCGGCAAACACAGTCTTGACTGTGAGTAAGCAGGGAGGAGGCTTCTTGCTCAATGACGGTGTGCTGGGACATGTCGGCCTGAAGTCAGTGACCCTCTGGCTGTGGGTTGGCCAGTCACACAATCAGGCCACATGTCAATTCATGCACATATGACTGTTTCTCATTTTTAAAGTGCACCCACACAAACTGTAGTCATTGTCCAAACATGTATAAGATGCTCACTTACACATGTGCATCTATGTATTCACAGTGTGTGTGTTTTTTCTTTGTTCAGTGCTGCAGGTGGAGAGATATTTGACCACTGTGTATCTGAGGAGCTGCTGCCCGAGGCCCAGATCACCCGACTGATCAGACAAACACTGGAGGGAGTCCACTACCTCCACCAGAGCAGCCTGGTGCACTTAGACCTGAAGGTCTGCACACACACACACACACACACACACACACGCACACACGCACGCACACACACACACACACACGCACACACGCACGCACACACACACACACACACACGCACGCACACACACACACACACACACAAAATACATGCATGAATGTAGCTGGAGACAAGGGAAGCTATTTTTACATGTTCACTCCCTTCACCACGAACTTCCCCCTTAAGTGCTCGGTTGTGTATTCCCTTTTTTTAGAGCAGTTGTGCTCTCCAAACCCTAGTTTCCTGTTTTTATGACACAGTTAGACCCAGAACCAGGATTATAGGAGGTAACTGAACCGTTTGCCCAGGACGAAGTGGGAAAGCTCAACATCACATGCTGTGTCTACACTACTACGTACACACATTTTGCTACAATTCTGCGTAGCATCAACACCACTGTGACGTATTAAGAGACAATCGTCTAGAAAGACATTGTTTTTGTTTTTAAAGCCTTTAAACATAAAAGTGAGCGTGGAGGTAAGCTGAGCAGATCAGTCTAAAATGAGTATCTCTACTCTGTTGATATCAGACTTCAGGTTTTAATATCTTGCCTTCTTTTCGTGATGACTCTGTAAATACTGGTTTGGCTCTGTCTTGTTTGAACTTTGGCATGAAAGTCACTAAAACTCTGAATTGATTGGTGCAAACAAAACCAGCTCGTTCTGTATGTTCTCCACTGTTCTGCTAATGAATGATGCAATCATTTAATAACGGTGCTGTTTGCACAGTGTCATATCGTCGATATATTTCCAGCACTTGAACAAATCATAGAAAGGTAAACACCTGTCCGCTCCAGTGCAAACATGTTATTGAGAAAGTGCTCAAAGAGAAAGTCGTTCTGCTCTTCATGAAGCTCTCTCCATGTTTTCTCTCTCCGTGTTTCAGCCGCAGAATATTCTCCTGACCAGCCTGTCCCCTCCAGGAGACATAAAGATCGTAGACTTTGGCCTGTCACGCAGACTGGGCGCGGTCGGAGAGCTCCGAGAGATTCTTGGCACGCCTGAGTATGTGGGTAAGGTGATGTTCATGACACACGCTTTGAAACTCACAAACATCAGACAGGATGTCAGCAGGAGAACCACATCAAAGTTTGTACCAGTCAGAAAAATCCTCCAAGAAGCTGTAATGCTCATAAAATGTCTTTGAAGTTGTCAGAGAAAAACTCCCTCTGATTATCTGTTAATAAGACATCCTTAACAAAATAGGCTGTTATCATTAGCATGCATTTCCCTACATTCATGGACAGAAGCCTCGCCTGACCCTGAAATAACACAGATCTCAAGAAACTTCACCCTGTCTTGTCTCGCCTCTCTCTGTAGCGTCTACTTTCCCAGCACCTCCATTAGTTCAATCTGTTTTGAGACTCAAGTAAACAAAAGACTCCATAATAAGAGAGAGAACAGAAATGTATACCTATAAATTCATTAGTGATGAAATAAATCAACCCGAGGTCAGGCTGACCCTCAAATACTTCTGATCAGTAGCTGAGAAGACGGAGTCGACCCAGAGTCGTTGGTCAAATCTCTGCACTTTGTTTTTAATAGCTGCTGTAATCTTAAATGAAGAAAAGTCGCACACACCAGCCAGTGTTCATTGCTCACAAGAAAGCTGAATTATCTGCAGATGTCTTCAAAACAACTGTGGCAGACTTGACAAAGAGAAAGTGGCTGGAAATGTTAGATCACTAAACAACACTTGGATCTTCCATTTGGCTGCAGCTCTAATCTAATTTAGCAAAACATGAAAGTATGAAAAAAACATTGAATCTCAACTTTTGTTTCTTCTTTCAGCTCCAGAGATCCTAAATTATGAGCCCATCACAACAGCGACTGACCTATGGTGAGTTCATTCTGTCAGAACACACTGATGTACTTTGTGTTTGTGTCTGAAACACAGAGTTTATTTGTAAATGAAAGTTGAGGTGATCCCTTGTTGTGTAAAGCCACAAACCACAGAGTAGCTCTGCAGAGGCTAATAGCTGTTTACAGTTCGGGTCGTTTTTTTCCTCTCTTCTCAGTTTACTGGTTGCAAGAATTCTGAAAATTACAGTTGGGTTTGTTTTTAATAAAATAATTGAGTTTTCTAATTCCCCTTGTAAAACCTCAAACACCCCTCTGGTGTTCCTGTGCGTCTCTGCATGTTGTGACTGTGTCCCTCTTTCCTGTGGTCCTCAGGAGTGTGGGTGTCATAGCCTACATGCTGGTGACGGGTGAGTCTCCATTCATCGGGGACGACAAGCAGGAGACGTATCTGAACGTGTCCCAGGTCAGTGTCGACTACAGCTGCGAGGCCTTCTCCAGGGTGTCCGAGCTGGCCGTGGACTTCATCCGTAAGCTGCTGGTCAAATCCCCAGAGTGAGTAAAGACACGACAAACAGCCCCAGAATAGAAACACAGGCAGATGATTGAGATCAAATCAGATCAAAATGGAATGTTTGCACGGAGCTGTGAACAAAGGGGCGAGAGATTCTTTTCCACAAGATAACTCAACCATCACGTAACGTTTTATTTCAGATCAGTTCTGCCCGACGTGAGGAATTCACTAAGTTCAGCCTGCAGCTCTAAACATACTGCACCGCCTGTCAAGAGTCGATTCTTCTGTTGTTGTTTTTTCCCTTTTTACATTTACGGAAAGTGGTTTTACAAACATTATACATCTGAAGCTGAAAATACAGAATAAACCCAGTAAAAAGGAAAATAAGTAACGGTAAAAGTGCACATTGTCGTTTGTTAAACGAACACCGATGACAGTTTAAGGTAAGATGATCTGAAGCCATTTATCTTTGTGCTTTGATGACAGGGACCGGCCCAGCGCTGCAGAGTGTATGAGCCACCCCTGGCTGTGGCAGCAGCAGTTCTGTCTGAGCCCTGAGCCCACCACCACCCGGTCTGTCAGGGAGAGAAGCCTTGGCACAAAGTGGGCCGCCCCGCCCGAAGACCTTGAAGACAAGGAGAACTTCCTGGAGTCGCCCCACTCTCACGCAAAAAGGTTTCGCTTGGATGAGGAGACGCCCGCCGCTGGAGACGGTGACTTTTGAGAAAATTCCAATAACAAGGGGAAGAAATGAAGTGTAAGATGGGGGGGAGGGGAGCACCTCTCCCGCTGAGCTTTTAAATCGTTTTAAGCTTCCAGAAAACCAGCCGCCCAACACTCAGAAGTACTTACATATTTACTTTATCCCAACATGGACCACTCAGACCAAAGATAACCAGATAAATATTGAGATCTATCGCTGTTAAAGAGTGTAAAAATTGTACAGCACATCTCAGCTAATGCAGCGTGTGTAACCTTAAGTATTTAATACCTGTCATTGTTTAATTCTCTGGTGTTTTCTCAGGGCTGCAGGAGCCCTCTTTGTGTTTAGCCGTACTGATGAAGGCTTGTGTTGAGTGATTCTAGGGAAATCTATGCAATACTTCTCTTGTGCGTTTTAAATGTTTTCTGTTTTCTTTTCTAACGTCTTAGCACTCTGCCTTAAAGTCGCCGCTGAAGTGTTCTCAGTCACCAGCATGGATCACTGCGTAGAAATGAGATACGTAGACTTTTATCACCGAGGAGGGATTGTTTTTCACAGTCAGTTAGACTCTAAAGAAGAGATAAGTGCCACTGCAATGAGGAAGTGTGATAGTGTCCTCATTTACATGTTAAAGAGAATAAGGGACGGCAGCTTTACATGGCTCGCTGTTTAAAGAGTTCATGCTGCTGTCTCCTCACCGCTCTATATCTGAACTACCTGCAACACCGCTGAAATTCACGTCGAAAAGAAGCCAGCAGAGGGGCTGAATAACACACAAGAGTATTACATTCCTTTTACGTTGGCATTCCCTCAAAGTCTTTCACATTCTCCGTGTCTGCAGCAGCATGAGGAGTTTACCTGAGCTCAGGGTTTAAGATGAAAATCACTTGAATAACTCCCAGCAGAGCTTCCTACTGAACAGCTGTGCCTTCCACGTTTAGAAGAACGCTTCAGGTTATTAAACATATTTAGAGTGATGTGATGAATTCCTTATTTTCAAAGCCAGGCCCTACTGTTTTCCAGATGTTGGCCTCAGAATGACTCGTCTGTACCAAGTGTCTCGTGTCTTCAGAGCGACCACACTCCATTGACAAAAGCGTCCATTTCTACCCTGAGGAACACCGGAGGTTATTTTCCACCACTGCCTTTGTTTGTGTTATGAAGTGACTCTGGTGTTCTAAATGGTTAATTCTGAGCAAACACAGTATTTGAATATCTAAGAATAACACAAAAGTCCCCTCACTGACCACATCAGCTGAGTACTTCGTGATCCTGTGATCTGCAAAGTTAAATGACTGTTTTTGTCAGTGGAGTTTGGTTACTTGTGGAAAGCAATGAAGCAGGTTTCTTGTAAAAAATGGTGTTGTTCCCCCACCCTGAATGTGCGTGTTATTAGTCATCTACAAGAGTCATTTCCATTTTTGTACCTTTAAGTCCCCAAAAGATTTAAGAAAAGGGGCCTGGGTTTGAAAATACCGGAATAACCCTTTAACTGAAAGTGAGCATGGTATTCATGGCATTCCAGTTTATCCCTCCATAGTGTCATAGAAACTTAAAACTGTAATGTCTCAACAAACCTGTGACTCATGCAGTCATGCCACACCCGCATGTACTCAAAGGATTTCCTGAGAGCTCCAAGTTCCCCTTTGTCAGCGGTCACCTGTGAAATATAACTCTAGCACTTCATGAGCACACGGATTGAGCTGATAGGCAACACACGAGCTATTTATGAAAGTCTGTTAGTTTGTGAGTCCTTGACAGGTTCTCTGTGTTGTTCAGTCCCTCACCAAAGCCATGCAGTGTGCTGCTCTATTCCCCCCCGGCTCAGGCTGCCTGAAGTCTCGTCCTCCGGTCGACCTCTCCTCAGGGCGTGCTGCTCTCTCTCTCTCTCTCTCTGCTCACTATGTTCGGTATTCTTATAGGCCTGTTGTTATTTATGTGCTGGACTTATACTTTATATTTGTAAATAATGCTCACCTGTCTTATGAGGAAGTGTTGAGATCATGGCGGGAGAACGAGGATGATCACGCTGTTATTTAAAAACAAGAAAACTACCGTGGTTGTAGTGAACTCAGTAATCATTCAAAAACTGGAGAACTGAAAGGTTGAAAGCAGCGCTTGGATTGAAGGTGGTACTGGGAGGTAAAGGAAATGTGGATTAGGACGATGAGTCAGATGGATTTAATAAGGAGGAGGAAGAAGATTACAACATGATGAAGGAGTTAGGGAGGTGTTCAAAGGAAGTGTTCAGAGGAATAGTTCAACATTTTTTACAAATAAAGGAACAAATATTTCTTAAAAATGTCTAAGTAATCCTTTGAAAGGGGATTCTGTATTTCTTTTAGTCTGGGTCCAGTTTGTTTTGACATTTTGGGGTCTAAAGGTACAAAAGGTGTCTCATTGTTCCAGCAGGTTTCTTCAGGTAGCAGCCACGACACAGACGATAAACCCGGGAGAAGAATGAGACGAATCCAATATTTAAACTGAAAGAGCTTGTTTCTGTCACAGATGGGATCAGATTTCATTTTTCAGAGTGTCTGAAGTCAACATAAAGCATCTCCACAGAGAGACCATGTTTTTGTATCCTTTAAAGCCTCTCCTCAAAACCAGCAGACTCCACCGACAAACTCGGTTATTTTATATCACTGAACACGCAGCTGACGGTCTGACGCATCAACACGTTTGGTGTTTTGTGTTATTGGCTGTTGCACAGATATTGTTTTGATCAGTAAATAACTAAGTACAGTAAACAGTTACCAGCTGAGGCTTTTTTTGTGAATGGAGAGTGGTGGCTTTGTTTGTATCTTACTCTTAAAAATGTCCGCCTCTCTAGAAATACTTTTCTTGTTAATAGACACGAAAATAATCTGAGTTCACTTTTGACACACTTTAAAGAAACCCACTTAAACGTCACGTTGCAGCACTTCCAGCCTGTTGCTGCAGTTAGCTGAAGAAATCTGCAGGAATAGTTTCATATTCTTTAGTGTGTATTTGTCATTTAGACCCCCAAATATTCATACAAATGGATCCTGCTGTCAAAATACTGTAATTCCTCTTGAAGTTGTTGTGTTGGGTGTAAAGATATGTTGGCTGATGAGGAAGTAGGAAGGCTGTCGTTTAAGAAAGAGATGAAGCGTGACCGGATCAGTGTATAATGGGAAATATGAGGTGCTAATCAGTCGCAGGATTTGCAGTCTTTTGTTGTCACCTCACCTCTACTAAAAAGCAGCGCTAGCATCTCTGATTGCTCTTAATCTCCAGTGGAACATTCCTCTCTCTGCTCCGAGGTGCCAAGCACAATGAGACCACATTGTGTGTTTTTGTTTGTTGTTGTCACCAGCTGGTACAACGGCCTTTGTGTGGGAGACGGGCGTCTCCAGCCACGGCCATGCTCTCATCCGTATGCTGTCATCCTTAAAAACTGGAACACCACACTGTAAAAAAAAAAAGTTCACCTCCGAAGATCTCATAGGGCTTGTAGTAAGAATGTTTTCTAGGCTGGCTCCAGAGTAATTGATCTCTTCAGCTGCTGTGTAAGAAAATAAGCTTGAAACTTATTTCATCTCATTTATTTTCAGCAGGTCTTCTTGTAATTAAATCATCTAAATCCAGACTGTAATAGTGCAGCTTGATACAGGAAGTGCACATTTCTCAAGCTCCTACTTGACACATTGTGTTTCCTGTTGCTGCTGCGCCTGTAAAAACAAGACGTCACAGTTGACAGTCACTTCACCTCAATAGAAGATGGACTTGTTTTGCAGTGCAGTGATGTCAGGGATCTCACTTTGCAGGATGACGAAATGCACCGAGGATTGGGGACAAAGTGCTGGCATTGTCCGCCTCCGTCACTTGAACATGACTTATGCTGTGGTGTCAATTTTGTTATTTTGTACAGCTATTGTACTGTTATTTTCAGCAGCTAGTCACTCGGTGACCTCTCTGTGTGTGTGCACGTGTTCGGTTGCTCTTTGTCTGACACTCGGGCGACCATCCTCTAGAAGTGAAGCTAACATTCCTGTTTGTTCTCTGTGACCACAGCGAGACTGAAGGAAACTGTAGATCAGAGTCGAATCAGACACAAGCACAAGCGAATAAATGTTCAAGAGATGTTTGTTTATTTTGCATTTTATATATATTTTTTAATGTATGAGCATTCTGATTGCACCTGAAATGACTTAAAAGACTTATTGTATTCTGATCAACTGCAGGCTAATATATAAGCATCACAAAGCAAACTGAGAAAAGCTCATTAAAGGTTGTAGAAATATCTCATGGAGTGTTTCATGTCCTTTTGTTGTTCTCCATTTTCTACTTTCTCCACACTGCTGCGTAATTCTGCTCATTTTAAACCTGCAATCTTTATTTATTTTTCCACATATTTTAGGTGTGATAACTACAATGACTAATAGATAAAATGTCTAATAAATACCACACGTCTTAGGCTAAGGTAAGGTTCTTTCCAGTCACAACAACAAAGCTGCCAAACTTCATTGACAAAAACAGTCATTTCTCCCTGCAGGCCTCGCTGCGGACCTGCTGCCTCGATCACTTATTTCTGTCGTGCTGTTTTTGGGTTTGTGTATTTTGTCAGCTCTGAATAAACCACACATGAAACACAAGCCACACAATCTAACAAACAAACTATTACTAACCAGTTGAGGCGGCAGTACACCGGCAATTTGTGTGTCCTGCAGGGTCAAATGACTTTTTGTCAATGAGATTTATTGCTGCTAGTGAAAGCATCGTTACAGCTGTTTCTAGTTTTAAAAATAAAATCATACTTTTACCTCTGAAGGGATTGAAACAACAATCTGAGCCGGTCAGTGGTAAAAACAAGCACATTTAGAGTACGTCAGGATTATGTTTGAGGCTATTCCAGAAGTTTAGAAGCTACATGCTGAACTTATTTTACCTTTAAATAACTAAGAGGTTTTCTCTGTCCTCTCTCGTGCATGTACAGAACATATGGTCACCATGACGATGTAAACAAAATGACAAGCAGATGATTTAAAGTAGTGCATGATATCATGGAGCTGCACTTGCAAAACTCCTTCAAAATGGATGTTCATGTTATCCGTACTCCTCCCAGACCTTCAGGGTTTTAGAAACGGCACACAGCGAGTCGTAAACACAATGGAATGATAAGAAGTTACATTCAGCGAAGCCGCCATCGTCAGCATAGTGCAAAGAAGCTCTGAAAGCTTACATACAGAATGTCGTTCAACACACACAGGCCGCCACCTCGACACAGAAACAGCAAGGATGCAGACTTTGACACATATATCGTAATAAACCAAGTTTAACCAGCTGATATGCTGAATCCCACCGTGACTCTGACACCGTGAGGAAAATAGAGAATGAATAAAAAAAAGACATGTTCTTAATACAATCAGCCAACGTCTCATTTAAGAACACCGTCATGGAAATGTGTCTGAATGTTACAATTTGTCAAGATAATTAGGAACGTGTTCAAACCAACAAGTTATTGACCACGCTTAGGGGTGAATAAAAAGATGATACTTAATAAAGAGAGGGGTTTTTTTCTGATCCAAAGTGTGTGTGTTGGTGAAAAAAAAAAGCTGTCAACACAAAACTCCCCACAGCTCAGCTTCAGGTAAAGATGCGATACAATCAGAAGCTGCTTCATGGATCTTTAGGTGAGACAACCAGAGCTGTGTCTCTGTTCAGTAACTGACCAGTGGTCAGTCTCAACTGGTCTAGCCTCAGGACCACCAACTCACTCATTTCAAAAATCGCGACCTGACTTTCAGATATTTTTTAACCAATCACATTTGTTCGATGAAAAATGCTGCCGTTTGGATCTCAGAGAAAAAGGAAACAAAACGTAAACAAACATGTTTCAAAAGTGCTTTTTCGCGACCCACTGAAAATGGCTCTGCGACCCACTTTCGGGTCCCGACCCGCCAGTTGAGAAACACTGCATCAAACCATTCTCCAACTGTCTTGATAAACAGTTATTCTAATTATTTTTTCGAAACGTTTCCTCAGACTTTCACGTCATTCATTTGTTTGTTTTCAGTTTGTTACCCGGACAGTTGAATAAATATCTTTGCGTCGTGGATAAAAACAAAACGTTTTGAGGCGTCATGTCTGTCGGGAAACACTGATCAAAATTAAATATTAAATAAAAACTTGTTTGGGAAATGATGGACTGATTAAAATCCACAAGAAGTGCCAGATGTAGTTCTTTTGTTTTCTTTTCCAGAGTGCAGCTGTGCAACATTTGAATAAAAAATGTTTGAGAGACCGTCTACTTTAGGATCAAACATATACACGTCCTACTTCTGATCCCGTATCTGCTGAAAGAAACAACTTTAAGTACAATCAAGAATCTCTTGTGAGGAAAGACTGAGGAGGTTCAGACATTCAGCTGTCTTAAAGGAGATCCTCACAGGTATGAGGAGCAGTTTAAAACCACAGACAGGTTAAATCAACATAAATCAACATGCTACACTTTATCTGATAACGTTTGTAAATTCACACAATCGACCTGAAACAACATGAACGTCTCATGTTTCTAAATCAACAGCTCAGCAGCAACTTAAAGTACGAGTCTGAATCAAAAGGAAAAAAGGGAACGGCATTTTCATACCTGCAGAATCTTGTCAGAGCCGACAGACACAATCCCAAAGCCCCCCCCCCTTTGGTCCTACCCCGAGTTTTGGAGCGTCCTGCGTACATCATTTGTTTTTACGCTTAATACATGCAACACTTGTCACAAAAAGCTAAATGACCAATCTACATCTCTTTTGAATTCACATTTTAATTTTAGCTTGTGATTTGATTTTATAGAAAAATACGTGTTTTTCCCCACAATGGTAGCTGTATGTCATGTTACAATAACCTCAGTTTGTAAGGCATTCTGGGAAATGTGGTCTACGACTTTGGAGTGGGGTTGCCATGATACCAGAATGATTAACTTCGATATGATTCTAGTTCAAATCAAACAATCTCGATACCATGGCAACAGAAATAGAAGTCCGAGGCACCACACTGCGGGGCATCTCTTGTTTTCATTCATCAGAAATCACCAGCAAACTTCTACACATTGTCCAAATTGCACAAAAATGTCGGCAATGTCGAATTGTTGCCAACGTATTTATGCAATATAGACAGTGAGCAGAAGTTAGCTTTCCTCTCCTAAGCGCCTGTTTTATGAAGTATTTGTCGGGGTTTTTTAAGCTTCAGCACATTGTGAGACTATCATTCACTAAAATAACGGAGAATATCGTTTTGAAACCAGCGGTGTTGAAAAGTATCGAACATTTTAAAAACAGTATTTTGGAGTGCATTTGATTAAAGAAACTCCCCGTTTGAGGGTTTGATGACAACGACCCAAATGAAAAGGTGCGTCCTAACATCAGGAGCACTCAAAGCCGCGGGTGGGGTAGGGCCAGTTTGGGGGGGTCAGGATGCAGCACGTTAACAGGGAATCATTGAAGCTGGGATCAAGTGCATGTAGTCTAAGAACGTAAAACAAACCAGCGTCTGTCAAACTCTGAGCCCTTAAATCCCAGAGAAACGAGGTAAGAGCAGCGAATAAGACACTCAATCTGTCATAAATCATCTAAAGCGCTCGGAGAAGTTCAGCTAATCGCTCAGACTTGTGTGTTTTTTTTAATGTAAGCATAGCTCAGAACTCCTGGATGACCCTGAAGTGGTTCTCGATGGAGGGGGGCTCGTCCTCAAAGTGCAGCCTCTTACTGGGACACGCCCCGAACTCCTCCAGGGTTTTAATGAAGTGTGTGTACTCGCGGCCCACCCAGGCCCTCATCGGGTCACACACCTCGTATGGTGTCACGTGGGCGTGGATCGACACGCCGCTGGACGCCAGTTCCTTCAGAACCTGCTTATCAGTCACCCAGGTCTCGCTGCCCCCCGGGTGCCCCCCGTCCAGCCAGAACATGTCTGTGATCTGTTTGATAAAGTGGGACAACTGGGGGTCCGCTCTGGCCCCCGGCAGCTCGTACACCATCTGGTTCAGGACCACGCAGCCTTTGCTGAAGCCCACCAGGACGAGGGAGAAGCCTGAGGGGATGCTGTCGGCGCCTCCTTGTGGCTGCAGTGGGTGTGGGAGGTCAGCGCGCTCCATGCCGTGGCTCATCAGGTCCCTGAGGGGGAAGAAATGACGGTCAGACTGAGAGAAAAGACAACTCTCACTCCTACACATTTTACTGGATTTAATGTGTGTGAGCATAGTGTTAAAAAATACTGACTAACATAAAGATGTAAGACCGTAGATGTTGAAGAAAATGCTCATTCAAGTTTTTAATGGCAGATTGTCAATGACACTTCTGCTTTAAAAAAAGAGATCAGAAGCACTTAACATGTGCATCTTAAAGGTACAGAGCAGAAATAACGAGACGATACTACGATGATGTGTCGAGCCTATTTTTAAGCCCAAATTAATTTTGTTTCCAGTTTTGTCAGTCGTGGTTAAAGTCTACATGTGGCCACTTCATGTCCTTATGTCGTACTGATTTGATGCTTCGATTTCATCTCGTTTCATCACAACTCTTTAAAAACCTCCCTCTGACAAAGACAACTCTCCCGTCTGCCTCTCGTCCGAACTGTGACAGCATTGTTACACACTGGAACTTCACGAGGGACCATGTCACTCCTGTCTTAGCACACTTTCACAAGCAAGAATAACAACTTTACTCTAAGTTTTGCAGATTTGTTTTTATTAAAGCACAAAAAGATCTACACCATTGATTTTTAAATGTCTAAGTAGGAGGCCTAAGTTCTTCTGCAGTCCAGGTTCAGGACTTTGGGTGTTTCTGTTGAACAGCCTGTAACAACAAGTTGTGCTTGCAAAGCCTGTTCCATCTTCACACTTTCATGTGCAGGCTTTAATACAGATTGTTTATTGAAGTTTTCAGAGTTCCTGTGTATCTCTCCCCTGACCCTCTGATCACTTGTTAACTTTTCTCCCTGATTCATGAAGATGTTTCTGTCAGGCCGTCCCTCCACAGCACCCATCATTTCTACTTTTCTCCTTTCATTTGGATTCGCTGTTTTGACATTTTATTGAACGTAAAGAACTTGTTGAACATTGTTTTAAAAGTGTTCAGTGATTCAGACAAATAACACTTTAAACGTCATCAACACAAGCGAGTGTTAATACTGAAGAAAAGTAAGTGTTTGAAAAGAGGTGAGAAAGAAACCGGTTCTTAAAGCCGCCTGAGGCCGAGCTCGGTTTCTGTAATTATTGCAAAGCCTGTCCTGCTGAGTATACGGAGAGCTTGTACACACTCTTCATGTCTAAAAGACGTCTGAAAGGCTGTGGTAGAAGAAGAAGATATTGTATTAGAATCATTAGCGATATTCAAGCCGCGATATTTACGCCCCTGTGACGTTTCGCCTTTAATCTGAATGTCGCGGAGGCGTGATGGAGGGTCGAAGTGATCCCCCTCAGTACCGTCTTCTGAGGTTGAGCTGGGCCAGCGAGGAGCACAGCGATGTGTGTGTGTGTGTGTGCATGTCTGACTGTGTGTATATGTGGAGCTCCCACCGTGCTTCCACAACTTCAAAACGCAATGTAAGTTCACAGACTGGGACACCAATGACGCCGTCGTGGAATCAATATGAATGTGCAAAGACGTGTTGAAGGCTGAGCTTAGTTTACGGCACTTTTGTAAAAAAAAATCAGTCTGAAAAGAGCTAATATTAACGTGTTATTATCTATTGATGTGTGTGTATGTGTAAGATGCCACGGTGACTTATTTGAGATGAATCACCAGACTCTTAAGTTCCCCCTGTGGCTCTACTTGAGCCCCATGTTTTGGTTCACCCTCAGATGCAGCGTGAAGCGGTTCTCAGCTTCAACATGTCAGTGTGTCTGCCTCACCCAAGATGTCTAACACTTTAATAAATCATCAATTTAATGAGCTTTGTATCGGCCTAAACTGATCATAGAAGAAAGAGAGGAAAGAAAAGAGTCAAACCTGAGGTGGAGAAACGCTCCAAAGTCAGTGGAGTAAGGGGAGTGCTCCGGTGCTCCGAACATGTTGCTCTCCACAAAGTTGTGGTAGCAGCTGAACTTGTGGAGGTACATGTTGGAGGCTCTGACCACCCAAACATGGCGGTCCGGGAAGCGTCGGCCCAACGTGAGAGCGACCTGCTCCAGACTCCAGCGGAGCCACTGAGATCCCTCGGGCTGAAGAGCCATGTCCTCCTGGAAGTTCTGCACACACACACACACACACACACACACACACACACACACACACACACACACACACACACACACACACACACACACACACACACACACACACACACACACACACACACACACACACACACACACACACACACACACACACACACACACACACACACACACACACACACACACACACACACACACACACACACACACACACACACACACACACACACACACACACACACACACACACACACACACACACACACACACACACACACACACACACACACACACACACACACACACACACACACACACACACACACACACACAACAAGTAAATACTTTAAATCTGCAGTAAACGAATGGAAGTATTTAAAAAGACTAGGCTTGCTCATCATCATCCTACATCTGTGTGTGTATTAGAAGGAACAGCTGCATACATCCTTGTATCCAAAGTTTGCATACAAATGATCTTTTTAGTCACTTTGCTCGTGACAAAATGTTTTCAATGGACTGATTATATGAAGTTCATTCGTGTGCTACCATTTAAAGCATCAAGCTATGCATACTGGAGCTAAAGGCTGTGAGGAGCGACTGAAGAGCGGTACTTTTTGAAAAGATCTTTGTTACTTTTTGATCTGATGCACCATAATAATAATGGAGATTGTTTAGTATAACACAAGGGGTATTGCAAAGTAGTTAAGTATTGAACATTTTAACAACATTACCAGAGACAAGATCAAAAGTCCATCATCACACCTGGAGCAACACTGATGTCTACTCGGTAAAATCTTTTTTGTATTGAAAGTTTCTAACTGAGAGAAACGACCCAGAAGTAGTTTAGTGTGTTAATAACCTGCTGATATGTCAACAGAAACCGCAATCCTTCTTTTGCCTTCCTGTGTGAAGGTGGAGTGTGTTTGTTTGCAGCACTTCACCGGTTTCTCATGAGCTGACTGTAACACAGAGCCGGTGTAGACTGTAATAACATCAATATGATAAGATTGAATATGCAAAACCAGATACAACAGAACAGGAGACGATAACGCTCCATATCAGTTCAATCTGGGATTAAAAATCTAATCTTTTTGGGGGTGCCTTTATTGTAGAGAAAGGACAGCGGATAGCGTCTGAAATCAGGGAGAGAGAGAGAGAGTGTGGAATCACACGCGGGAAAGGAGCCACAGGTCGGATTCGAACCTGGGCGGCCCGTCTAGAGGCCTCCGTATAAGGGGGTGCGCGCACTAACCACTACGCCACCGGCGCCTCCAAATTTGTATAATTTTAAATCTTCAGCTTGGGCTGCAGAGGTTAGAAGTTTGTGTTTGCAGATATGAAACCTTCGAGGTGTTCTCAGACCGTCACAGCGGCTTAAAGCTGACTCGTCTTAAAGGGGCAGCGCTGATTCATGCACTGTAAACTCCTGACTGAGATCACATTTTCACAGAGTTTTCAACGTATGTCTGCATGAAATAAAACGGTCGCACAACCAGCAATAGATACTTCTTCACAGTCTGACTTCTCCTGCCTCTATGTGAGTCGCCCCCTGCTGGCAATTAGAAACAATGCACTTCTAATTGGCGTCCACTTTTGAAACAAAGAGGTTGTGTCCACTTCTTGTGTTCAGTCTACAGCTTTAGCATAAACATCTCCAGCTGGGAAAGAGGAGAGGGTGCCCAGACAGTGTTAGCGGGCCTTTAAACGCTTTAACCACACCCATCAGTCCATCTTTGACACAATGAATTAGTTCCATCAGCAGCATCTTCTCAGTGTGCTGTCAGGCTGTGTGGTCTTCAGCACAATGACCTCATTCACTTTCTTCACATGGAGACATCAGTGTGACAGCCTCCTGTGCATACGAACGACTGCTGGCAAACACCAGCAGCCTGTGGGAATATTAACACTTGCTTGGAAAGTTGCCTAATGAATTGCAGACGAGGACAATGAAGAGATGGATCGGACATAGAAACAGTTTAATAAATGAGGTCAGTTAGAAGGCTAAACAAATGGGCGATGTTTAATCTCCTTTTACTCCTCCGTATATATTTTTTTTTACACTTGATTAGTAAGTGTCCCTTACGCGTATTTAAAAAAGCCTTTGAGAAAGCTTTGTGTAATCTGTCAGCATAATCTGCAGCTGCAGCAATTAAAGAGAGACACTTCCACAGATTCTGTTTAGAGGAGTTTACTCAGAACAGAAGTGCACTCGTTAACCTTCAAAGCAGCGTGCTGTTCCTCTTGCTGTAAGGACACAATGTACCACTCTACCAGAGACAGTAACACTTATCTTTGTCTTCTTTAAACACCATCAGATGTCAGTGAAAGGAACGTCCTCTTCTTTAATATGCACATCAGTAATTATGTTTTAAGGCAAACTGCTATGACGCCTGGGCAGCGATGGGGGAGGGGGTTTATTTGCCATATGTAAATGTCACTATGTGGGTTAAGAAGTGCCGGACTTTAATTTAATGTAGTACGTCTAAGGCTTCAGTGAGCTGATAACCTTTCCTGGCACCCATGAGGTGTCACATGCTGTTTATAACCTTTGGAAACGTTTTACATTTGCAGAAAACATGAACGTTACCCTCGATGTAATTCATGTGAGTAAGCCATGTGGCTGCAAATAAAACATGAAGTGACACACATTTTATAGACGCTAAAGTGACTTTAAAGACACGAGCACCTGACCAGGTCAACGTGGAGAGACTCTCTTAAAGGGACAGAACCTCATTTTGAACCCGTCTCTGTAAGTCAGTCTGTAATGTAATGGTTTGTTGACGTTAGACGAAAAAATTAAGTTCAGTGGGGTGATCTAATGACAAGCTTTTTAACATTTAATCAGTATCATGATTGTCAATGCTTGGTATTAAATATGCTTTCCAAACTACTACTACTACAGAAATTCTAATGAATGATACCTAAATATCTTGTAATCTGGCACCTTGTCTCATAGGTTCCTCTGGATCGTTGGTGGAGTCGGCCTGCGGTTATGCCCCCCCCCTGCATCTCCCTCTATCCCTTTTTTTCAAGCCCAGCACACTTTCGGTAGATGGCTGTTCATCATGAGTCTGGTTTTGGTCAAGATTTCTGCCTCTTTAAGGAAGTTTTTTCTTGCCACTGTAACTTTGCTAAATGTGTCTTAGTGCTCACGATGGATACATGTTGGGTCTTTTATCTGCTCTTTTGTAACGTGTCTTGAGATAACATTTGCTATGAATTGGTGCTATACAAATAAAGATTGATGGATTATTTGATAGTTGGACTTCTGCAGATATTGATACACGTCCGTTTAGGGCTTCCCTACATTTGCACCTTTAAAGAGGACATATTATACTCCTTCTCCACATTTTCAAACAGTCCCCTGTGGTCTAAATGAAACATCTGTGCTGTGCTTTGGTTAATATATAACATGAATCAAGCACCAGAGGAGGTTTGTGACCCTGTATAAACCAGATCTTTTAGAACGCTCCGTTTTGGTGTGTGTGTCTCTTTAAATGCAATGAGCCCCCTCTCACCCCGCCCCTCTCTCCCACGGGGTTGCCAACACGAGTTCAGCTTTGAGCTTCCATGGCAACTCGTCAGCGTGCCCCCTGGGAAAAACATGGCTGCCGTTGACAACACAGGAGGGGAGTTGTTGTTTTTTTACCAGAATCCCACTGTGATGTCACAAGTTGAGAAAATTTGAAACAGATCATTTTTCTCTGTGTTGTAAGACTAATGCCGACCACAAACAAAAGTCTGGATGGGTTTATTTCACATTTTGTGGGTCGGTAGACAAATATATGTTCAACTACACTGTAAAAGTGGATTTTTCACAATATGTCCCTTTTAACAAAAACAGTTAATCAATCAAAGCGTTCTCATGTTACTGTGTGATTAAGGTTTTAAAGTGTTAATGACTGGATTTACAACTACAAACCTGTGTTGTGAAAAAAAAAAACACTTACTCATTCAGTATAGACAGTTGACACCTCGATAAATAAGACAACTCCCAGATCTTAAGACCCCCACAAATCACAGTTCAAACCCTCCATCACACTGACCTGAATGTCACCGTGAAAAAACACGACATGCTTGTTGTTGCTCTTCTCCTCTGCAGTGGGACTGTCAGTGTCAGGCCGGAGGAGCAGCAGGTCGTTCATCCGGCTCGGCTGGTGTCCAGGCACCGCGAGCAGCTTCTGGAGCCTCTGCTGCGGGCTCCCGTTGCGTGCATCCGGGCTGGCTGATGCATGCAGCCCCTGGGGCTCGGAGGATGCCGTCGCTGTCACAGAGGTCATCGTTTTGGCCACAGTTAAGAGAGTGAATCCCACAGCAACAGCTCGGGCATGTAGCATGGACTTTAAATAAGAAAATGATAAGGCCTTTTTCTTTTAAACGCAGTTAAGTTCGTTCATACTTCTGCTGTCAACTAGCTAGCAACTGTCTCCCTGCTAGCTTAACAGCATCTTGCTAACAGCAGCTAATAGGTAACTACAGGAGCCTATAGGTGGATATATAGCCAAAATACTTATCATTGGTCATTGTGTGCTTTCCGTCGCTAGTCGCACATTTTAGCAGCGTCAATAAAAACTGTACAATTCTAATTTAATGCTGTCAGTTCTTGTTTTTGGTCACAAAGAGGCGCTGTTTAACAAAAACAAACCGACGCTAGTAGAGCGAATCATCTGCGCATGTCTGTTTCTCTTCTTCCAAAGATGCTTAAACGGAGTCAGGCAGTACCCTGCTATCTACTTCCGTTTTTGATATTTTTTTAAAACCTAAAACACAGAGTGTAGAGCAAAAATAAATGAATAAATAAAGCATGAAAAGACATTTAGAAATGTCTGTATTCTTCAAAAAAAATATAATAATGATAAATGGTGAAAATGATAAACACTTGTGCACTCTTTGGACAAATAAAACTGGAAACGGTGGGGAATAAGTCTTTAAATAAAGTCAGTACAGGGCTAATAATATAATTTATAATTTAATCTCAATAACTTTTTCTTTTCAGTTCCTTCAACCATACATCAAACTAAACTAGTAGGTCTCATTAATAATAATAATTAATGACATTTAACCCACACAATACCTAAAACTAGCCAAACATAATAACCTACTATATTTTTCTGTGTTTTGACTTATTTCATAAACAAACTGCTGGTCGAGAGTTTATAACAAAAATAGGCACAAGGATGAAAGATACCAAGGCACATCCGGAAAAGTCTACATTCAATAATTATTAAGACACAAAATAATGTACAACAAAATTAAACTAAAAGAATTTCAGATTCTGAACGAATAAAACAGGCCGGAAATAAATGCTTAGACGATATCATGTCAGGAATAAATACAGAAATATTTTATGGCTTGTTTTTCACATCTATATAGCCTATCATAAATGTATTATTCAATTATAATTTAATTACAATTTGTCGTTTTATTTTATTTGTACATCATCCATAAAGAAATATCCTGGTGGCCTTCTCCCAAAGTTTATTTTTTAATTAAATCAACACGCTCAACAGGGAAAATTAACATATTATAGTTCATAAATATGCTGGGGCTTTAAGGTTTAAACACCCTCCAGAAAGACGGTCGTTGCCGATAAGTTGTAAACAGGAAGTGAACCCTCTCGCTGATTACTTTCATCTTTAGCCACACATGCTAAAGTTTAGTAACATTTTCGTGAATCGGGTCGTTCGTGTAGTGACAGCAGTTGCACTTTCTAGTAGGCTGGTTACTCTGGAGGTGTACCCCCCCCCCCCCCCCCCCACGATACAACACCGAGACTGCACTGCACGTGTCAGTACTGAAACATCATTGAGTATAACGCAAGTATGCCACACTTCAATGTGAAGTTACAAAGCTACTCTTACATGTGTTTGATTTGCATGCCACTCATGAAGGTAGATTGGACTTTGCACATGTTCTGTAACTCTACAGACCGTCAGCACTGATAAGCAGAACTACTCAGTCTAATCATTTACCACAGGCTGCCGATTTATAAACTATTAAACTGTTAAATTATAAAACCATCAGATACACCACATATAAAAGGAGACTGCATTTCCCAAGGTAAACAAACTTTACAATTGATTTCACAGAATGCACTTTGAGATACTGCCAAATGTCTTTTGGTGTTTTTCTCGAGCTGCTCTTGTTTGCATGGTACACATCGCAGACCTGGACTACAACACATCATATTAAGTTTATTATCAAAGTTGAAGTGTTGTTAATAAGACACTCAAGTGTTCAGTTACTTTGTTGTAGTCCTACAGGCAACCACCAACTCTCTGAAGAAGACACCATTTTTTAAATCAATTTTCAGTTTCAGGGTGGATAAAGATTCAGTGAATACTGTTCCACATATTTACAAAAAGACAAAATATCAACAATTATAACACTTCTATTAAATATTTAAAGGGGCACGGTCGTTAACAAAACAGAACTTTGATAGTTGAAAGTGAGTGTAACTTTTATGAATACGTTGTTGTATGTTAGAATGAGTCAAATCAAATCAGTATATTGTCGATGTGCTTTAAGTTACTCAGCAATTTATGAGCATTAGCTACCAAAAGCTAAACTGAACAGAGGCTGTAGCTGCAAAAAGTTAAATCAAGAAAATCTGATTGATTTTTGATTACCAAGGAATTCAACTTTTAGTGACCTAAACATTTGTTTTCATGCATGTGGAATAAGAAATGTATTCCCTTAACTTCCCTCGTTCAGATATTTTCAGTATACTATAAATGGCTTATTGATATTTTTGCTCGTGCAGAATCATGGCGTCCAGCTCGTTGGGCAGAAGACTGGTGGCTTGTCTCCTCAACGTTTCGGAGGCTCGCAGGAAAGACCTGGTGGAGGTTGTGGCCAAGGCGGCTTTATACAGCACTGAAGGTGAGTGCTGTTTCATATCATTTTCACACCTTACGTTGACTTTTTCAATAACAGGCTTCAATATTTATATCAAATTTGCCTCCCAAGAAAACAGTTAATTATCTTTGTTTATTCTCAAACTACTCAAAGAAGAACTGAAGTAACGGATGTTTTTTCTCTGAGTTGCTGCTTTACAGGATTTCTTCGAGGGTTATGAAGAGAGCAGTGAACTGAGGAGTCCAATTATCTGGAGTATGATTTTGTCTTTTATACCTTTTATAATGATTATACTTCAGGTGTTAGACGAGAGGGGACCACAGTGCTGAACATCTTCAATGACCAAGACTACAACCGCTCTGTCATCACCATCGTGTCCGGCATCGACTCCATCAGTGAGTGTTGAACTCTAACATTTGTGTCAAAACATGATGTCGACAAATTCCACATATTCCATCTCCAGAGGGAAGAGCTGAGCTGCAGCAGGATTCAGTCTCTGTCCGCTGCTCGCCAATCCTCCGAGAGGAACGAAATCCTTTAATAAGCTTTGTCAGGGATTTAAACACACACAAAAAATTCAGGATGAACATTTTTTGGCAGAGATCTCGGTGAAAAGTTGATCTTACTGAAGGCTTGTACCAGACACGGCGGTGACAATGCAGACAAAGCTGTCGAGGATTTGAGTCACACAGTATTTGTCTAGATTAGATTTTTGAAGACAAATAAATTGGGTTAATTTGCCCAAAAGGACCACAACCTTGATTTCTATCACAAGTGTTCTGCATCCCTGAGGAAATATTTCAGTTTAAGGATAAATAAAACATCACATTTATGAATGTACCGCTTTGGATGAAAGATTTAAAGGGGAATGAAAACATCTGAAACTCTGGCCTTATGTTCTTTTTCATATTTTCAGATATAACTCACTGACGGGTAGGACATGTTTTTGAGTTGATCCTGTAGTTTTCTTCAACCAGCAGCTCTAAAGCAGGCTGTAAAGGCTGCAGCGTCTCGCAGCAGGAGTACGCGTGGGATCAGACTATGTCAGATAAAGTGCTTCTTTTAGTCGCTGACAAGCTCAGAGTGTTTTTCCAAAGGGCCTGACAAAAATGAACCCCCCTTTTTGGATCCTTACTGATGCTTTCCTTTAAAGCCACCAGACGTCATTGACAAAAACAGTTATTATATCTTGCAGAACAGGGGACTTTCTTTACCTACCTGACACTTTAGTTTGTAAATGTTATTGTGTTGTTTTTCATCAGGGCTTACGTCTTAAAACGCCAAAGAGTCTGATGTTTGAAGACAGCCATGTTTTAGATGTTTCAAAAAAGCATCTGTATCACAAAAATGTCCAACTCTGTAGAGATGAGACTAAGTGGGCTTGTAACTGTGACGCATTTGCTAAAATCAAAGACCATATAAGTTTGAATCATTGTCTTGATTTTGAAAACAATGCTGGATGCCCAAACTAAACGTGGGCAAAGTTTCAGATCATGAGGTAAACGTATGTTGGAGTAATCCCAGGATCAGTCTGCAGAGGGCGCTAAACGGCTTTTCCTGCAAATAACGCGATAGCTCCCTGATATGAAACCAAGAATTTCACGAGACGGCTTCAAGCCTCTACGTAAGCCAGAAACCTCTTACATAAGCTGTCCTCTCACAGCACTGGAGAGCAGCCCTGTAGCGTTCAGCCCACCAGAAGGCTTCCAGAGAGCTGGCCAATCAGGAGAAAGTGGACACGTGGGGAGGGGGTCCTTAGAGAGACAGCAGCTGCAATGAACAGTTTTAGAAATCAGGGTTTTTACTAACACCAGTGTCAGATACAGTAAATATCTTTGTCTGCCTCCAGTCATACAGATTACAAATAGCAAATAACCAACACAGATGAAGTACACAGTTTGTCATTCTGAGTCTGCAGGTGGGGAATAAAAACATGCTCATTCAGTGAATTTACTCTAAACCTGCTTTACTGTCTCAAAAGATGACGTTACAGACATTACAGACTAACTCACAGCTTCCTGCTGAAGAAATCTTTTGAAGCAGTTTCAATAATGTTCGTACGTGTTGCTCATTTAGACCAAAATATAAAAGACCTAGGACCAGGTTTTCCACACACATCATGGTAGAACTTTTGATTTGACAGTATGTCTGATGACATGTTTCTTATACTTTAGGGGAGTCTGTTCTGTCTGCGTGTGAGAGAGCCTGCGGCCTGATCGACATGCGCGCTCACATCGGGGTTCACCCGTGTATGGGTGCTGTCGACCTCATCCCCATCTACCCGCTGGGGGAGGAGGTGGGAGTGGAGGAATGTGCTGAAGAGGCTCGGGGTGAGATGTCCTTATTGCCTGCATGTCTGTGTGTTCGTGTTCGTGTGTGTGTGTGTGTTTTTATGCGTGTGTGTGTTCGTGCGTGTGTGTTCATGTGTGTGTTTGTGTGTGTGTGTGTGTTCATGTGTGTGTGTGTGTGTGTGTGTGTGTGTTTGTGAGAGAGCACTTAGAAACATGTCCGTGTCAGATGAATTGATCGTACATTGAATGGGCTTGTTAGCTTTCAGCCTCATGTCGTTACGTTGTCTGTGTTTAGCGTTCTGTGCAGCTCCGGCTTCTCACTCATCTTTAACCAGGACTGTGAGGTCAAAGCATGAGAGAAAAATGAGTCTTTTAAAGACGATATATATTTAATTATCCAGCAGGAAAAAGTCGCTTTAATTCCAAAGCATTGTAAGCACATGTTGAGATTTTACTTATTAACATTTCTGGTTTGATTATTTTTTCAAAACACGATATATAATATTAAAGAAATCAAAGATTGTTTCCATTATGGTGCAGCACCAGCATGAACACATGTATACTATAATGATACAAACATACGGTACATTCACACATTAAAGCTAGGGTAGGTAATTTTCTAAAACTAGCATGATTTTGAAAGTAGCATTCTCTCCGTGCTCCGTCTAAAAGTGTATCTGGAGGAAATTACCTACCCTGCCTTTAAAGGTACAGTATGTAAGATTGCATGCTAATGTTTACATTCAAATATCTAACTTCAATTAAAAATGGACTAAACCCATGTTATATAAATTTTTTAGTTGAGTACTTACATCACCTCAAATATTTCCAAAAGTTATCAAAGCCAGAGAAATCCGTAATTTTATAGTTGTAACGGTACGTGTCTTGTAGGCGGCCGCCATGATGAGCCGCCATGATAGACACGAAATGTTGATCGTTGTCAAGGAAACACCGGATGTTACGTCAAAGACCGCGGCATAAGCTAGCCGCTAGCTGCTACTTAAAGCTGCCGTTCTGTCGCTGTATGTGCTGCTGTGATAAAAAACGTCATGTATATTATACTTGGATACATCGTCAGTACACATATTGTCTTTCTCAGGTCGGTTTCGCCCGTTCGTATTGATTCGTTCGTTTTTATTCCCATAATACACTGCAAGCCGCGACGTCATCTTTTGTTATTGTTTTGATTGAGAGCCCCCTAGCGGCGGATTTTACATACTGTACGTTTAATGTGCTGATGTTCAGACGCTGAGTGTCAGAAAGAGTTTCTTCAACAGATGATAACAGATGTTAGTTTTCAATAATTACAGCAGGGTATCAAACTACATGATGAGTCTTTGTTGCTTAGATATTTTCCTTTATTAAAATGCAAAACAAAAATCTACCTTCACTTATTTATTTATTCTTCTACCCAGAACTTAAAGGCAGGGTTGGTCATTTTCTCCAGATCCACTTTTTAAGATTTTGGTGTAAATTGTCTTTAGGTCCTGACAGAAATTAATAACTCATGTGCTCTGAAAAAGAAACAAAGAAAATCCATCATCTGTAGCAGTTGTAAGCCTGTAAAAACTTCGACCAATGTCTGCCACGAGGTACCAATCTGATGAACCAATCAGGCCTCCCCGTCTCCCTGTTCGTTCTCTACCCCTTGCGTGCTCTAGCTCACACTCAAAGCACGTCACCGATGACTGAGTTTATACTGAGAGTTTACTTACCGCTGAATGAGACATGAGACGACGTAGTTTCTCACAATGCAAGCGATGAGCTGAGGTTCGCTTCTGGAGCAACGGCGCTCGTGCATCTAAGTGAGGGGGCGTGGCTTTTATTGGGAGCACAGAGGGGAGGGGGTGGGTGTAGACGGTGCACTGAGGGAATGCTACTTTCAAAATCATGCTAGTTTATGGATTGACCAACTCTGCCTTTAAAGTGTTTGACTTTAATGTTGACATTCTCAAAAATGGAAATATAAAAAAACCTTTAACCTCTGATGGATTGTCTTTTATGCCTAACCCTAAAACTCTTCTCTTTAAAATGATGAAGGCTCGTTGCTGCATGACTTTAGTTTTAAATTCCAAAATGTTTTCTTTGCACCAGGCGTCTGTTTTTACATCCGTGGCTTCCAGAAGATCATCAGTGGTGTAAATGAGCAGAAACGAGTTCTCCAGTCGAGTCTATTTGAATGTGTTTAATAAGTGGTGATGTGACATCTTCAGCTTCCTGAGCTGTTGATTAGTTTCACAGCTTAGCAGATGACTTAGCAGCCGTGTTTCCTGCTAATAATGAGCAGTAACCCAGCATGAAGCCTGCACGCCTGAAGTGTGCACTCTGCATGCTAATCTGTGTGCTGTGATTGCAGATTAATAACTGGCTAGCTCACCAACGAGCGTCATCTTTATGCGTGCGTGTAACAAGAGCTCCATGTGTCCATATTTTCCCTGGGTCTGAGGTACTAACAGAACCCCTCGGGTGTGTTTTGTCTGCCACGCTCTTTCTGCTCTCGTGTTTCTGAAATGGTGTACATGTGATGACATACGCTCCATTTGCTGGTTTCGCTAACATGTCTGTGTTGTTGCCGGGGCTCAGCTGTGGCTCAGGGACTCACAGAGCGCGTCCAGGGCACCAGCGCCTTCCTGTTTGGCTGGGCAGACTCCCCCCTTCAGAGGAGGCTGGCACAGAGGAGGAAGGAGATGGGCTGGTTCAAGAAGACGCCAGATTTGCAGGCGATCAGGCCTGACATGGGGCCACAGCCGCAGAGGCAGTTTGGTCTCACCGGTGAGTCAGAGGGAAGGGTGTCAGAATCTTCCATACCTCGATACTTAGAGCTACCACGTGTTTTTAAATGATACAATCTCTGTCATGTTAATGAGCCATATAATCAAAAAGTGTTAGGCTTTAAAACATTACCTCTATTTTATAAGACAGGTGTGTAGGAGAGGAATGAATCCATCAAAAACTCCTCCACACCTGTATAAATTGCACAAATATGTTGACAATGTTTGGGTTACAAAATGTAGCATGAGAACCCGAGTCAGAAACAAATTTATTTATTAGGAAAAACCCCTTGAGATGAACAATCTGGCTTTCGAGGGGGTCCTAGACATACGATACAGAAAAAAATATGAAAACAAGAAACGAAACAAAGACATTAAAGTAACGGGAGAGACAAAAACAAAACAACACTCAACAATTCCACAACTAGGACGTTCAACACAAACATCAGAAAGATGAATTAATTTTTAAATACAACCACTGGAGGGCCTCAATCAGGCCTTGAACAAATATTTCCTTTCGGCAATCCATGCTCAAGGTACAATATACAGTAGTGCTACCAATACTGAAGAAATGTGAAACTCAAGATCGCAGAATGAGACGATAATAAAAAGGAGGAAACAGATAATAAAAAAACACAGATAGTCCAGATAACTCCAACAGAATAAGAAGATATAAAAATCAATAACAAATGTAAATCTAAATGCTTCTTTAGCTAATGATTTGAGTTCAAAGTAAAGGTGACTTTGTGTCAGTATTTAATCAACTACGTGTCGTCCTCCGATCAAAGGAAACAGCCCGTGTTAGTGCTCTACCTCTGAACAGTCAGCTCCTTTAAATATTGCACAGTAAGCATTTGTATAAATTATTGATCGGTCATTCAAATCATAAATCATCCCTCCTCTCAACACCGACCGTGAACACATCCTCGTCTCGGTAAAACAAAAACAATCCATACTTCCTGTCCCTCGAGTGAATCTCATAAAGACAACAAGACTCTGCTGTAAGTAGAGTTATGTCAGCACAAAGAGCATCGTAATTATGGTGGCAAAATAAAATTGGTATTAAACCCCATAAAGAGGGGCGCTGGTAGCCTAGTGGTTAGTGCTCGCACCATGTACAGAAACAACATGAACAACGACCCAAAACCCTGAAACGAACTAACCTGATAAATCAAGGAAAACAAAAGACAACCAACTTACCTCCCTAACTAACCCAAACATGAGAAAACAAGGTTAAAGTAATAAGCGATTCACCCCCGTCTAACACAAAACGAACTAAGAACGAATTAACAAAGAAAACGCTTCCTGCTCTTATGGAGGGAAAGCCCTTCCCGCAGCGTACGATTGGTAGGAGCAGGAAATTGATCGGCCAATCGGCTCCTGGGACTGGCACACCTTTTTACAAAAATGAAAATGACACATTAAGCAACACAGCCTATAATACAAATTACGGCTCACAGTCGTTACATATCTCTTCAACAAACATTTTTTGTGTCAGTCCCTCAGATTCAAATTACATATGCACATACTATATCCTCCAAGTCTGATTTTTTCTGCAACACCACAGCACTGCAACAAAAATACAAGCAAACTTCTGCACACTGTGCAACACTTTAATGCAGCTTAAGACAGTGCTCTCTCTCTTTCAGTTGTGGCAGCATTTGCAGAAATGTGTGTTTCTCCTGCAATTAAAGCCTCTATAGAAACGATTGCAATGAAGCATTTTAAGTCAAGCTTGTAAACTTACGTTTTACAATTCCTATTTCCTCTGTCTGTTATTTTCTGCAAAATCTAAATCTGAATACTCCAAACTAATACATGGGATTCATATCTAAAAGAGTTTTTATAGTTGTGATTTCATCCTGCAGGTGTCGGGGCCAGTCCATACGTCATGAACTGTAACGTCACCATCGACACCCAGGACATCGCCATGGGACGCAGCATCGCCATAGCAATCAGGGAGTCGACCCCGGGTGGACTGCCTGGGGTGCAGGTACTGGCTTTGCCACATGAGGGCGCTGTGGAAATCGCCTGTAATGTGGAAAGCGTGAAGGGGAGTCCAACTGTTTACATGACCACAAGTGAACCGTGGCCTTCTTTCAGCATTGACGGCCAGCCGTACTGTCACGCTCCAGCGTCACTCATCACGGCAAGGGTCGCAGAGCTGGCGGGGAAGCAGGGGGTCGGAGTAAAGGGCACTGCACTGGTGGGGTTTACCCCCCTTGAGTGCAGGGGCCTTGCGGAGTTAGCTTTGTCTCAAGGGATCGCTGAGTTCTGGAAAGAGCAGCGCAGGATCCGCATGTGAAAAACAATCCTCTAAAAAAACCATGAAAACCTCAAGCAAAGGATCGTCATCCGTGTGATGTCACTTAAAGTAACATGTGAATTGACTGTGAAGCCCCGCCCCCCTCTGCATACTTAGCCAACCCTGCTCAGTTTTCCATCGGAAACACATTTTTGGTTTGAAAAGGCTTTAGGTTGGACTATTGGTCTTAAAGATATGTATCACCTCGATGGTTTGATGGTCAGGAGGACCGGTGTGCACAAACAAGGAGTTCCTGTCCACTGTTTTACTTCTTTAAATAGTTTTACTGACTGGTCTGTTAAACAAAGGAAAATGGGAGCAAAGAAAATTACCTTAAAATCCTGAGAAAGAGTCTCACCGAATTCAATTTTTCCTGGGTTCTCCCAGAGGTAAAAAAGGTTTAAACAAACCTTCCTGTGTGACGATTTTCTTTGTGTTCATCAAACTCCACAACGTGCACAGCTCTGGGCAACTCTTTTAGTACCATCTCTTTGCACTTTGTGGATTTTGCAGTTCTGCTAGCTGCTGGTAGGTTAGTCAAGCTCTCAGCCTACAGTGAAGTTTATAGTTGTGAAGTAAGGACCCTAACCCTAACCCCCTTTTGTTGAAAAAAATGAAGTGTTCATGGCATTTGAGCGAGTTTGCTGTCATATCTTCTTCTTCCTCAGTCGGCTGTTTTTGCGCTGCACCTACATGATGTGCGTATAACTACCTCCTTCTTCTACTGTGCAAAGATTTGCAATAAAAACACAATATATCTAAGTTAACACAAGATACATACATCTACATAAGCACACAAGGCCATCAGTGTGGAGACTGACTCATTTTATATTGTCACGACCCTGGCTCTTAAGGCCTGACAAAACACGGAGACATACGGTTTACACCATATTTCTAGGTTTATTAACCCCAATTTACACAACAACAACCAAACAATTCAATAATGGTGCTTGGTTGGATGCCAGAGAGAGAGCGAGAGACGTCGACGACCAAGTCTTAAATAGCCTTCACCTGGGAGACCGGCCACTTTTGCCCAGGTGCGGCGGAACCCCGCCCACCAGCGACCTGCAGGGAGACAAACACACAGACAGCAAACACACTAGCAGGCCCTGCTGGCGGGAGGGCCGTCACAATATGGTAGTGTTTTTATTCTGATCTCTAATATCCCTGGGTTTTAATCAAGTTCAAGACTTACTGCATTCACAGATTTCATTTGTTTGTTTTTCAACATCAATTTGATTTAAAAGCCTTTTAATAGAAACATGTCATAAATAATTTAACACTTAAGTTTTTGTATCCTGGTTTTATTTTGAAGAGGAGGGATAAGGTGGAGCAAATATTTCCACACCTGTCTGCTCGGTTCCTTTCTAACCCGACACTTTGAGTTAACAACAGTTTGATTTTGATTCCTCTCCACAGCCAGGACCCAAACCAGGACTCCCAGCGTGTGATCCTCTGAAGTTAACTTACATTTTCTTATGTGATTCATTTCCTGTTTGCAGCAAATGAGACACTTGTGTTTACAGATGAATCTCTGCTGATGAGATTTTTCCCATCATTCCCCCCCGTCAGCTTTAGCATGCATGACTCTGTGGGAGAGTCACCATCTGTGTGTGTGAAACAGCTATTTTTATCACAAGTCAAGGACTGAATCTTCTTGAAACATGCAGAGTTATGGCACCGTTTCCACTGACATGAACGGTGAAACAACATTTTTTTTTCTTCTTACAGCTGTTTACCATTAGGCTAAATTAAGAATATTTTCTTGCATATATTCTCAGTGCACGCTCCTGCTGCATGGGATTAACTATTTAATAACGTGGAGATAAATTTGACCAGAGGACAGGTCAGGAATGAACTGGGGCGAGATGATTCTGCTTGTTTCTTACATAAGGCCAGTATAATGCATTGAATAGCGGCACATTCGTGGAGAAAGGATGTATATTTGAGTCATTAGGTAATAATAACTTGGGCTATATAGATGATGCACAAAGGCAGGGTCAGAGTAGGTTTTTAAAAGCCTGGAAATGCATTAACATAAGCTTAATTTAAAACCATATGTGAAAGAAATCCCGAGCCAATAAGCACCTAATCTATGGACAGCGCAGAGTGGGTGCTAATCTGTTAAGCACAAACCAAGATAGTCAAATCTTCCAGAGTAATTGGCATGCTTTTGCATCCATGTCAGAATTTACTACCCTTTCATTATTTATGGTAATTTTTTCCTTTTTCTGCGTTTTGAGTTACGTAAGGTTTCCCTTTCAGGCAGAAGCAGTGCAGTTTTTTCATCAGTGTGTGCACACTGCTGTGGATAAGCTCTCTTACTGCGCGATTATTCACCTCTTTGTATGTCATCCAGCTGAGGCTCTTAGTCACACACAAGCAACGCAGCCATGCAGCTTCCTCTTATGCGTACAAACACAACTCTCTGCCTCCCTGTCTCACACACACACACACATCGTTTCTCCCTCCTCTCTGCTGTCTTCCTCTCTGTTCTGCATCCAGCCACGCATGCAAACGCACTTACTATAAGGATGGCATACACACACACACACACACACACACACACACACACACACAAACGCATACACTCAGCCTGCCAGGCTTGCGAGCATCAAGGCCTAATCTAGGTCACAGCATAAGCCCAGAGGTATCCTGGTCTCTACAACACACACGCACGCACACACACACACACACTTACATTTACGCATGGTTTTTTGCATATAAAATCCATTTTGACTCGACTAATTTTCTCTTAAATTAACCATGAAGGGATTTTCATTTTGACAACAGACACACCTCACTTCCCACTCAGAAGACTTTAATAAAGCCAATGCATTTCACATTTTCCAAAAACCTCGTCCCCGTTTCATCTCCTCCCTCTCCTCTTCCAAATAACCTAATTTGTAACGGCTCTCATGATTGTCACAAGGCCATCGTTTCCATGATTAAGTGCACTCTGGTGATCTCTCTGCAGCAGATCACTGAATCAACATCCATTTAAGCAACACTTGAAGCGAGCACTGAAGCCTGAACTGAATCGATTATTTCGTGTGCGATCTGCTCACATAAAGACACATACGTTCCTTTGCATTCTGCTGCATTTTTTGTGCATCGTTGCTGCAGAAGCACCATAGGATCCCTTTGATCTGACTTCGCCTGACAGCGTACCATCCGAGATGCGACCGTGTGTCACAGCACAGAAATAGAGGAGCTTATTTCTTTACATCAGTCTCTCCAGCCTTCTATAAATATTCCAAAGCTCTCTGTTCTCTCTCTTTTTCCTTTTTCTTCCGTCTTGCTGCTTTCTCTGTTCTCCCCCTCCCTCTCCCTCTCTTCCCCCCCCTCTCTCTGTTTGTCCATTTTTTCCTACACACTCTCAGCCTCCCACATCTTCCTTTTTTCCCTCTGCTCTTGTCGTATAATGTGGAAAAATGTGCCTCTGTTCTGTCTAGAAAGAGGCAGAACAAAAACAACTGTGCTTGTACGGTTTGTTTTCATTTCCCTCTTCAGTAGGCAGACATAAAAATAACATCTATCTTCCTGTTCTTACTTTTCTATCCTACAAATGCACACCAATCGAGTACAGTTTGAATGTTAAAAACAGCCTTTAATCACAGCTACAATTGCCCTGATTTGAAAATAGGGAGAAAAAGAGGGCAAGCAGATTTTCATCCAATGCCTCTGTCACTTCGATGCTGCTGCTCCCAAAATGTGAGCGCACAGTGCCGTCCTCTCTAACCTATCAGTGTGGGAAGTAAGCGTGCCACCTATGAAGTCAGCAGTCCCCAACCCCCACCCTGAACACATGTTCAACATCCTCTGGGCACAGGCTGAGCACAGCACTGAGACACAGCTGAGAATTGGAGAGAGAGAGGGAGAGAGAGAGAGCAGTGAAGTGGAAATATGGGTGAGCATCAGAGAAAGACAGAAATAGAGCAATAAAGGAGTGAATTAGGCAGAGTCAGAGAGAGGAAGAGGAGGAGGAGGAGAGTGAGGCGGTGATGCTTCGTGCAGACTGGGTTGTTTTCTCGTGAGCTCTCGTCGAGTGTGGATGTGAGAATCTCGTGGATTTGAGCCTCATTGGAATTCATTGCATCTGGATTTGAAGCAGCTGCACTCTGAGGATGTGTCCAAGGCTGAATGTTTGGATCCATGTGGGCCTGTGACGTCTGCACCCTCCTCAGTGGTTACCTTCTTCTTCTTCTTCTTCTCCTCCCCCATAAGGATGTCTCCGTCAGCTCTGACCCAGATTGTGGAGTGGTGGCTCCTCGCCGTGCTCTGCTCCTCCTCGGGTGGTCTGTGAACGCGATGCTGTGGCCGGGGCATGCTCTTCACCTCGAACGGGAGAGCTCAGCCTGCTGACATCTGTCTCCGTGGTTACACACAGCACCGAGAAGGGTAAGGATGCACTGCTCTGACCTGCACGCTCAAAATGTCAAGCCGACCGGGGGGGTTTGTGTGTGTGTGCGTGTGTGTGCACGTGCCTATGTGCTTTCTGCATACATTACAATCCACTACCACTATGCAGACCTATTACTCACAAACGTGCTTCTCTTCTTAGCATGAATGTATTTTCTTTTCAGAGACAGTGCCATATTGTGGCTGCGATGGTGAACTGTGTTTGCGTGCACAATGCAGAATATCCTCATGTTTAATGTATGACCGGGGAGATATCATGGTCAGCAACAAGTCACTGCGCTTCCCCCAAAGTGCTGAGGAAAGTAGGTTAAGGATGACACAGGCAGAGAAGTCCTGAATGAAAAATTGATAATGTTCTTTTGGTTTCTGGAAGCTTTTGGCTTCTTTCTGCATGAAGGGAAATCGAACATGCATGGGAGGAAATGTGTTTTTTCATACTAGAGGAGAAAAAGGGATTATGGTCAGAGTTTGGATGGATCCCAGCTGAGCCAATCCCTTCAGAAGTTGCCAAAGAAATGTGTTTTAAAACAGTACAATCTCCTTATATTTTAATGATTGATAGCATGTTCATGTACCAAAGCTGAAAACAAAGGACAGAGCTCAGTCATATTTGAACCAAAAGCTGCCACGAGTGAAAGAAAGAGACCCCTGTCTACATCGCAATATGTTTGCAGGAGTTGGATGATATTTCCTAATATTGGGTGCCTTGGACTTGTGTCTTTGTTGCTATGTGGTATCTTGTTTACCTTAGTTCATGATTCTGGTATGGTGACAACCCTAGTCTCCTCCTCCTCCTCTCTGTGGTCACTACAGTTCAGTTAAGGTCAGCAAAGGTTAATTTAATTGAATGAAACGTCCTTAAACAAGTCAATAAGACCCATCACAGATCAGCACGACTTCTAAGACAAAGCAAAGACGTGGGAGTGGATTTACTAAAGGTCAGAGAGTTTGCTAACCCGCTGACCTTCCTCCGTCTGACCTCCGTCTGACATCCGTCTGACCTCCGTCTGACATCCGTCTGACCTCCGTCTGACCTCTAAGCAAAGCGCAAAACTGTCACATTTCATTCAGTAATACACGTCGTATAAAGGTGAGTCTAAAGGTGAGGGCAAGACTCTTACTCTGACTCTACTTACAATTCGATGTTACGTTTCTCTCCTTTGTTGCTGATAACGGAGCTTGAGAGAGACTCAATGGGTTAATTAAGATCAATGTAAATTTATCAGAGTGGATTATAAATGAAGGAAGTTGTTTCATGAGTATCGCTCATGATGTCGTGAGTATTTTTTCAGCCTTGGGTCATGAGATGCTGTAACAGAAATAGTTTGGACGACGTGTTGCAGACGTCAGTGTTCACGTCACATTGAAAAAAACAGAAAAATCATACTGCGCTCTTTGAATATGATATTGGAGCAGAAACTGTTGTTACTATACTGCATCTTGTCCCTACGAAAACTGAGACAACAACGTGTTTGAGCCAGGAAGCTCCACTGAATCAAAACCAAGTCACGTGCATAATATTAATAAAACAGTGGGTCTGTAGTCTGCAGAATAAAACGGTGAATGTTTGCTTCATAAGCACTCAAAAAACAGCTCATCAAGTTCAAGTGCCTCGCTTTTATTCCACTGTACGCAGGCTGTGAGACGTTAGCTGACGAGATCAGTCATCCTTGTGTGATTGGTTTCTCTTATATCACTTACAGGTTTGGTTGTGGGTTTGTGGAAATGGAACACTGTCACACATTAGACCCTTTAAATGATTTCTTATATATGAATACTGTTGATAAGATGATCTTGGCATTGGGATAGTTGTTGCTCATCAGTCTTCACTGGATCACGTAAGAATCCCAAAGTGTTTATAGCTTCACTGATCTGTTTCACACAAGGACGGCAGCAGGATGCCATCGAGTTGTTATGTTGAATTATTCCTGGTCTGTCCTTCAGGGCGTTTGTTGTGTCGTGTTCATCATTGAGTAAAGTAGCCTCAGTGTAAATGTCTGCTTAGGTAGGTTTAGAGAATTTTACGTGCTGAACGTCATCTTCTTCGCACGTCATGCAAATGTGTAATTTTTCGTAGTATCTTATGTCTCATGTCCCAATAATCCTCACAACCTTCATCACATTTTGCTAAACAAAAACAAAATACTAAAGCAATACTGATCAAAAACTACTCCAGATCATACAGTGACTTAATATCTCTCCGCAGTTTAAACTTTAAACGTTATTTAGTTTCTGTGCTACAGTAAGCTGGTTTACAGTCTCACCTCTGCGTCATTATGTCACGCTTTCTTCCACATGTAACAACTCAAAGTGATCGTCACAGCAAACGACAATGTGGTAAAAGCGTCAACAGGTATTAATTGTCGGTGTAGGTGTGTGTGTGCTGAAGACACTTGAAGAGAGAACATAACCAACGTAATTGTGACAGTGTAGTAGGAATGTGTCCATATATTTCAGTATTTTGTGATTCTGTAAGCAGTGCTACGGTAGTGTGAGACACTTTTACAAAGCTTGAGAGAAATAAACATTTTACATTAAATAAAACCTTTTAAAGAGGGAAAGATCCTGCACACTACTCTTGCTAAGCATCACCAATTCATGAGAAAAAATCACAACCTTTCGGTCCCTCTGAACCTTTGTGAAATGACATAAGAAAACACTTTTACCAAGCCTCCACGGACAGTTTTTGCAAGATGTGAAACCCTTTTTTACGAACGCAGAGACAAATTTACAAGTGGCAGAACGCTTTAATGGACGTGATTGAGTGAGAAATAAAAAACTTGAATTCCAGAGACCGTCCACACGAAAGGCAAAATCAAGTTTACAGTCTTCGTGTGGGTCCCACAAAATGGACCAAACATAATTTGGTATAAAACGTTCCACACATAGACTGTAAATATTAATGGACGAAGCCTGAGTGACGTCACCCATCTGTTCCTACAGGGGGCTCCGGAGGCTCATCGGCAGCAGCCCCCATGCTGGAAATCCTGTCTCAACCTAACTTTCAGTCAACCTAACAACAGGCTGAGAGCTGGAGCTGAGGCGGGTTTTAAGCCTCTTGACAAAATGTTACATCCCGCCCACCTGTCAATCATGTCAGCTACGCACCTAACTATGGATAACACGTATCGTTTTCAAATCTTTTTTGCATTTCAGCATTGGCTTCATTTTTCAAGACCGGAGGTTGCCGCTTGGTTCCAAACAGGCTTTCCGCCAAAACAAACTAATCGCCCACTCACTCAATCACTTCCGGGTCACTTCCAGCATTTGGTACATTCCCTTTCCGACAGGATTCTGTGGTTTGTAAATCTGTCTGAGTGCTCATAAAAGTGTTTCACATCTTGTAATAACGTTTTCTGAAATGTAAATTTGTTCTGTCCTTGGGAAAAGTGTTTGTCTCAGGCGTTGTAAAAGTGACTCACACTTTGTAATTTTGGTTTGCACTTCTCAGCCACCGTACAATGGGTTACATTTCTATCTTTTGATCCAATTTGAGGAAACATTGACAGTTTAAATAACACACCTTGTGCATGCATCATGTCTATAATATCGTATTGTAAAATCCTGAGAAACACGTATCCATGCACTAAGAACATTTGTGTTAATCACAGATACTTGAATGTCAAACACCATGGCACTTTTTATCATTAATGAAATGAATTAACATTTTCTACATTAGCATTCAAATAAAACTTTGCATGAAACAATAATAAATCATGTTTTGTTGTTATACACAGTATGCTATCACAAAACGTCACATGGCGATTCTTGAGTGTGTCAACACAGAGTACTCGTGCTGCTGTAGCTCAACAGAAAGCTGCCGCAGAAAGGGTTAACAGCTGAAGTGTCTCAGCAGAGAGCCGAGGCAAATGTGACAGCTGACAATTTTAATGAATAAATAAAAGTGAACAACTCGGCCCTGTCCCTCATGGCAACAGAATCCGACCTGTCACTTTACGGTGATCGCTCCACTGACATGACAATCAGTTAGGAAGTACGAGTTTGTTCATTCTCCTCCGTCCAACCTCACTTACCTCCTCAACATACTGTGATACTCAGGAGAAGATTGCCTCGTTCAATAGGAAAAGACCCCTTGAAGGTTTTTATCGTAGTGACACGGCTGACCTGACCTCGATGTTTGGGAAAAAAAGCCTTTACACAGGAGAGGAAGTACAGTAGCTCAGGGCGAGGGGGATAACCATTGTCTGCTGCTGTATCTCCTCCACGTTTGGTGCACTCAAGCAGATAGTCTAATGCATACGATTGGGAGACCGGATGATAGCATTGTGCAGCAGCATAAAAGGGGTCAGCAGTAGCCTAAAGGTTAAAGAAATGCTTGGACAGTGGGGGGGGTTAATGCTCCATACTGGTCAGGAAAACATGGTTAAGAAGTGAGTAATGCTCACTTTCAGATGTCTTTGTATTGAAGTCTAAAGACCTGCTGTAATCAATATGTTTAAATCGCCTTATGCCACAGATTTTGTTGGGTGCATTTTTACTTTCTACTAGCTTTTTTAGGATTCACTCTAACTTCAATGCAGCAATAACGCAAAGACAAATTCAGTACATATGTAAACCTACTTAGAAATTCTGATTAGTACTGTAAGACATATAAGATTAAGAACTAAGCCTCTTTAAAGAATATAAAATTAGGTCCTTATTTGGCAAAATTGACTGTAAAACAAAATGAAGTCCACGGTGTGTGTAGAGAAAATACTTTTTTCATGTTTGAACAATGCTGTGCAAAATAAAATGCTGATAACAGAAATAAAATCATTTGGGATTTAATGATTTACAACGTTGGTTCTCAACTGGTGGGTCCGGACCCCAAAGTGGGTCTCGGAGCTGTTTTCAGTGGGTTGTGATTGTGTGCCTTGAGAAAACAAATTGTGTCAAATAGTCTATGGGGCGCTTTTTAAACATGTTTGTTTAGGTCCCGCTCTTTTTTTATGCCACATTTTGTTTGAGGTCCAAACTGAACCGTTTCTCATTTAATCCTACAATTTTCAATACAATATTCAAAAATTTGGGTGGCGATTTCTAATGAAGGAGTTGTTGGTGGGTCCTGAGGCTAGACCAGTTGTGAACCACTGGTTCAGAGTTTTATCCTACTTTTATGTTCAGTAATCTAACTGCTCTTACCAGACAAAAAAACCCATTAAGTGTTCCCTAAAAGCGTAGAAAACAGGAATAGATTTAGCATGAATTTTGTTACGTACAAGATCTGTTTTATCTCTAAACTTTCGGTTTATTTCCAAGTCTTCACAAGATAGTTTAACTTTACTCTATGCTTTTGTTTATGTTCAAACATGAGTCTTAATGTACTCAATAAGTCTTCCTATTGTGTCATATTAGTATTTTTAACGTTTGTCAGGTGTGTATGCCTTATTAGAGTATTAACATGATCAAGAATAAAAAGGGATTCAACCATATTATTTGATTTGGTTTGTACCTTTTGTCTCTGGATGGTTGATTGGTGACGTTGCAGAGAGGGCTGCCATCTTTGTTTTCATACCAACAGGTGTGTTTGTGCTTTGTTACCACTTGAGAAAAAACATGACTGAGGACAACAGGCCTGAGTTAATTAGAATGAAATATAAGCTGTAGGATAAACAAAGTTTGATGTGCCATATGAGGGTGCAGCATTGAACGAGTAGATCTAAATTAATCTGATTATTATCAGCGGCGTCTGATGTACTTGGTAGTATTTGTCACAGGCACTATGGAGAGGTTTTTTACCCTCCTGTAGCTCATTGCTTTGGTGTGAAGGTATATACATTTTCAGAACGGTCTTATAATTTTCCTTAGTAAAGTAGCTTAGAAATCCACAGTATGCTACCAGTCATAGCAGAGGAGCATAGTGACCACCTGGTGCAGAAAAGGGACCAATCAGGAGCTGTAAAGGTTTGCATTTATGCATCTGGTCGGTTGGCCAGAAAATCTATACCAGATAAATATGCTCTGTGCCTGCTTGTTATGTAAACAGTTGTTTGTTAGCATATTAGCTACCTACTTTAACAACGTCTTTAGCAGCTGGTGATATGTGTCTCGATATCTGATGTTTTAAAGGTTTGGTGGAAAAAAAAGATGAATACAACAAAAGAGATTGTGATTGTTGGTTTCTGTCTCTATGTTGCTGCACGTGGCAGCACATTTGCCAAGGTTTGTAATGCTCTCATTAATTCATTACTGAGCATGCTGCCTTGTGTTAAGCCAATAGACTGTATATAAACATGGATGGAATCTCAGTGACTTAATCCATTGGTTTCTCAAGGGGACTAGAGGTCTGTTGATGTCGATACTCAAAATACTGTCTCAGCTCACCGCTCTGGGAGGTGGAGTTAGTGTGCATGGTGTTTCATTAGAAAGCCACACCAACAGCTACTCGTCTGGCATGCACACTAGTGTTATGAGCCATTCTGGAGATCCATGTGCACAGCGGTTGTTGTTGTCTGAACTCTGAACTTTTTTTTAAAACCAATAAGAGAAATCATTTTGTTTTCAGTGGATCTTTCTCGTGTTCATGTGGCCTTTGATTAAGCCCATGTGTAGTAGAGTCTATATGCTGCAAACATGTTTATTTCTGCTGTAAAATGAAGCATCTTCATATAGGACCCAGTGGCGATTTTAGAGTCAAGGCCCCAGGCAAACATTTATTGGGGGCCCCACCAAACACCATTATATCTGCCAGTGTCCCGACGCTCTTCCTCTTTCTTTTTCACTCCCAGTCAGATAATTCCTCTTCATTTTCCTTCAGTGGTTTAATTGTAATGAAGGAATAATACATTAGATGCTAAGCAGGGCAACGAGAGTGAGTGCTGTCAAATGGGGCCCTATTAGGGAGATTTCCTACTGTCATTGCAAAATTTGCACATTTCGAGCTACTGATGCGGTTTTACGTTTGTCAGCATTGCGGGGTCCTTACTGGTCTGGGGCCCCAAGCAGTTGCCCGCCTTGCCTGTTGACAACTGACCAATGAGGATTCCTTGGCTTTGGTTGCCAACCTCAAGTGGACCCTCGAGGAAATACAATTTTTTGGACTTCTGTCTTGGCTTCATTTTTCCACACCAAGGTTGCTTCTTGGTTTGAACCTTTGCACTTTGCAAGACTGTCTAACAACAACTGTTTCACCATTTTGACAGCAGATATCCATAGATGCTGATCAGTAGCTTGAAAATTATAACATATATTATCAGGAATTTTGACACGTCTCAGTATGAAAGGTTCAGGTGTAAATAATGAAATGAATCTTGGCTGTATTCCAGTGAAGTGCTCTACTTTCAGGCTCCTGCTGTTATGCTTGCTGCTTGTTACACTTTCAAGGCTATTAGGACAGTTTAATAAAACACAGTCAGTTATGGTTAATGTAATGAGTCACACCTGTGCTTTGTTTACTATGAAACAAATACTGTCTTTTGTTGTTGTTTTTTTACCACTTAGGAAAGAAAGTATGTCACTACTAGTCCATAGACACCTTTCCGTCATAAGCCATGTTACTACGGGAAGGTAACATTGAAAAAGGTCGCCAATCTACACATCCAGGAAACATGGACAAAAAGGCATTTGTTGGTGCGTGTTCTAGCTCTATAACCTGCCAGCATCAAAAAAAGGTTGACTGATTAACAATCTGTTATTGGCTGAGGTTCCCCACGTTATTACTTTCTTCTGATTGGCCAGCTCTCTGGAAGCTTTCTGTGGGGCAGAAGGCTGCAGGGCTGCCAGGGGAGGGCTCCTCTTCAGTGCTGGGAGTAGAGACCCCTAGTATTTAAAGTGGGTACTGCGGTCTAAATTCTAAACACTGGAGAGAGCTGTGTCCCCCCCGCCCCCTCCTCCCTTGATGCTAACGCAGGTTGCCATGTCACTAACACTGAAGCTTCAGTGTTTAGCCAGCTCTACATCATCATCCATCTAGATAGATAGATAGATAGATAGATAGATAGATAGATAGATAGATAGATAGATAGATAGATAGATAGATAGATAGATAGATAGATAGATAGATAGATAGATAGATAGATAGATAGATAGATAGATAGATAGATAGATAGATAGATAGATAGATAGATACTTTATTGATCCCGAGGGAAATTCAAGGCATCCAGTAGCAGTATACAAACATGCAAGACACATAGCAATTGTTACATAAACACCCCCTGTCCCCCCTCCCATACATATATTACCCGACAACAAAGATTTAAGGAGCCCCTATATATAAGAATACAAAATTAAAATTAAAATTAAACCTGTGCAATTGTAAATAGACCTATACAACTTATATAATGGAATGTACAAAACCTGTGCAGGAATAGGAATATATGTGCAATTTAAAAGAAACCTATAAACAGTTAAAGAGCATCTGTAATTAGACCTGTACATAAGAGATGATGGTTTGACGTTTGGCTGGCAAACCAAGGGGCGTCCAAAACAGCCATGTGGGCGTGCCTTAATACCGCCTACCTTCTCTGGTCCAAACAAATCCAGATCATTTAGGACCAGAATCTAAACTTAGACGGAGGACATACTGGCTTCTGCATTGTTGTCAGAGAAGCCAGCACTTCAACATAGCATGTTTCCTTAATGTCTAATGATATAGTAAGGTCATTTTATGATTTAATTCAGTGGATATCTTACATACTGCTCCTTTAAATTCTGAAGACAACAATATAATACATTTTGTCTTGATTAATATTAGCCTGCACATCATAAGGGTTCAGGATAAGTAAGAGTCAGGGTAGAGCTGAGAGATAGCATCTCTGATTAGCTGAATCATCCCCCTGAATAAAATCAAGTCAAAATTAAGAAACTAAACTGTAATAAATAGCTCCTCATCAAACATTGAACCTGATGTTTCCATAAAAATTTGCCACAGAACCAGATTAGAGAGTGGAAACGACAGAATGGTAACAACATTTCTGTGAGTTTGAACCTTTTCAACATCAAGGAAGCAGAAAAAAATAGCTTTGTGCTAAAAATATCCAAAGACTATTTATGGACTGAAGCAGAGAGGGATGCATCAAATTTCCATGTTTGCCAGACGAATTAAAACCCACTGAAACCCTGGCAGAAGTAGAAAGGGTTTTCAGTTTCACGATGAATAATTTATAAAGTTTATCATGTTGTTTGACATTTTAGTGTTTTATAAACCCCCACAAGCCTTACAGGGTTGAAGGTTTTTCATCAAAGCTCGGTGACCTTGGCCTGTTCCTCACCTCACTGGTTCCTGATAATATGAATGGCTTCGGTTATGGCAATTCTTTGAGGCTGGCTTCACACTAGACCATTTTCAAATCTTAACTGATTTTTGGGGGCTCAGTAGCTCAGTCTGCAGGGACTTGGGTTGGGAACCGGAGGGTTCAAGTACCAGTGCACACCAAGTCTCAAAATTGGTCTGGTAGCTGGAGAGGTTCCAGGTCACTTCCTGAGCACTGCCAAGGTGCCCTTAAGCAAGGCACTGAGCCCCCTCCCCCACCAGCCCAGGAGCGTTCACCCCCCACTCTTACACCTCTCCATTAGTGCATGTCCACAGGATCCTGTTTGTGCATGTATGTGTATTTCAGCCTATGTATGTGTAGCATGTTCAACAACAAAGTGTAAAATTGAATTTCCACTCGCTGGATTAATATGTTTGTGAGCTGAAAAAGTATGCAACATCTGGTTTGTGACGCTTCCCAGTCTAGCCGCTCTCATTGGCTGCTGAGGGTTTTCCGTCAGAGGCAGCCTGATCTGGAATCGTAAATATCTGGGAGGAGTTCAGGGAGGATCTTACTCAATCAGGAGCAGTAAATAATTGTATTGACCGCACATACTTGAGAATTATTTGGACAAATAATCCGTTGCAAATCGCGAACCACGTCCTGCCTCGATCATTTGGGCGTGCGAATTTGGCCTAAAATCATTTAGTGTGTAGTCATCCTTATTCTTTGTTCTCTTTAAGCTTCTTGCATTCTTATCATTCTTCTTGCAAATCAGACTTTAATGGATCCTTGATCATTATTGGCCTTTAGATTGTGAGTCAGATGTTATTACAGATTTTGTGTTTGTTGTTTTGTGATGCTGGTACCCATAATAATAGCGATTGTGTTTTTAGCCATGCTAACAGGGAAGGGGATGTCCTGGAAGTTGTCTTTGATATTTGAGCTCAGACTTTAATATCGCCTACTGGATGGATTACCAAGAAACTTTTACAACCATTTGTGGTTCCCAGAGTTTAAATCCCACTAAACGTTGTAGACCAGCTTGATTTTTGAGTTTTGCACTTGTACAATAAAATACAGAGAACTATCTTCATAATTATTGGATGATATTTCACCATCAGCAGCCATGAACTCCTCATTAGTTATTTATTATTCATTACTTTGAGCTGTCAATACTGAATCCAATCATCTCTAATTTATTAGCAAAGCTCCCTACATTGGTCTGTATTTAATCCTCTCGTGCAACATAACTAATTCAGACTCAATACTTCAGCCGTGCAACACTCTGACTTTATTACACATATTGTTTATATTTCTTATTCATATGCTTTATTTTATTCCTAATTATTTTAAAGAGGACATATTATAGCCCTTTTCCACCTTTTCAAACAGTCCCCTGTGGTCTAAATGAAACATCTGTGCTGTGCTTTGGTCAAAATATAACATGAATCAAGCACCAGAGGAGGTTTGTGACCCTGTATAAACCAGCTCTCTCAGAACGCTCTGTTTTGGTGTGTGTGTCTCTTTAAATGCAATGAGCCCCCCCTGAGTTTTCCCGGTAGACATCACTCCTCTGTAGTGAGAATAAAAATGGCAGACCTGCACAAAGGTTTTGCTCTAGGCTGGGGGTGGAGTCCATGGGTGGAGATACCAGGGGAGGGGAGGTTGTTGTTTTTTACCTGAATCCCACTGTGACATCACAAGGAGAGCAAATTTGAAACAGAGCATTTTTCTCTGTGTTGTAAGACTTATGCAGACCACAAACAAAGGACTGGATGGGTTTATTTCACATTTTGTGGGTCAGTAGACACTCAGGTTACCCAAATAAATGTTCAAAAACACTGTACAAGTGGATTTTCATCATATGTCCCCTTTAAGAGCAACATTGTGTCTGAAGATCCTCCAGAGGATAAATGAATATGTCTGATTGTGATGTCTTAAGTTGTGATTCCTCGGCGACAAAACCAGTGAAGGATCTCATCAACTGGTTCACATATTGGCATCAATGTTTCAGAGATGTTCATGGATCCCTGTTGATAAATTCTACTTACGTCAGTGAGTCCTTGACCTCCCTGAGAGGGTTGACAAATGTAGTTATTATCTCTGCAGCTGTTGGATGATATCCCAGAAAATAATATGTAATTATAGTGATGTGGACCAATTTTTTTATACTTGGTTGTACACCTTTAAATATGGAATAACCATAACTTGATAATTAGTCAATGCTTGCATGGTAGCATGCTAAACTAAGATATTGAATATAGCAACACATTAGCATATTGATATGAACATTTACCCCAAAGTGCCACTGTGCCTACGGACTCAGAAAGCTGCACAGCTGCAGGATCTAACCCTGAATTTACGTCCTTTATCCAGAGATGAAAAGTTTTTCTTCTGTCGTTGTTTTCATGTTTAAGATTTACTCTGATAAAATATAGGCCAATAGCCTAGAGGTTAGTGCATGCACCCCGTGTACAGTACAGAGGCCCTGCCCCAAAGGGTGGTCGTGTCTCCTTAAATCAGCTAACAGCACTCTGCAGAGTCCCGGCCTTCAGTTTAGTACACCTCTGTGTGAGAGCACAAACAGCCCATAACAGTGAGAGAGGACAGAAAGGAAAATATAAAGTAACTCTGTTGGAGGTGTTTTAGTGTACAAAGAGAAGGACTAAAAGTAACCAGAACAGAAAGTCATTAAAGATAAGACAAACATTTGATGCCTTTATTGTAGAGATGGGAAAGTGGATAGAGTCGGAGATCAGAGTGTGGGGAATGACATGCGAGAAAGGAGCCACAGCTTTGATTTCCCCGTGTTGAACGTTGCAGTCAGCCAGCCTGCCCGTCTATCAGCAGGATGTGATTTGGGGGTAGAAGTATGTATTCATTTAATACCCAGGGGGCAAAATCTGAGTGGCGTCGTGTCCTAATTCACTCCAACATCAATGCCGGAGGCTGAACCGCTGCCTTGATTATACCAATTTAGCCTCCCACCCACCCAAAGGAAGACATGTAATTACCCTGTTTACACTGCAGTGCTGCACCTCGCTGAGACGTCCACCAGTAAACACACTCACATTTGTTTTTCTTCTGCATTCAAGTCGTTATCATCTGAGCTTAAAATGTCCGACTGTTTCTGTGACGCTGATGTAGAGAAACATTACCTGCTCTCACAGTACGTGAGGATATTAAGAGGCTGTTTATTAGACTCTAATATGGACTGGATAATGTCCATATAGGGTACATTATCATTACAGTACCAGAGCTAAATGTTTAGATGATGCAGGTAAACATGTTTAGACTGCAAACAAATCAAAAATAGCTCTAAAGACATTTACTGTATTTCTTTATAGCTAACCTAAATATGTTTAGAAGATAATAAAACTCTGATAGCCAGCTAATTTAAACCTTTAATTACACGTTTTCCCTTTCTATCACTTAATAATTCATCATTTCTACATGTTGTAGGACATGTCTGAAGAGGTTGCATTTGTTTCTGTTAGAGTTCAATTTACAGCAACTTGCAGAAAAATGTTGCAAATACCAACGAGACAACATTTTTATCGCTCGCCACAAAAACATAGATGTGAAATTAAAGAAAAAACATGTTTGTTAACATATTTGCTTTATATTAAAGTCTATTCAACAGCTTCTACATACTGTTCATCGACCAAGATGAGACCAGATGTTCAACATTTCAGGTGTTGGCTTATTTCTGTGAGTGAGAAGAGATGATTCATCTTTAGACCTGTCGGGGCGCCGGTAGCGTAGTGGTACATGCGCACGCCCCATGTGCGGAGGCTGTTGTACTCATAGTGAGTGGCCCGGGTTTGAATCCGACATGTGGCTTCTTTCCCGCATGTCATTCCCCTCTCTCCCTCTCTCTCTCCCCGATCTGACTCTATCCACTGTCCTGTCTCTAAATAAAGGCATAAAAAGCCTAAAATCTCAGTCTTAAAATGTGGTTAGCAAAGTGATAATAGCAATAATAATAATAATACATTAGACTTGTATAGTGCTTTTCTGAATACTCAAAGACGCTTAACAAAGAACAACAAAACCAAACAATGAAGAGATAATCTAAGGGAAGAAGGATGAGGACAGAGTCTGTTAGTGGTTGTAGGCGATGTTAAAGAGTTTTTAGGGATTTCTTGAAGGTGGAGAATAAGGGGGAGTCTCTAATGTTTTTTGGGAGTGAGTCCAAAAAGGTGGGAGAGGCAATAGAGAAGGCCCTGTCCCCCCAGGACTGATGGTTAGTCCTGCAGGGGTGGGGGGCAGGAGGTTAGCTTAGCGTAAAAAATACATCTAAACTAACTAAAGGCCTTTCTCAGTTGATGTTCTTACAAAAAAAAAATCACCTGAAGATTTTGTAATGTCTTGTGAAGCATTGAGTAAGCATGCAAACGTGCTGAATTTTTGTTTGTCCTGCACCCATGTGATGTGTGAAACACCTCCCTCCTATTGAAAGAATGCAGCTACTATCACCCGTAGAGCTGAAGTGTCCGTGGCTGCTGCCTGTGTGGCTGGATATGGTCAGCAGGAAGTTCTTAGTGTTGATCTGTATGGTGCAAACCTTGAAACTTCAGTTTGCAGAGACTCTTCAAAATGTGCTGAATTACTGAGCTCAACTGTTGTTCAGCAAGAAATAAGTTCAGCATGGAGCTTCCTGGTATTTGTCCCCGTTGCTGTTATGTGGAAAATATTGAGACACAACTTGTTTTAGAGATTCTCGGCTTTCAAGTCAATTGCAGTGTTGTTAGCTTGAAAGTAAGTAAAATCTGCTAGATATTGTTTTATGTGTGAATCTATTATGCTGAATATGCACTGTAAAGGCCCAGCGACAAGAGTGGACAATTAATCAGCTATCACGGGATGATGATATATGCCTCTGGGAGTGATGGCCAACTTTTCAGTGCTTCACGTGTCGCCAGCAGTTAGAAATAAAAAACTTGTCACCAAGACTTCCTTCTCTGCGTGCTGCATTGTTTACAGACGGACTAGCAACCTCGCACAGCAAGAATGAAGTTGAAGTTGAAAGACTGTAGCTGAGAACAGATTTTTAGCTGCGCTTACTTTTAGATATCTATTTATAGCGATTTATAAAAGCTAAATTGTTGTTAGTTTACGGCTGATTGGTCCCTCTGTTGCATTTTGGCCAAAATGTTCTGCCTCTTTTGCTCCCCACACGGACTATTTTCCTGCAGATATAGATAAAGCCCGTGCACCTTCAGGTTCAGCCTGTTCGTGCAGAATCTTTAAATTAATATTGTTTTCCACCAATCTACCAGTGATGTTTGAAGGCTCAGTAAGCAGATGTTTTCAGCAAAAACAACAACTTTAACACCTGAAACTCGGCACCAGACAGCATGCAGTGTTTAAGTGTTTTTTAAGTTAAGAACTTTATTTCTTTTTCATACACTGCAATAACTCAAATCTTATCAAGGGGATTTGGCTAATATCTCGTTGAAAATATTGAATTATACAGAATATGAGCAGCAATCACCTCACCAGAGCAGATAAACATCTTATTTTATGGTATAACAAAAAAAGCCCTGTAATGCTTGTACTATAAGTAAGAATAGCTGATGCAGCCAATGAAGCAAGCAACATTTATTTAAATTTCTTGAAACAAGATATTGATCTCATTTCAAAAAACGTAAGTAAATTGTTCTGCATTGGCAGATAATTTAACTCATGACAAGTGATTCAGGAGGCAACTTTTACTTTTTACATCTCGATATAAGATGTTTATCTGGACTTGTCTGGTGCATTTGGCTTATATTAAAGGAAGAATATGAAACTTTTTGATCCAGTAGATGTCACTCTTGAGCACCAGCACTAAACCAAAACAAACTGCTGTTTGGCGACACCTCCGCTATTCTGAAGCCTCCGCTCTCCTCCAGCGGCACACCTCCAACCCCTCTCCACTCGTGTTCACACGAAGGAGTTATGAATTAGAACGCACCATCATTAAGCACCATTTAGCACAAGTGGCGGTGAAAATTGTTCTTTGCTCGATTCGCAATTGCCTGTGTCCAGCAATGTTGCGTTAGCAGGCTAATGTTAGCACACTTAAGTTAACTAGTAGTTTCATATTGCACATAAATTGATACGAAATGACCGTGATCTAAACACACTTACATGACATCCAAATAAGCAGTGAGAATGTTATTCTTCTTTTCTCCTTGACTAAAACAGCTTTATACTCAAGGCCGTCCCGTCCATGTAAACATGATGTAAACATGGCTCTGACAACAGTACAGCTGACGGGAGTCACCCTTCTCACTCATTGTAGACAGTCACGACTCAGAGAGATATTTACACAGGATATAATGTTGCACGTTCTTCCTTTAAGTGTAACGGGATGTTATGACAGCCCACACTGTTTTGTCATTTAGTTTAAATCTGAATCAAGACTCAAAAAGTGAAGGCTGTGCTTAACTATAATTGTATAACTTTGTACCTTTACTTAATTACACTTACACTTAATCAAATACATTCATGTGACAGCATGCAGTCTTTGACACATCATCGAGTAAAGACGAGCATTTGCACATTTTAGTGTTTGATCTTCTCGAGTTCTTCGACGCTGACTTCATGTCGTTGATCATTTTTTGAGACAATAGTTTCATTTTCTAAATACTTGTTTATTCACTCGTTAAATCTTTTATATCTCCAACTCTTTTGTGAGAGGACGTCTTTAATTCACGGACTGAAATGTGTAATTGAGCAAGCACAAACCGCCCGCTGTTTGTAACTGATAAATGAACACACTGGTGAGATCTCCCTTTGTCACTGTGTGCTGAGAAGAAGGGAGACCGTTCAGTGTCAGTGGGCTCTTAATACAGAGCATTCAGGGGCGTGTCCAGAGGGGTGGCCAAGGGTGACACGGGCCACCCTTGAAATCTGATTGGCCATCCCAGGAGCCACCCCAAAAATCTTATGCTGCATTCATGTGCTCCTCGGATGGTCCCAATGTCCGAGTTGTGAAATCGTTCTTCTGACTTCAGTGTGTTCTCGTGTTTTCAGTTCAGAAAGTCAGAATGTTGTAACAACAGCAAAAAACAACGTTGATGCCACGAAGAAGATTCGTGAATGTCTCTGTTACAAGTTATATTTGAGCAAAAAGTTGATGTGCAATACGTGAATTAATAAAAAGTATGAAAACATATTTTGCCCCCCATGTGACGACGATTCTGACGTCAAGTCGGCAAATCGAGCACCTAATTCTTTGCGGAGTTTCCGAGTTGTCGCACCGACTTCAAGAGGCGTTCAAGTGCATTTTACGACTCAGGAAGTCGTTTTTCTGAAGTTGTTGTCCGACTCCACATGAATGCACCTTCAAACTGTGATTGGCTCTTAGCCTGGTCTGGCTAGACAGTGTGCAGGAGTGTTTGTGTCATTAATGAGTTAAGCTAATAGGATATATATGTTTCCATTATCTTGTGTAATAAAGCAGGGTTAGGGTTGTGTGTGTGTGTGTGTGTGTGTGTGTGTGTGTGTGTGTGTGTGTGTGTGTGTGTGTGTGTGTGTGTGTGTGTGTGTGTGTGTGTGTGTGTGTGTGTGTGTGTGTGTGTGTGTGTGTGTGTGTGTGTGTGTGTGTGTGTGTGTGTGTGTGTGTGTGTGTGTGTCAAACTTCAGGCCACCCCTACATAACTCAGTGACCCGGTTGGTCCACCACAGTCAAAAAGTCTGGACACGCCCCTGTGAGCATTCACAGTACACTGTTGTACTGAAGTATTTAATGCATTCTGTGTATTTGTTTACTGACATTTTCAAACATCCAAAGATGGAATAGAAGATATGAATCTGTAGAAACATCATGTTGTGACTGTCTCATGTCCACATCAAACTTTTAGTCCCATGCTTAGGTGGGAAGGTCTTGATGCGTATCCAAAACAAAACAAATGTCCAAAAAGAAATAACTTTCAGTGATGTTCCCGTTTGTTGTAAAGTAAAGAAGCAGATTCAAATGTACCCTAATGATGATGTAAAATGATGAAAAAATTCCAGATTGTTCGATGCGTTTGCTGAGATTATGTTTTATTTACATTTATGTTTACGGAAAGAACCGTGTGCTCCCACCCCCGATGTCAACTAACTTCCTGTTCACAAGTGTCCCCATAAACACCCGATCATACCACCTGAACAATTAACATGACCTGACCCTTTATCACCATCAATAAGCATGTAAACCAAACTATTACACAATGACAATCAATGACATACTTGGCTCCGACACATCGTCACTACTAGTTTGAAAGGTTTCACGTCTAAATGAGAGATCAGCTGTTTGAGTGATGAGACCCTTTATGTTTTAACAGCACAAATACAAACATACGAGGTCTTATTACAAAAAGCAGGGACATTTTTCAGTCAGGATTTCACACTTGCACATGAATCTTACCGAAAGAAACACAAAGTAAAACCTTTACAACATTTGAAGTAAGACTAGTCAGTTATTACGTCTGAGGAACTGGACCTTTAGAGTGGATCTTTTTTGTTTTGTATGATGATAACCTCTTTTTCCAAAAAGAGCAGTTGTTGTTTTTTGTTAGGGGAAGGTCACATGACTCATTCAAAAGTACCACGTGTGACTCAGCAGACTCAACGAGCAGCATTAATGTGATGTGTAACACGACTGCTGGCTGCAGGCTTCTGCAGTTCCTCTCTTCTCTGTCTCTATCACAGTGTGGCTGAAATGAGAACAGACACAAATGAACACAGAAACGTTTTGCGTGAGGCAGGTGATCAATGAAAAAAAGAAAAAGGAAAAGGCAGATTGAGGAAACTGAATCAAGAGCTCCATCTGCTGGCCAAACCGAGAAACAAGGTTGTGCTTAAATAGGAGCCAGCTCTGAAAAATGCATCTTATGATTTTTATGTTTTGAGTCAAGTCTGTTTGGTTTGTAGATTATGAAATGTGTAAAACAACACGTAGTTAGGCCTTTATATTGATATACAGCACGTATAACCACTTCTCTTTATTATATCATTTAAATCTACCAAGAAAATCAGATGCATACTTTTATAACCTTACAAATGCATGGAAATGTGTTTGTTTGTTTCGTTTTGTGACAGAATTTGTCAAGCCGCCCTTTAAATTAGTTGAATGTGTGAGTTGAAGGACAAATCATCAGGTTTCGAACAGCGGTGCTCGAGGCCAGGATGATGCTACCTTAAGACTCTGTAAGGTTTTTAGTAAAGTTTCCAAGAGGAGCTCAGAGACACGATCACTTTGATCCATTATGGATGCATTCAGGTACATATTTTATATTTCAAAGTTAATGGTATGTTTCTTATTTCCTATTTCTCTATATACAGTAACACTTTAAATTCAGGTCACAATATTCACCATTAACTAGTAGCTTTTTAGCATGCTGGCTGCTTATTATTAGTCATTATTTAGAGCTTATTAGTATCTTACTCTACATGACCAGAGTCTGTAGCTAACAGGCCATTAACCGAGAGTTTGTCCTCCTCATTCCTGTTTATTGATAGTAAGTCAGGAAGTTGGTGAACATGAATTATGATTTTAATATGATTTGCTCAGTGTGGCCCTTTATAAGGTAGAAGTAAACAAATCATATGAAGATCATAATTCATGTTCCTAACTTACTATCATAAGTACTTTTAGTTAATGACCTGTTAGCTAACCAAAAAGTGGCAGAAAACACAATGAGACTTTAGCAACAATGACGTGTTTCAGTGTTTAAGTAACAAGCTTCCTCCGCAGATGGAGTTCACCCAGTTGTCATGAAACATCAAATCTCATCCAATTTCACATTTTCCAAGATATATAACTTCTTGGCCTTGTAATAAATGTCAAGTACAGTAAAACTCCCACATTTTTTATACATGTTGGAACTTTAAAGTAACAAAATAACAAAGTGTGAAACACTTTTACAAAGCTTGAGATAAATGAACATTTTGAAAATCATTTTTACATTTTATAAAACAAAATGACAGAACCCAAAACACTTTTACCAAGGACAAAACAAATTTACAAGATGTGAAACAATTTTACAAGAGCACAACAACCAAATGCCGGAGGTGACCCGGAAGTGTATATCTGGTTCTTCCGTCTCATTGGTGTCCTTTAAAAGTTCGAGAGACCGCCCACACGAAAAGCAGAACTGACTAATCTGGTCAAAATGAGTTCCACAAAACGGGCAAAATATCTTTCTGTCACCACTAAACTCCAAATCACTGTTCACCAAGTCTTTCCACCAAAACAAACACAATGACCCCTCACTCAATCACTTCCGGGTCACTTCCGTCATTTGGTACATTTCCTTTCCGTCAAGATTCTGTCGTTTGTAAATTGTTTGGGGACTGATAAAAGTGTACTCCACTTGTCCATTTGTCTCAGCGCTTGTAAAAGTGTTTCACATCTTGTAAATTGGTTTTGTCCTTCGTAAAAATGTGTTTTGGTTTTTTTAATTTGTCTCACATTGTAATTTTGTTTTGCACTTCCCAGCCACCGTACTATAGGTTGATACATATAATGTATATCTATACCTCAGCAAAAATGCTCATCATTGTGGCAGGACTGACTGGATTGTGGCTGGTGTCCCCCTGATCCATTATAATAAAAAGAGATTCAAACAGAAGATAATGGTGTGAATTCATTAGCAACAAATGGATTGACAAAGTTATGAAACGTTAGAATGATTGAATGAAGCTGTGGGTTTTGATGTCACAAATACTTCAGATGTTTAAACCTAAAAAATAGACTCAGATTGTTTTAACTGTGCTGTGATTTAATATTCATACATATCTACATACACCACTAGATGGCAGTGCTGATCCAAGTTTCACATCCGTGTGTGGCGCCTGATATTTGTTTATTTTGATGCAGTAGAAGAAAATGTAACCCCAAAAACACCAAAGTTTCAGGGATATCACAAAATCAACTCAAGTCAGTCTGCTACGAATTTACTATTCATGAAAAATGTGAGAATCATCTAATCTTTTTTTACAGCACACAAGCAGAACTTCTATTATTAAATGTCTTATGTAATCAATCTTATGGGTCTTATGTAATCTGGTAATAGTTACATAAAACATAAATAAAGAAACAGAGATGTCTTCATGACTCAGAAATATTGAGACAAATTGATTTTGATAAATATCTACTGGAAGTCACAATCATAAAAAAATATCAACTGATCTCAACAGGAGAGGAGAGTCAATAATGAAGAGTTTATTTTTACTAGTTTTCCTCCATTAAGAAAGAACAAGTTAGTATTTTGCCATGATGGTTGTTTATTTTAGGAGAAATTGGCCAGCAGATAATATCTGCCGATATTAGCTTATCCAGTGATTACCTGTACGGCTCATTTTATCACAGATATGTGTCGACATCACTAGATTTATTCACCGGTCAAATAGCATTTCATTTGAGATTCATTGTATGACACTAGAAGTTCTCTGTCACCAGCAGAGGGCGCTATATGGATTACAACAATCATTATCACTCTCCAGAGTGTCCAGCGGTGATGCACGTACATGCCCAGTTTCTTTCCAGTTGAGTAACCATCTTGTTATCGTTATAGATCTTTTCCAGTGTGTTTGATATTTGAGGGATCAACATAAAATATACCGGTATATCTATCTTTGCAGATAAGAAAGATATTAGCTGATATATATCGGTATCAGATTTTTTCTCCCCAATATCGATATCGGTATCTATCTATTTTGGTAGGATGGGGGTTAAAAACAGCATCAGTGAGTCAAGAATAATTGCAATACAAAAAAGCAGTAATTATTACATTTTAAATAACAAGCCTGCATGTCATCGTGCTGAAACACCGCCTGGTGATTGTGACTCATTTTACTCAGAACTCTTCTATATGAAGTGATTTGGTGCCAAACTTGTAACGTGAAGCTCAAACCAAAACAGGCACACACAAAAAACACAATAGATCAAACACAATAGATCATTCGGAAATAGACCGAGGACATTATCATTTTCATTGTCACTTCCGTCAGCCTCTTCATATCTGTGCACAGACTCAACTGACATGATCTGTTCTTCATAGAAATGTACAATCATATAAAACAAAAGCAGAGATTCAACAAGTGTGGAGGAAATAAAAGATACAAGTTTTTACTTTATAAATTTCAGGTTTAATGAAAAGTTTCCTCATATTTATTGCGTGTTATGAGAACAAGAACCGACCGCAGCCATGACACATTTTCTTTCTCGGCTGAGTAATAATCAGACAGGTAAACACCCACAGGACAGGTCAGAAGGTAATGCACTCATTAAAACATTAACATAACCTGAACCTTTGCTACCAAAACAGCATGAGGGCATCTTAGAATATTTTGAATTTACAGGTATCTGGTCCCAAAACGACAGTTTACCCGAAGGCTTGTTGAAATGTCAGCAGGAAGGAGATTGTAACTCATAACCTGTCAGCTGTGGGGAAAACACAGATGTGGACGTTAATCCAAAAGTACAGTGTGTGAGATGCGGAGAGGAGAGGAGAGGCTGTGTCATGGTCCGTTTTTTTGCACACTTGTTAACTAAAAGAAAAAGGGGAGAAAGTAGATGTGAACAGATGTACTGTATTTTTAAAATTCTTCAGTGGGATTATAAAAACGCAAGATTAACAACAAACTAACTGTGTTTACTTCTGTCCCCTGCAGCTACGCCACCAACGCTGATCCACAATAATAATCCCCAGCTGGAGAACAAACAGCATCTGGGCGAGGAGAGAAAGGAGCGGGAGGAGTCTCAGCAGGGTGGGCGGCAGATGGTTACACTGCAGCAGCACTTCTCCAGGTATAATACCTTCACCACAACGCAGCCAGGCTGCAGACACAGACAGTTACACACTGTGCCAGAGCCTGACTGACAGAGGTTATTAAAATGCAAACACCAAAACAGATTACGGAGAACTTTATCGACCATGCACATCAAAGTCTGTTTACACGTCTTGGGGAGCAACATTTATTATGTGCAATGAAAAAATATAAATCCTTTGTTGCTCCAGTGGGAGCAGCAAACAGTTATATAATTTTTATTACAACTGTTTAGTTTTTGTTGCTGAAATGTAAAAATCTTTGCGAGGAGTTTCAAAGAAGTGATCTCTGAAGACGGCTGCTCACTCCGCTCGAATGTTCCCATAAAATCAAATGGTTTTTTAACACTAAATCTTCCACCGATCTTCACTTGGCCAGTTTTTCTTAATCAGTTGAGAGTTTATAAAGAGTTTAAAATGTTGATGAAATATCTTTCACAGGGGCGTTTATCGATGCGGCTCCAATGAAACCCTTTCCAACATATGTACATAATCTTCTTGCTCGCAAGCAATTGCCGCTCTTTCAAGGGAATTATGAACAGCTGAGAACCAAGAGGCAAATGTTTAAATAGCTACAGCCAATCAGAGCAACTTAAGTGTGACGTAGCATCCTTCTGCTAAAACTAGCTACATCGGCTTTATTGGTGACCTGTGTTTAGACGCGGTGGTCAAACCATCCATCAAATCTTCCTCATAGAGTTTCGAGATTATAGAAAAAATACTATCTCGTCATTCAGTCACCTCATGGTTGAGCATGAATTAACTCCATCCATCCATCAAACCATCCATCTATCATCCATCCATAGAACTATCCATCCATCCATCCGTCCATCCATCCATCCGTCCATCCATCTATCCATCCATCCATCAAACCATCCATCTATCATCCATCCATAGAACTATCCATCCATCCATCCATAGAACTATCCATCCATCCATCCATCCATCCATCCGTCCATCCATCCATCCATCCATCCATCCGTCCATCCATCCATCCATCCATCCGTCCATCCATCCATCCATCCATCCATCCATCCATCCATCCATCCATCATCTGTCCATCCATCCATCCATCCATCATCCATCCATCCATCCATCCATCCATCCATCCATCCATCCATCTATCCATCCATCCATCCATCAAAATCATCCATCCATCCATCAAAATCATCCATCCATCCATCCATCCCATCCATCCGTCCATCCATCCATCTATCCATCCATCCATCAAAATCATCCATCCATCCATCCGTCCATCCATCCATCCATCCATCCATCCATCAAAATCATCCATCCATCCATCCATCCCATCCATCCGTCCATCCATCCATCTATCCATCCATCCATCAAAATCATCCATCCCATCCATCCGTCCATCCATCCATCTATCCATCCATCCATCAAAATCATCCATCCATCCATCCGTCCATCCATCCATCTATCCATCTATCTGTCCATCCATCAAACCATCCATCCATCTATCTATCAATCCATCCATCCATCAAAATCATCCATCCATCCATCCATCCATCCATCCATCCATCCATCCATCCATCCATCCATCCATCCATCAAATCATCCTTTTTCTTGCAAAGTCTAACTGCACATTTTAGTTTAATAAAAGCCCAATTAACTTTTTTTGATTTCCTATTTGCAGTATTTATGAAAGTGTGTTGCCCTCTATACTTATTCAATCACTGCTTCTCGTCAGTTAAAGTGACGTGGGGATTTTACTTTGGGACAAAGTGTTCCAGAAAGTTTTTATCACGAGTTCATATCTTGTTAGATTAAAAGCCAGTGGCCACAACTTTAAATGACCAGAGAAGCAACACACACACATAATGCATGAACACACATCCATCAAAGGCCGAGCACACCAAATGTGATGAACTGCTGGACCTCTGTGGTGACATTCAACATTTTCATTAAGTTAAGAGCACACTTCATGTAGAGATCGTCTTTAAAAGAAAAAAAATCTGCAGTTTTAGTGGAACACTTAACACTTAAACCTGATACGAAGTGTCAACCTTCTGCAGCATGAGACTACTAATGTGTTGCCACTTTATTGATCTTCAACCCAGCATGCTATAAAGGGAAATAATAACCGAGCATTAAGTCCAGCCGACTGTTAGGCGGCTGACGGCCCCTCATGATCTGAGTTCGATCCCATCTGCATTTGCTCAGCGGGCTGTGAGATTACCCTGATGATTTGTGACTGTGAATTAATTCACTCCTGTCATGTGGAAGATATTTGAAGTGCTGCCCAATATTTAGAGAAATTAGAAATTAAAAGTTTGTTATCTCTCTGTGGTTAGCACATGATGATGGGTCAGTCAGCTGTGAAGCAAAACAGAAAAAAGTCCTAAAGTTACTAAGATTGGCAACTAAAGATTCTTTTACACTTTTAGAATAAATGACAATGATTGTTTTCAATGAGTTACAAAAAGGAAAACCCCTGCATCAGATACAACTTCATGGAAAAGAGCAAACAAGGGCAAGCTGGGTTTTGCATCGTTGTTAAGCACAGAGCATCCTTGTGAACCTAAACCATAATCAACTCCAACCTTTCTCTGTAATTCTTTAAGGACTGACTTGCTCTGAAAGAATGTGGAAGACCCCGGCCTGCACATATTGAATAAAGAGACGTGATCAATTTATTACAGACCTGACAGACATGAATATGAGATTATTTTTCTTCCTACAAATTTAATAATTTGTTGCTGTCTGATATTGATTTGAATATTTCCCAGATCAAAGATCAGGATAGTTTCAGTTTGGTACAACATCGATCAAAAACTTCTTTTAAGGCTCGGACAAAACAGAATCAAACGAGAGTCATTCTTTGAGGCTATTGTTTTGGTTAAAATGTTTTTCTTAAGTCTCCCTATGAATCTAAAAAGGTGTTTTTTAATCATGCCTTCTTTCTTACATAATTCATGCTCATAATTGTCAGAAAGAGAAGGAAAAAAACGACTTTAGGCATTGTAACCCTGAGTTAAACCAAACGTCACACAAGACCCAAGACAGTGATTTAATGCACATTATATATTTCCCGTTATGTAGTACAGAAATGAGAGGAGGACCATCCGTTAAATAGAAAATAAAAACACAATGTCGATGTTATGTAGCAGATGTGTTGAGATGCAGTAGCTGCTTAAAGAGGGTAACTCAAAGATGCTGCATTTAAATGAATAAAACTGCTTGTTCATGCTGATTCAGTATTTATATAAACATATTAATGTGCTTTAAATATTAAGAAACCAGATACTTTCTGAAGAATAGGAGCAGGGTTCTTCTGTATACAGCTGATGTCCCGTTCATTTATGTAGATAAAGAGGTTGCGTTACTATACGTGAAGGAATCGAGGTCGGTCATTCATTGTTGTTCATGTTCAGCTGACCGTCCTGCTTTGAAAAGTTTCGCCTGCAGCAAAAAGTCAGAGAGCAGAAAACCCCTCTGGTGAAAGGAAAAGGGTCATTTCCATTGAAGACAAAACTGCATTAAGTCACTGGAGCAATGTCATATACAGACTGTTAACATACATGTATGCATGGCTGCACATTTGTGTCTTCACGTTCCACACAGCAGGAGTCGACGTCAGAGTCAACAGAGAATAACGTACGAGAGGGAACTTCGCCCTCACGTGATTGACGGATATATTCAATACGTCACTCATACAGCTCATATCATATCACTATGAAAGTTGCAAAAATAGTACAACAAGCATATTACATTTACAAACAAGACCAAGCACAGAAAATATGAAATACTATTTCTTCATTAGGACCATATGAAAAACACGCCATGTGGGGAGCGCCGATAGCCTGGCGGTTGTGTTGCGCGCCCCATGTACGTGGGCTGTGGTCCTCCCTGCAGCGGCTGTGGATTTGTGTCCGACCTCCACCCTTTGTCGCATGTCGTCCACCACTCCTCAGCATTTTCTGTCTCTCTTCGGCTGTCCTTTCTAATAAGGGCAAAGACGTCCTCAAAAATAACAAAAAAACAAACCATGTTTAAATAACGAGAGAGTCATTTCAAGGCTGTTTTTAATGTCAGCGTGTAGCACTGCCTCGTGGACGACCTCGGAGGTGCAGATTTCTGCTGGATACGTCCTCCATTAGATAACTTCTTTTTTTTACTGTCGCGTTCTTCCTGTTTATGAATTTATTGGCAGGCTACACTGTGTTACACTGCTATAATGTCACACTATTACGTAGCTGACGCCACTATAGCTGTCCGGCTTACACTTACACACACGCTTACCAAGTAAGGGTACGGTTAGCAGTGGAAACGCAAGCAACATCAGGGTTTATCGTACCTAACCGTACCAAACTGAACTGTGACTGGAATCCTAATTTATTGGGGTACACGTGTTGTTTGGCCCATACATTCACCCCGACCTCCACCGCATGAGACCTTCTTACTACAGTACGTCTAAGCGTGACTGCTCTGGGCATTCAATGATATACCATAGATGGATTTAAATTAGAGTTTGTAAGCTCTCATGCAGATACTAAAAGGTGCTTTGTGCATCTGTTTGAGACGCCAAGGGTTGTAACAGAGTGCATTTATTCGACTACTTGAGAGAAAAAAAAACTTTATTTAGTTTTGTTAGCTAACATTAGCTTGTTACCTTATTGCCTCATTGCTGGTCGAATCATTAGCTAGCCAATGAGATGCATTAATGTACAAGATAAACTTGATTATCACATCAGTAATTGTTAGAAATAAAACAGAATATTGTCATTAATGTCTTTTAGCAGAGTCCTATTTTATGTTGCGACATGTAAGGTTCAACAATTAAACACACCAAAGTGAGTTTATTATTCCTGGTTAATCCCGTGAAGAAGTTTTAATCTGTCTCTCATGAGTTTTTCTAATGTTGCCAACTCAACAGTGTAACCGTCTGACAAATCTTTGTTCTTAATAGCTGAGTTAGAGCCAAACAAAAATTCATTCAGCAGCACATCTGAAAAGCGGCTGAACACAGAGGAACAATTGGACCGCAGATATTTCTCCTGCCAAACTGCAGTCATGAGACTGGGATGGAGCGTACGAGGCCTTGTTAGAGTGAAGCCAGACAGGGTGGGAACTTGTTTTCCCCCTTTATGAGAGCACTCAGCTGCACATTATGTCCCACATGGTCCACAGGGAGACCAACAGACCCATTTTCCATCGCCCAATCACAAACACAGAGCAGTGACTAACGCTGAGCTGAGGGCTCGGAGGACCCGGGTGGGTTCACTTCATTTTAAATGACCAGGCCTGGGGAGAGTCAGTAGGAGAGCAGCATGGGGTGAGTGATGATGAAGCGGGGGAAAAGTGGAGGCAATGAATGAAATATTTTCTGAGAATAACATGAATTTCAGAAAGGACGCAGGTGGATTTGTGCAACTTCAAGGGGAGCAAACCTGATGAGCTGAAACTCTTAAAGAGGACCAGCTCTGTTAGAATTATCTGCTTTGAATTGCAGCAGTTGTACTTTGTGATGTTGAGGCTATCAGGTGATGTGAAACGCAACAAACACCTGCACAAAATAAGAGAGTAGTGGATTTTTTGTGGATAATATTCTGAATAAGATACTGTTTCTTATTTACACTGTTTTACTCTAAAGGTAAGACGAAGCCATGGCTTTCTTTTTCATATAAAATAGTGCGTTTGTAAGCTGTATAAGAGGATGGCATCGAGCTGTTGATTAAATTGAGTTTGACACGATGAACAGGGGACAATGACAGAGCAACGCTTATGTCAAACCAGGATCTATTTTTCCTGGGCCTCGTAAAATAATATGCTGAAAAATGACAGATGCCCTGAGTCTTTCGGGTTTTAGCCTGTGTCTGGAGCTTTGGCTAGCATTTAAGTTGCCTCTGATTGGGCTTCTATGTGGGGATAAAGATCACCAATGTTGGTACTAGGGTTGTCACAATACCAGAGTTTTAAACTTCAATAAATCAAACCATTTAAATACCTCTTTCGATTCCATGACAACCCACCTCCTCTGCTCTCTATCTGTTTGTAAAAGACATTAACGTAGCTTTGGCATCTTTTCGACTCCAAAAGGACTTTAGACACGTCACTATTTGAGTATTTGCCAACTTGTGAAGTTGAATCGACCACCACAGCTCTCTATTGAGTCGACTTTCAATTGTTTTAATCTTTGGAACTTTTTTATTACGGTCAGTCATTACAAAATCAGGGGGTGTATTTTAAAACATGTGGAATCCAAAAGTATCAAGGTATTGAACATTTTGACAACCTTAGCTGTTACAGAAACTTACATAAAAATAGGTGAATATACTTTTGAATTTTGCTAATTTACGACTGTACAGGAAGGGCCGTACAGATTAACAACCTTTCAATGCCGAGTTAGACACATAAAGCGATCATTGATCAGATGGACGAGTTTTTACACACAATACGTTTATTGTTTCAAAGAAAGTCACCTGCCTAAAGAAGCTGATAACATATATGGCTAAAAATGTAGAATTCCTCTTCAAGATGGCGTGCCAGACATTTTTGCAAAACATCTCCGGTTAACACATTCCAGCAGCTACAGAATAAAATTAAAACTATGTGTCCGCCTTTACCTGGTCTTTTAAATCATATATTCACTTTTCTCAAACTGTATTTTAGTCTCCACCAACATTTGAGTAAAATACTTTCTCATTAGCTGCGTAAAGCTCCACTATGTTCACCTGCTAGTCCCCAACCTTGTGTAGAGTTTGGAGTTTGGTGTTTTTCAAGCTTTCCCTCTTAGTGACAGAAATCAATGATCTCATAGCTTTGAGAGTAACCTTGTGATTATTTTTAGGGTGACAATCTTGACTTTATGTAGCTGTAGCTTTATTTGTTGGGATCTTTTTAATGATGTTGTAGAATTAAAGCACATGTCCTCATTGTAGTTTCTGAATTTGTTAAAGAGACAGGAGCTCAATAAGACGGTTTTATGTTTAGATTTGTTTCACTGATGCAGCCATCTTTTAAATATTCAGTTGTCTCCATAACTGATTAGCTTCTGCAGTAAATTGCTCCACATATGGCCTGCACTGATGTCCAACATTTCTTATTTGGTGTACACATTGAGACAGAAGTTCGAAGCTAATGTGGGTTACCGTTTTGAAGCGTACAGTTTGCCATTTTGGTCATCAGGTGAAAATATTGTTGATGAGAATGTTTACTAAAAGTTCACCTCTCTTTTTAGGACTTGGTAGCTACTTCGATCACAATCACGTCAATCACAGGTAGCCCCGCCCTAAAGAAAACCCTGTTTTATCATCTTTACTCTTAATGGGAGCATCATTTACAGAATGATGGTCGTGCTGTTATGAAAGAGACTTGAGACACAATTTTAACACCATGCATGTATGAGGTCATTAATCAACTTAAAAGTAGACACATTTTCTTTTACATTTATCCAATCAAACTCCTTTTTGCAAACGGTGGAGTTGCCCCCTACTGGCCATTGGAAAGACTGCAGGTTTAATTAGGTTCACTTTTGAAACCACAACACTGCAGCCACTTCTTTTTTCACAGTTTATCATTCAGTCTCATGCACGTTCAGTTCAGTGAGGTTGATGCTTGAGGGGTTTGAACCCCTAACACTGACGCTCTTTGCAGCCTGCTCAAACCTCTAATTAACACATGACTCTCATATGCATTCACCTCTTACACACAGAACATAAATTTAAATTAAAATAAGTTCATTTACTTTTTTCTGGTCTTTAAACTGAACCTGAGAGCTGTGTTCCCCCTCGCACCACCCTGTCACCCGCTGCTTTCATTTAGTCCGGGTTTGTTTCAGGTCAGTGGCGGTGACTCGGGGCAGGAATGCCAATGATGTGCTCGCAGTCAGCAGCTTGCGCTAATGGCCGTGCCACATACATCAAACTGGGCTAAAAGCTGCTCTGGAAATGACAGGGCAAAATGTCACTGCATTCAACATTATGAGAAACATAGTCAGTGCCCATCGAGCATGCACAGCTGGGAGGGGAAAACAATCAGAAAATCACAAAGAGGGAGTACGCTGACACACCAAATGCCAGCTGGAGTGTAATGGGTGTGTTGAAGCGTGATTAATGTGAATGTATCATATGTTAAAGAACTGTCTGTGAAACACGCTTTGTGCAATACTAACTAATCTGTAGACAATCATTTCAAGCGCTTCATTTTTAAGATACACTTCACACAACTGTGTGTTTGAGGAATTTATTTCCTGAATTATATTAAGTCAGTTAAATCATTTTTGAACATTTCCACATTCAATTTGGGTCAAGTTAAAGGAGCAATATGTAAGATAATAACTGAATTGTATCATAAATTGACCTTACTATATGATCAGACATTAAGGAAATATGCTATGTTGAAGTGCTGGCTTCTCTGACAACAATGCAGCAGCCAGTATGTCCTCCTTCTAACTTTAGATTCTGGTCCTGAATGGTCTGGATTTGTTTGGACCAGAGAAGGTAGGCGGTTTTATGGCAGCCCCACACGGCCGTTTTGGACGCCCCTCGGTTTGTCAGGCAAACGTCAAACCAACAGGTGTTGCAGCGATGGAAGCGGGCAAGAGAACTTGTTCAGATAGAAGTGATTGTACCCGACCTAAAAAGCCTCTGCATGTTTCTAATAAGCTCCACGAGCAGAAACGTGCTCAAACTAGGATCAATATTGGAGATGCTTTTGAAATATGGAGAGAGGTTAGAACACAGAAAGGTTTACAGACCGATGCAGAGCTGGCTAAACACTTAAGCTTTAGCGTCTGCGACATGACAACCCACGAATGCATCCACAAATGTTTTGAAATTGGACTTCTGTATTAATTTAAAACGCTGCGTGTCAGAGTTCAGTATTGCTCCTTTAACCTTAAGTTGAACACTGAATCTTTACTACATTTCTTTCATTTTAATGAAGATAAAATAACTTGTTGTTTTGAGAAAGAGGTCACTTTTAGTGTGGATTTATTTGGAAATTCCATTTCAACTTCCATTTTCGCCTCAGTTCTACAAGGTGTTTTATTCTAGCTTGTTGTTTTGTTTTTCCTCCCTGAAGCTTTTTCTGTTTGGATTCCTTCTTTCTGCTTTCATCAGTGTTGAGCCGCAGCAGGGAGCTGCTTCACTTTAGGCCTTTTATAACCTGACATACCAAACAAGAGAAAGACAAAGTTAGAAACTTGTGATTTGTGATGATATTAATTTAGAAACTAGACATTTTTTAACCAGTTAGAAGTTTGTGGTACCAAAACAGAGAAAAAGGGTTCAAATATCTGAATTGTAATTATGAAGAAAAGGAAACAACTTGTGAATAGAAAGTTTATTTTACTTGCTTTATAGCAAACAGCTGCATACAAACAGATTTGCCGTCTAACGTCAATATCCTATGATATGTAGAAATAGTTTTACATATTTTTCCTGCTCCTACTAGAGTCAAAAAACATCAGTTATTGCACATGAAAAGAAAATAATTTAATGTTACATGCCATCCGTTGAAAGGCTTGTCACGCCACGTCAGCTGCAGAGAAACAATAAAAAAAACAGTTAAGCAGCTGAACTTTATTTGTGACCTTGTAAGCAACTTTGAAATATTAAAATACACTATATGCATCATTTAAATATTTTCAGGGGCTGCACGGTGGTGCAGTGGTTAGGGCTACTGCCTCACAGCGAGGAGGTTCCTGGTTTGCATGGAAGGATTTGGAGATACAATAATTGATGTCACAATTCTGGATGATACTGATGTCAGCACCAAAGCAACTGTAGAATACAAAGGGTTAAAGTTTTACAAATCCCTGTTGAATATGAACATAACGTTTCATCATCATACATCATGTGTTGAAGTATTTGTGCTGCACTTCTTCCCAAACAGCCGACATCTCTGACCAGTTTTTCCCGTGTTGTTCTTGATCGTAGCATGGAGGAGACGGTGCGAACGCTATTACAGAACCAGGACTCACTGGAGGGGCCCAAAGTGGACCCACTGGACCTCATGAAAGCATACAAGGTACAAGAAGGACCTCCTCGTCAACTCCACAATCACATGTTTAGACTACAATAGGTTATCAAAAAAATCATAGTAAAGTGGAATTTTTATTTACTCAGAGGTGGTAGTGTGTTGTTTCTGGATTTTGTACCATTGTATCTTCTATATATATATATCTGGAGCCCACTGTGATACGGGGAACTTATTCTTCATTTCTTTGTGACTCTTAAGGCTGACTCTTTGATCGGCTCTCTCTGCCTTTCAGGACAAACTCTTGGAGGAGATGTGGAAGCAGCAGGACAGTCTGGAGGGTCCCACAGCCACAGCAGCAGAGATGGCTGCCTCGCCCGAGGCCGGCGGAGGGTCGGAGGAAGATTCAAAGGACAGCAATCCTCTGCTCGAGCGACTCCGAGCCCTGGAGGTAAAGAGGACTGCACGGTCCACCTCTTACACTCCCCCTGACTGCTCAACTATTCCCTACTATTCTCCATGTTCATCATATCACATCTCTGAAAATGTAAAATTCAATCTCGGTTTGATCGATTTACAGTGTTCAGAGTAACATGTTTCATTTCATTTGAGGCATTCCACTCAACATGCACAGAGATATGGAATACGTGGGCAGCTTAAAACCAGAAAACTATGCAGTTTATTCAAGGACCACATTAATTTGACATACGTACATGTCACATGATCTCAATAGGCACTTCAAGTACTTAACCTAAAGAGAATGTCGGATAAAATTCATGAAGGAGCTGCATCATATGAATAGATAACGAATTCATACCACTGGATCAGATGTAATTCTAACACGTTAGTAAACAAGGTCAAAAGCATTGGCTTGTTTCAAATTTAATCATCTCTAATACTAAAAAAAAAACCACACAATGTCATGTGTCTTTCATTGCACCTGACTCTGCACGGCTTCATTAGAAAATACCAGTGAGGCATGTGGATGACAAACAAGAACAATCAGGGTTTCGTCATGCTCGTCTCCATCTGAGTATTAGAGAAAATGAGAGTCCATTAAGCTGAAGAGAGGACCTGGGGGCAAAGAAGGAAAGAACGAAACAGCAAAAGACAAAGGAGTTATTCATATCCAGGAGGTGATAATTAAAATGCTGACAGGGTGGTTAACATTTGCAGTCAGTGTTCCAGTGAATGTACAGTCACACCTTTCCTGTTGAAAGATGAGAGGACTTACCATCTGTTGAAAGGTCTCAGTGCTATTTCTACAGATATATAAAGACCCAAAGGCAAAGTCTACAACCACAAGCAGAATTCACTTCTCCAAAGCTACTTTACACGCTCTGCTAGACTGTATGCAATCTCAATCTCAATTATTTTTATTTTCATTATATAAAAACATTCAAATTAAACTACTTCTTTGTAAATGTTTTTAAGATAATGGATAAAATATACGGTTGTGGCTCAGTTGGTATAGTCGATCGTTTCTCAACTGGAAGGCCAAGGGTTCGATCCCCAGCTCCTGCAGCAACATGTCCGATGTGTCCTTGGGCAAGACACTTAACCCCGAATTGCTCCCGCTGCTTCGTCGGCGGCGTATGAATGTGTATGAATGGGATTAGTTACTTCTGGTGATCACTTTACATAGCAGCCACTGTCATCAGTGTGTGAATGTGTAGGTGTGACATGCGGTGTAAAAGGGCTTTGAGTCGTCAGAGGACTAGAAAAGCGCTACACAAGCTCAAGTCCTTAAATCGTTTACCATTACCATTTAAAGGCTGAATGTGCGACATTTTGATCCAGTAGACGTCGCCCTTGAGCACCAGGATGAAACCGAAACAACTCGAGCTGCATTGTTGTGTTAGCAGGCTAATGGTAGCGCTCTTTAGTTAGCTCGTAGCTTTACATTGCATGTAAATTAACACGGAATGACCATGATCTAAAAACGCTTACGTGACATTTAAATAAGGAGTGAGTACAGTACCTGTATGTTATTCTTCTTTTCTATAGTACCTCACTTAAACAGCTTTTATATGTAAGAGGATGAGCCGGCCAGCCGTCCCGTCCATGTAAACATGATGTAAACATGATGTAAACACGGCTCAGACAACATCACAGACAGCGGGACTCACGTGTCACACTCATTGTGGACAGTCATGACTCACAGAGATAGTTTCAGAGGATAAACTAGATTTCTGCTAAATATGTCGCACATTCAGCCTTTAAATGATTTTAACATTATTTTTTTTTAAAACAGAAGAAAGGATTCATAAAGGTGAATTTATTAGGGGATTATCACACTGATATACTGAATATTGTAAAACAAAAGTCATGTTAAATATTTTCATGCAAACTTTTCTTTATGTTCAACGACAGCAAAGACTTTCCTGATGACATCATGATAATTGTTTGCAAGTTCATTTTGCAAAAACAATTATTGGAAGTGACTGAACATCCCCCAGTGAATGTTCTGTGATGTTTATATTTCTGTGGGGGTAGTTAGTCTGATACTTAAGAGAGCTGCATAACCACTCTGCCATTAGTGATGATCTTTGAGAATAAAGTGCCGCCTTAAATCACATCAATTTCCTTGTCTTGGTTGTTGACCCTGGCGGAGGATTCGGAGTGTATTTCGTGGTTTTACGTCGTTACCTCTTCATGGTGCCTGCTTTTATTTCTTCCACATTTGTAATTAAACTTTGATGCTAAACTGGAGAAACATTACACGGCTCTACTTTCCAGTAATTTTCACACACTTTGGTACTTTCCATACGATGAGAAATGAACACATTTGCTCTCAGAACCACCGATAAGAGTTAGACGATAAATAATAAAGAACAGACTGAGCTTGCTGTGCTTTTGACTGAGGAGAAGTCACTGACTCCTCTGAAGCAAAAAGTAATATTCAGTGGAAGTTAAGCTGATTGATGTGATGCTCTCTGCAGATCAACCGTGTTAACTCTGCACAAACAGGGATGACAGAGCACAGCAGTAAACGCACTGACAAACACTTAGATCCATTCGAGTGATTTATTTTTACATTCAGGATCATTTTTCAAGCTGCAATGCATTATGCAGATGTAAAAACAGTTCTTACATCTTTGTAATGTTGCATTTTAATCCAGAATAAATCATTTATTGACGTGGAAAACACTCCTTTTTAATCGCATTCTGCTACTTCACATGCTAATCAATCAAGCTCCTTTGTTAATTTGATGTATTGTCACTCTTATAGCAAGAGGTAGCTCACATAGCACGTCCAGTAAAACATTTGAAAAAGTTCAAACTCATAACTTGGACTTCCCTGACCTTTACACACACAGGATACAAGCCTTCAGGCTGATCCGTGGCCTTTTAAACACCGTCCAAAGATCCCCTCTTAGAAAAGACCAAGTCAGAACAATCAATAGTCTTGTGTGGTGAATTATTTTGTATCAGTTTCAGGATCCAAACGGTTTCATTCAGCGCTGAAAGTCATTAAACTGGGTTAAAATGCTGCAGTGGTTATGTTTGGATGTAGCTTGAGGTACTTTTTTATCTGCACCTTTGTATAAAAGGGTTCTCCCTCAAAGTGTTCTGCAAGGATTTAAAAAGTAAAAGATGATGATAATGCAGTTTAAAGACATCGTGGAGATGTGTGAGGTGAATGTTTCTTTGAAAGGATGTGGAAAGTCAGTCAGAGTCAGTGCGAGAGAGAAACATCCGTTTTATAGGCTTTTTAAGTGCTGTGGATAACTTACTGTGTATATATGGCTGTGAGTATGCTGCACGATCATTTGATATATGAGATGCACCAAAAAAGGCAATTAGCACATCACACATAATGTGCAAAGACTCTTCAAGTATCACTGTACAACTGCAGAGTCAGCTCTCACAGTACAAAGAGGAATAGGAATAAAAAGGGGAAAATATTTCTTAGATACTCTAATTACTATACCAGCAGAAAACGAAAATGCCACTTGCACAGTTTTTGTTAAAAAATATGTTTTTTAAGATCCTTCAAACTAGTGCATTCAGTCTATAAGCATGTGCATTCACCTGACAAAAAGAAAAGATTGAGCAGTTTTATTTTATTTATTAAACCAGCAGTATTCCCACTGAGATTTAAAAGCCTCTTTTACAAGAGAGTCCTGGCCAAGAGAGCAACACAAAGAACAAACGAGAAAACAAACAAAAATAACATCAATGAATATGTTAATGGTAACACTTAAAATTAAGGTCACAATATACACCATAGTTACTTATTAGCATGCTAATTAGTAGCATACTGGCTGCTTATTAGTCATTATTAAGCACTTATTAGTACCTTATGCTAAATGAGTCTATAGCTTATAGGGCGCCACAGGAATGAGTTCTAAAACCAGGAAGTAAGTTAGCATTTTTAGCGCCATGAGGTCGCCTCAGACTCGGTGTTTTTATTTTGAATGGGTTGGTGGTTAGATAGCTGAAATAAGATCTGTGGTTAACACAAGCACAAGAGCTGTTAGCACGCTAGTGAATACCCCCACTTGTGAATTTTAAAGTTTTTTTACGTGTCCTTAAAAAGGCGGTTGCTAACAAGTGGCTAAATGAAACTACAGTGCGGTTGGTTGGGGACATTAAACGTCATCATCTCTGTTTGAAGTCTGAATTAGACACAAGGTCTCCTGTAGGCTTCATTTTAGGGTTAAGGCAAAGATTATGTTAATAAACAATTTATTAGGCTACGGTTTCGCTAGCTAGTCAAAACTGCTAGTTAGCTTGTCGGAGACATCCTGAGGCATAGTGGTGGTGACGCTGAAGCCATGCGACCGTGGTGTAGTTTGCGTATAGCATAACGTCAGCTTTTTACATCTGAGGATGGCATTAACGCTTTAAACATAAAAGTGGAGTTCATTTGTGAATATTATCTTTCTCAACCAAACACAAAAGCATAAGTGTGTTTGCCGCAGAACTTGTTTTCTGCAATGATCCAAAATCTGATGCTAAAATCCCGTAGGCTTTTTTTTCTGATTCCTGCTTATTAATAGTAAGTTATGTGAAGTCTTGACTGTGATTGCAGCTGCTGTACCCCCTCAGCACCTTTTCCCTCAAGTGTCCATGACCCCTGCTCACTCCTGTAATCATTCTCCCTCTCTGTGAGTTTCTGTGAACCTGTTGTTCAGAGGAGTTTGCCTGCAGCACTTAAGCGTAAACATGCCATCTCAGGTAGCCAAGCCTTTAAGATTTACTGGATTAATCATTTCAGTGGAAACTCACCTCCTGAGTTCCCTGAACGGTTCGTGTTCCCTGCAGTGTAGAACCTCCGTCAGTAATTGAATTTAGCTGTTGTACCTGAAGTGAGCCTGACAGACACAACCGAGGGCTGTAGGCTGGAGTTTGCATGCCTGAAATTTAAAGCATCATTCATTTAGAACCATCTTCTCTCCTGCAGCGCTGCAGGGAGAGAAGCCTCTTCATCCATCTCTCTGTCCATCTGTGTGTCTCAGAGAAGACAGTATCATGAAAAGATCACATCTATCACTCTGCATATTTGTTTTTTCACAGAAGTTGCTGTATTATTTTATGTGGATATGACTTTGAGACATAAAATCTGTCATTCATGCAGTTTTCCTGTCCTGTGTTCTGTGTGTTCAGGCGGAGAACTCTGCTCTGTCGATGGAAAACGACAACCAGAGGAAGCAGTATGAACGCTGTCTGGATGAGGTGAGTGCTCCTGCTCTCAAAGCAATTTCTACAACAAACAGTGACTGTTCATGCAGAATGAATATTTGTCTCATGTTTAATTGGAAGTGAACAGAATTATTACTCGACTGAAGTTGTATCTTGTGTTGATGATAACGGTTTACACAAGCAAACACTGACACTCTTTGAACCTCAGATTCTCACACTGTAAACATTGAATGTTTTCCCCCGTATCTAAGAGGATTAAGAGAAACCACACTATTACTGAATGGATGTGAAAATAGGAAAAGACACCAGGAGAAAGCTGCACACTTAGTCTTATCATTTTAAGAATCAAATGTTATTAAAAATGTCTTCACGATGCTCAAGAATATTAAGAAATGGTCTAACTAGGTTTACTAGGTTTTCTAGCAGACATAAACAGCTGCTTTCATCCAGATTAGTGAGACTCTTAAAGCCTTTTCAAGTTTAGATAAAGTTTTAGATAAACTTGAAGCTCTGTGAAAACAGAGACATAAATGCAATAGGACACCAAAGACATGCTGCACCCTGTTATAAGCACAAGAAATAATACAAATAAAGAAATTGCCATCTTTGTGAAAATAACAAACGATAAATCACTGTAGGGTAAAATATGAATGCACATCTTAGCTTAGCTTCAGGAGAAATGATGTGTTCTGTATCCTGCACAAAGACACTTCGACATGCAGACCCTGAGGAGCGGGAGAATGATTAATACTGTTAAAGCTTGGATTTGTATTCTTTGCCCATTAGCAAACAAGATGGCAATCATTGCAACAGAAATGTAAAAAATGTAGTCCCAAAATATCAGTGCAGAACATGTTATTGGTGAAGACACAATTTTCAGTTTGTTGTGTTTGAAATCAAGCACCACTCACTATAGTGATTACACAGTGCATTGGGAAAAGTGATCACCGTCCAAGCAATATATACCATCATGCATTGCAGTTCAAAGCTTTTTGCAAGCGGAAAGTGGCGTTTGACTCTGACTGCTCTCAGACGGACGAGAGGAGCGGGAACAGCATGAACACACAACAAGACATTTTTACCGAAATCTAAAAGCCTTTTTAATGATGAGTGAAGGATTCTCAACGGAGTAATGTCAGTACTTCCTATTGATGATGACATGGACAGCAAGAGTCTGTAAACACAAATAATTGAGTTTCTGTGGGGCGGCAGTAGCTCAGTCCGTATAGGGACTTGGGTTGGGAACCGGAGGGTCGCCGGTTCAAGTCCCGATATGGACCAAAATATGGAAGTTGGTCTGGTAGCTGGAGAGGTGCCAGACCACCTCTCGAGCACTGCCGAGGTCCCTTTGAGCAAGGCACCGAACCCCCACCAGCTCAGGATCGCCTCCTGTGGGCTGCCCCCGCACTCTGACGTCTCTCCATGTGTGAGAGTACATATTTGAGTTATCACTGAAATTCATACCGTTATTATTGATCCTCGGCCGGCGTTAAGCTGCACGTTTTAGTTGTGCAACAGTGATAATGTCGTTATCAGCGGCATGTGAGCGAGCGAGGAGCGTCCGAAATGCTTTTCACATTGTGCTGAATGAGCGCATTACGTAGTTTACTACAGAGATCTCCATATGCAGGGAGTAGGGCATGAGTGTGTGATTTCAGACACAACCTACAGTAAGAGATTCACTGGTATTTATTGGGATAAGAGTGTATGGTCAAAGAAATGGGACAGGCTTTGGCTACTGACTCGCAATGCATCCTGGTACATGTAGGCACCGCTTCAATGGCGGGCAATTAGGAGAACTCAGCAACTACTAACGGAGGAATACATTGTTTTACATTAACATTAAAATAACAATAAAACCTGGCAACAATTCACTGAAATATCTACAAATGGTATGACTAAATGAGATGACTTTCGGCTTGTCCAGCTAAGAGACACCCACACACACACACACACACACACACACACACACACACACACACACACACACACACACACACACACACACTGAGACCATGTCTCATAGTGAGGTCCATAGAGGACAGGAAGAGAAGGGAACATCTCTAATTGAAGCGGACAGACAGCAGAGCTCGGGGCGTTGTGTGATGAGAGCTGGACGGTCGAATGTCAGCGCTCAGGAGGACGGACCTTCAGTATGTCTACCTGTTCCTCTCTCCTCTGTTCTCCCTGACGACTCTTTGATTGTCTCTCCGTCTCATCCCCTGTCTTTCCTTCATCTCTCTCCAGCCAGCGAGTCTGCTCCACTTAACTATTTTAGAAGCCTTCACTAATGGGCTTGTTACTATGGAGATTGCTGCCCATGAGAATTTAACATAATGGTTGAGGACAGAGAAAATTCAGACTTTCAGCTTTGGGATTCATTTCTCCTCTCCTGCTTTCAGTCTCATTATGCACATTAATCTTTTTTGGTGGAAAGCATTCAGAAGGCTTCCTGTCATGGTCTGAATGAGCTGAGGCGAGTCGTTTTGATAGAAAGATGAAAGAGGCGAAGGGAAATCATTTGGCGGCAGACAAAAGTGGAAACATAGTTATTATTCCAGCGTCGAGGTATAATGTGTGCTTCCACTTCGAAATCAAAATAAGCAGGAAAGGAGGCGTTCCAGGTGATAACGCTGCAATCAAAACTGAAGAAAACCCAACTTTTTCCTCAAATTCGTACAGAAAAGGAAAATAAGATACATCAAGGAGAGAAAACAGACTCTTCAAAAAGAAAACTCTTCAAAAAGACGATGTGTATGATTGTATATTTTGGTTTGTGTCTGTGTTCTGAGGATGAAGTTTTCTCTAATAACTACAGGCAGCTACTGTGTGAGTCCTCTCAATCTGACTGTGATGCAACATGCTGTCAATTTGTCCTCACTGCATTAAACATGCTGCAGGATTCTCTCTGATGGTGTTTGCACTCGGTCATTTTTCATTCACAGTCTCTCTGTGTCTGAAAGCAAAGAAATACACACTTACAGTTACTAACTTGACTCTTGTCTCCTCAAGGTGGCGAACCAGGTGGTCCAGGCCCTCCTCACACAGAAGGTTTGTCTACACATGTATCCCCAGGTCGTTTGCCATAATGCCACACAACACAAATTTACCTTCTAACTTTTTGAACTTAAAGAACATCTCTTAAGTATGGCGGAGACCCCTCGTAAATTTCAAGATTAAAGTCTTAATAATAGGAGTATAAAGTTGTAAATTTACCAGAATAAAGTCGTAAGGGATGAAAGTTTAAATATTTTAGGTGTGAAAGGTTGAAAACAAAAAGAGTAGAAGTGGGGAGGCAGTCAACTTAGCATCCCTGAGTCATGACCTCCTTCTTTTTTACACTTAAATATAACATATAGTCTCCAAACATGGATCAGAGTCAGACTTGTGTCATTATTTTGACTCAACTTGGAAAATAGACTCCTGATAGGGAATGACTCATCTTCTCCCCTAGCCTATACTTAAAGGTCACAATTTATTCTCATTTTCAACCAGTTTAAATAAGTCTCAGAGCTCCTAAAAACGTGTCTGTGAAGTTTCTTGTTCTAAATCCACTCTGATCCTGTATTTGATCATGCCTATAAACCCCTCTATTTCAGCCCTGCTCAGAACAGGCTGTTTCTGTGTCTGTAGCTTTAAATGTAAATGAGCTGTGTCTGACCACGCCCCTCTCTGGAAGGGCTTGGGTTGGCTCGGGCTTCTTTCGCTCCATGCCCTATTGTTTAAGGTGAGAAGGCAGACTCAGAGGGCAGAACAAACTCCTAGCTGTGGGAGGGTCACCCACCTGGGAGAGGGGTTACTGCCCTTTGTGATGTCATGAAGGGAAAATCTCCAAACAGCCTGTTTGAGCACACATTTTCTGAAAAGTGGAGCAAGGAAAAGACGGAGAGGATGGACTTTTCTCATAACTGGGGGGTAGACAGACTAGGGACACATATTATTTTGCACATATTTTGCATAAGTTGTGACCTTCTGTTTGTTCTATTAAGTGTATATCATTATGTACCCTTGCTGTAAATAAAGCATCTTAAACACATCTTTTTTCTCTGAAATATCCATCATTGTCATTCACAGTTATTTTCCTTTCTGGATGCTTTCTAGGACCTGAAGGAGGAGTGTGTGAAGCTGCGGACACGCGTGTTTGACTTGGAGCAGCAGAACCGCATACTGAGTGTGCTGTTTCAACAACGGGTCAAGATGTCCACGAATCCTGTCTCCCAGGTAAGAACACACGGCAGCACGATACAAGCACACACACCGACACAGCCACTGGCTGCAAGGCTGAGTGAATATTACATGAGCAGAGCTGCACTTCTAAAGGTTACTACCTTCAAAAAGAGAGACAATCCACCCAGAATAACTGGAATTAAAATCTTTAGGAGAACCCCTTTTACTGCCCGATTAGGGACTGAAAATGGATTAAATGTCGGACTTGTATTCCTCCATTCTTAACCAGTGTGGTCGTTAGTGTCAAAGTGCTGAGTGCACTGGAGGTCATTTAACAAGCATTACAATCCCTACATCTCTGTTTTTATGCGAATAGCTTCAGAATGAAGCCTAATAGAGAGCCAGACTTTTGATCCATTAACCTGAAAGTGACCACACAAGACTCCAGGATACAGCTGTATACTCTCAGCCGCAGAACATCTGGGATAACTGGTTTAAACCCGACTCTTGACGACATAGTGAAATATTTTCTGGTCAGTTGTTGAGCCTTGTCTCTTTCTGCAGTTTTTAAGATGCACGTAGTAATCAATATTTATATGCAAATCTTAAAATAAGGTTAAGGAACATCCATCCATCTACTATCTTTTACCACTTTGCCCGTTCAGGGTCACAGGGGCTGGAGCTGATCCCAGCTGTCATTGGGCGAGAGGCGGGGTTACACCCTGGACTGATCGAAGTCAATAGGTTAAGGAACATTTCCAATAGATGTTCCTCAAAGTGAAAAAATAACGACTGACCCACTGATTAGGCTTTTCTGACTTTCTATCTTTTGATTTTTTTTCATTATTTCCAACAACATTTACATTTTTATTTAGTATGTGATTGTGTTTTTTTGTGATGTTGCTGATTATAGGAGCTGTGTGATGATGCATGTTAGTTTTTTCCTTAAACTAAAGTACAGTATTTTTGAGTACCCATTTAGCATTATTAGCATAGCTATTATTATCATCATTCAACTAAGTTAGCAACTAGCTGATGAACAAAGAAGCAGGCAAAGAGCCAGATATTCTTTCAGGATGTCGTTATGACCTAAACAGAGGTGAGAGTTAACATGGTCTTCTTATAGGTTAGCTATAAAACTGGATTAAAAAAAGTTTTATGCTGATCATGCTGCCCCCTGTTGCAAAGAAAAAACACATGCCATCCAACTCTAAACTTAGATTAAGGTAGTTGCCCACATATTTATTTATTTATCTATCCTTATTTTAGCAGGGAGAACCCACTGACCCTGAGGTCTCTTTTCCTGCAGCAGAACAAGAAAAACATATAAGATAGTTAAAATAATTACAAATACTTCCATGAACACACTGATGCTTGACAACCCATGCCCAGGTTCAAAGGTCACATTTTAAAGCAGGTGCAAAGACTTTCCTTTACTAGATCTAACACTAGCTCTTTAAAAACGCCGTAAGATACAAAAGAAGGCAGCTTAGACGTCATTTAAAAATTGTTCCACTTAATAATGTAGGTGCAGCAACAGTAAAAGCAGTCTTTCCCTTTTCGGTCCAGATTCAATCCCGTCCATATGGTTGCCAGATCTGTCACAATAACACATTCTCCCTCCAGCACGCCAAAAATGACGGCCTGGTCAGTGGCTCTTTGCACATGCACAGCTTTGAGGACAAGTTAGTAAAAAAAGTATGCCATGCCACCTGATGCCAATGCAATGTTCATGTTTCACCTTTCAAAACGATGTAAACCAACAAACTGCAGTAATGCCCCCACCTCTCTATGTTCCTCCGCAGCTACAGTGAAATGAACTATAACAGCGCCTTGTAAAGATAAATTCTCCTTTAACCTTTTCCTCCAGCAGTGGTTTGATCCTCAGGTTAGTTTGTGTAACCTTGCTGACAGGCTGCATTTAAATGCTTTGATCAGCGTCTGACTGTAATGAGGCAGCTCTGCATGGTGACGGCTGAATAGCCCTTTTTAAACTGGTGAAAATCCCTAAAGATCTGAAGGATGTTAAGGATGAGAAAGGAGATACGTGTCGCTCTTTCTGTGTATTGGTTTGCCTTTTTTATAGAGAGGAGTACACTTCCGAACATCTTTAATCATGAAGTTCAGCGTCAAGCAACAGAGATCTCAAACTCTGAATAATACATTTGGTTTGATTTGAGTAGATATTATAAAACTGAAACTGAAGATCCAAACAGAATAAACAAATAAATAATTCACGTTTTCCGCTGACCACAACTAAAAGTAACGTGTTGCAATGTCTAGAAACTCCAGTGGTTAAACTTACTGTGTGAAAATTTGAAGTCAGCTAGCCGGCTCAGTCGTAAATAATTGATGTTGGATCATACTTCTGATGGACGGATGATTTCTGTTACAGTCTGAGCTGAATACTGAAAGAAAAACAGGAACTGATTGAAGCTGCAAGTGACAGAAATGTTATAAGAAATCTGAACTTGTATTACACAGGAATCCTTGCACAATCCAGTCCCCCCCAACTGTGTGGAAACTTTACTGACTTCCCACTAAGTAGTGAAAGACAGACCTAATTATCGCATGTAACTCATGCTGCTGTTTTCCAACCTTAACATGTTGTTATGATGGAAGCATGAGGACCAAGTCTCCAAATGTTTGTTGTCTGTTTGAAGAGTTGCTCTGCTCGTCCAGCATGTCAGAAGGTGACATTATGGAAAGAGAGGTATACTGTAGACTGATGGTAGGAGGGTCTGGAGGGTAACAAGGCAGGACTTTAACTGGACCGGGGTTCATGAACAGTTTGAAGCAACATTCAAGTAAAATTTAATCCACTAACATGATCTGTTTCCTTAACTTTTCCAGGACAATTTCTTAATAACTACATGTTAGAAAGTAAGGAAACAGATCTTAGTAACGGTGAGTAGCGTTGCATTAAAACAGACGCTTATAGGTTACTTGAGAAAAACAAACCTACCATGTGTGTCTTTGTACGAGACACCAAAGGGGCCCAAACATAGAAAGTGTTGGATGTTGCACACAGAGAAAGAAAATCTTTGACATGCATTGATTTTTGCACAAAAAAGGTTGCATAACTTTAATTAGAAATCGTAAAAGTATTCTGTTCAGATACATTAACAAGATGAAGACGAGTCTTATATGAATAAGAACCTACTACAGTTGTTAGCAGACAACATAATAGAGGGACATTTCTCACGTCTGTAACTGTAAGTAAGTATCGCTCTCAAACAGCCACAAATACTTTAGTGTAAGTTGCGTTTTTCTCTTCATTCTAATGTCCATGAAAATGTGCTGTTAAAGGTATAATACCAGTCACCAGTCTCTCAAACTACAACAAAGCTGTCCTTTCAGAGCACCAGCCCCCCTCCTCCCCCACCCATCCCAAAGCCAGTCGTACACTGTAAGATTGTATAAAGTCTTGACTGAATGTCCGCTCACTCTGTGCGACTTCATCGTTACTAATGCAGGACCAAAGCTCACACTGAAAAATTGTGTAATCCGGCTGGAGCATTCACAATTGTCAAAAAATATATTTGTATTTCACTTGTCTCAATAACAAACACCGCAACAAACGCCGCCACGCTCTCTCACACACACTCATCCAGCAATCATAACAAATATTTCCTGTCAGCTGGAGGTCGGCAGATATTTCCTGCCAACGTTTCTTCCACGATCGGTGGGGAAGACAAATTAAACAGGCATGCCTGCTGTTGCCATGGTGATTTCAGATGCTGTCTGTCGGTTTAGAAAGGCGCAATCACGAAGGGAAAAAAAAGGCCCACAGTCGGGGAATCGTCTCGTGTCTCACTGTACGAGTGTGTGCAGTCGTACGACCAACATTTCAAATATTTTATCTGACTGATAAGAAAAGTTTGATTGTCACATATTCAACATTTATTTGGACTTGCACTCTTTCTTCTTCATGCCAAAAACTCAGAGTTAAATGTAGTAACAGAGGGCTGCTTGAAACTTTCTCTAAATAACTTAAGTTCTGTTAATATGACCCTTCTGTCTCTTTCAGAGTCATAATCATTATGCAGAAAGGCAGACGAGATGTTTCTTTGTTTCTTAAAGGTCTCTGAGCTCGTCGGGCTCTCAGCGTGACTCCTCTCCTCTGACAGACTGCAGCTTTCTGTTTTCAGGAGACCAGTTTGACTTCAAAGACACATTTGGCAATTAACAGAAATATCGAATAAACCGTATGAACGTTGTAGATTCTTTCTTCCAGCTTCATAAAACTGGTCATGGAAAAGGGTGGAATTCCCAGACCTGGTCATTAAGCATGCTGCCAGCCGAGCCGAGCAGGACTCGCTGTCCTTCTTCTTTAACCTTTTCCGTAAAGGTCAAACCAGCAGAGGAGTTCTGTCTTTGTAGGACTGTATGTTTCAGAGCAGAGCTGCTGCTGCTGAAAGCAAGCATTATACATGCTGACAATCAATGTAAGAGTCTGAATAAACACATTGTTAATTCACCGTTGATTCAACATTTGCTTCAGTGTGTGTTGTTTTTAGGAAAGTTATCTGTATGTCATTAGTGACAGAATGAGCATGTATTAGTGGGCATAGTATGAGAACATTCAATTAGTTGGTTCAGTTCTTTGAGTTTGAGACAGTCTCAGTTCATAATATCAGATACTTTTTCTTCTTAAAGATTTATTTTTCTGGCTTTTTTGGAGAGAACGGACGGTGGATAGAGTCAGAAATCAGGGAGAGAGAGAGAGAGAGAGAGAGAGAGAGAGAGAGAGAGAGAGAGAGAGAGAGAGAGAGGAAATGACATGCGGTAAAGGAGCCACAGTGCGGATTTGAACCTGCACAGCCCGCTTCGAGTACAGCAGCCTCTTTACATGGGGTGCACAAACGTAATGTTTTTCAAAGTGGGGGGGTCGCCAGGTGGGTTGCAAAGGGGCTCCCTGAAAAAATAAGGAAATATATTAAAAGGTTCAATGTCTGATTTTTGATATTTGCGATTGTAATGTACGGGAAAGTCGAAGGAATGTAAAGAAAGTTTGCAAGAGGGGGTCCGCACCAGAGGCTGTTATATGGGGGTCCTTAGCAGAGCAAAGATTGGAAACCCCTGTGCCATCAAACCACTAGGCCACATGAGCCCCAATAATGTCTCATTATTCATGTGTTTCTTTATGTTTGTGACCTTTTTGTTTTGGATGAGCTGAAGGTGTTTCTGGTAATCTGTCAAATCTTTTAAGTCAAAAAGTTTGGTGACATTTTTGCAGAAACGGGGCGCTGGTCTCACATCGCATGTGCGGAGGCTGTGGTCCTCCAGGCGGGTGGTTCGGGTTCGGCATGGGGATCCTTTCCTGCCTGTCATAAGCTCTATTCACTGTCCTGTCTCTCCAATAAAGGCATAAAAAGCCCAAACATAATTAAATACATTTTTGCAGATACTTTCCAACTCATATTGTTGATGTGATAGTTCTTATTTCTTGATGAAGCTTTAACTGGTGTACTTATCAAAGAAGAGATTGTTTGCTTCTTCAAACCTTTATCAGTAATTACATGACTTTTCTCTGATTAAACTCTCAGTAAAGAAGGTTTTTTTTCTTTCACAGGCCAGGAAATAGACTTTGTTGACGCTAGTTTGTGACTTTGGATAGAGAATTATAAATCTTATTGATTCATTTGCATGTTTCAACAGGAATAATGGAGCAAGAAAAATCCAGTTAACAACACAACACTGCCGGCAGCATGAGCCAGAAAAAGCCTTTTATGTGTTGAAAGCTGCCTTTGATTTACTAATGCAGCATTCTCTGATATCCAGGAGGCTAAATAAGTAGTGTAAGATAATTATGTTACTCCTAAAGCTTGAATATCAACTACAGTTGTTATATTTGTTTCCACTTAAGACACAAACAAAACTTTTGAGAGCAACCCCATCGCATTTTAAATGATTGCTTTCAGTTGTTAATCATGTCTTTCTGACAAAAGGAACAGATGCGACTTCCTGCTGTGCAGCTGAAGAACATTTTGTTTGTGGTTTTGTCTACTGCAGGAATTTACTGAGTTCTTGAAGTTCTTAGAGAAGTTAGGGAATTTGTACCTATGAATCTGATTTGTTCAAAAAACAAGACGTACACCTTCTCGTGCTGTAAATATCTGGTCATTTAAGAGCTTAATGCTTGATGTTCAACGTTCTTGATTGGCTGAAAGTGTTCAAAGGACTTATCAGAGATTGTCTCTTATATCTGCTGTCTTGTCTGAACCCAAACAGTTGACGTGTGGGTCATAAACAAAAACAATGATTTGAAAGAAGCCAATAAATGCTGAATAAAATGATCATTTTCTTTAGGCTCAACCAACAGCTTTTCTTTGATTCGAACCATTGCATATATCTATATATGTGCATGTATCTATCATGTCAGTGCGCACAAATGTACAAGGAAAATAAGTATTTTATATGACTGCAATACAAAAAAAACCTTTCATGCAAATCACCATGACAACATTAAGTGCTTCTACCATAAATGACTTGCCAGCTGCATCAGGAAATTCTGCCAGAAAGCGTTCTCTTCCACCTATAGGAGACGGCTGTGTGCAGCAGCCTGTGTAACTAGAAGTCAATGTTCTTGTCTTATTTTGGCCAAACCATGATTTTTTTTCCTAAACTGTCTGTCACAAGATGGTTAGCTTTTGTGTTTGAAACCAAAGAAGCATTGGCACTTCGGCCATGTTAAAGTGGGGTACACACTACGAGATAATCAGGACGCTTTTGGGCCCAGTTCCGTCTTGCAAAAATACATTTATTGGCATGTTCATTATGTCCATTGCAAGTTAGACAGTGTGCACAAGTTTTTCTTTGGAAATTTTTATGGAAATAGCAAAGTTTTATTGACAACAGAAAGTACGACCATTGGCCTTTTAAAAACAACCAGAATAGTTGATTTGTACTTCAGTCCCGCCTATGATTGGCAATATAGATTTGGATTTTGGGTTGCAACAGGGGTGCCCAATCAGATTCCTCTGGACACGCCCCTGATGATGATCTAGCAAGCTAGATTAACCCGTTTAAGCAACCAGCAAAAGAAGTTGGCCCTCCTAAACTCCACCTTTTTGCCTGTTTCTTGATCAGCTGGAAGTTAGTGAGTCATCATTTCCAATATGCCGACCGCTGTTGTCCTCCTCAGAAACCAATATGTGAAGTCATTAAGACTACGTCCATGTTTTATACAGTCTGTGATTGTAATATGGACATATCATTGGTGCAGCTTTATGATTACTGTATTTAGGTTTTATGAATGACCATGTGTTGCTTTCACTGTCTCCCCCTGTAAGATTCAGGCAGTCTGTATTAGCATGCCATGCTGTCTGCCACAGTCCTTTACATACAATCTTGTCAATGGAAGACCTTTTAAAATTTTACATGAGTCTAATGTCCTTTAATGGAAAACTTTTAGCAGCTTTCAAAGAAGTTGATGTTGCCTCAAGCATCCCTCTGTGTGGATTACGTTGGTCGTGACAGACATGGTATGACTAAAGGTCATTGTCCCTCACTTTCTGCATGATTCTCTCACCTGTCTCCGTGATGAGTCTGGCTTCTTAGACGATGAGCTGCATTATAACCTCTATAACAGATCGTGGCCTTTTGTATTTCCACTAAGTGGGAGCGAAGAGGCCAAAATCCATCAGACTCAGCTCTCCGTCACAGCTGCAGAGAGTCCTTGAAAAAAATGAAACACGGGTCGTATAATCGTCCTCGTCAGTGATCAGTGATGGAGGGTTTTGGATCGGAGATGTTACACTCTGGCTGTGTATCAATTTGTCAGATATCACAGAGGTGATTATCTACAAATTACTGAAATGGAAAATCTGTTTTTCACCGCGAGTTCTGCTTGTTAGGTTCCTTAATCATTGTGACAGCACACCTGTTCCCAGTCACGTTCACTGACTGGGAGAAGTTACAGCCAAGTGTTGGGCATTTCTTTGCCGGTACACAAAAGACAAAAACAATTCTGAAGTCTGTGCTTTCACTCAGGGAATGAGAAAAAAGTGAGCAAAAATAAGGTGCATGAATAAGGAAAACATTTCATGTTCACAGCCACCTGCTCTGCTGGAGGACACAATAGTTTCCAAGGATACTATTCAATTTTTTAACCAAAGCATCTCAGACAAGCTTGGTATGAAAGACAATAGCTGTATAGGACAATTAGGCCCCGCCCACTCCAGAGGGAAAAACAACTCATTGCTCTTCATTGACGAGGTGTTTTCTTTTCACTTCTATCTCCGAGTAAATGATAGAAAAATACCTGAAAGATGTCTAATGGTGGGAAGCTTTATTAACAGTGTAAAGAACCCAGAATTAAGTTTTTAAAAGCATCTTACTGTCGATGCAGGCTATAAGATGTGAGGCGTCAGCAGGAGACAATTGGAAACGTGGGATCCTGTCACTCATTTGGCCAGACAAATAAAAAAGAGGTTAAAGCTAAGCAGCACAAGGCCTGGTTTTGATATCTGTTAGGCTGATATCAACGTTTCTATATGCTGGCCATTCAGTGGGCATTTGCACTTTGTATGTTTTATGTATTGTCTGTGTTTTATTAAGTATATGTGACTCTCCAACCAATAAATAAAAGTAAGGTAAAGGGACACGTGCTGTATTCACAATTACACAAAACTCTGGACAATTTCCCAACATTTTCAGGATGCGTGTGTGAACGCAAACTGACAAATGTTCCGCCACGGCTTTCTCCGTACTTTTTCCAGTCAAGCTCCGAGTAAATCTCTGCATGAGGCCGAGGTGAGGCATGAAGTCTGCATGCACACACACAGGAATGAATAACACTTCCTTACCCTCTCTGTCACCACTAATCTTATGTATAAAGATGTATGACCAAAGTCACAATTTAAATGTACAAACTAAAGAACTTGTTCTGCATTGAAATGCAAAAAAAGTTACAAGCATCCTGTTTCAACACGGCCATGTTTGGGTGGCTCATCGGGTGACTATTCAGATTTTAAGGTGGACCCATGCAGGCCAACCCTGGTCCCGTCATTGATCTGCTTCTGACTTCATAAAAGCTCTTTTCATGACCAGGACATCCACTGTGTGAGTACAGTTAGTGGCTCTGTCCTGCTTTCTTCTTACCCGATCAACATCACATAACTGGGTGTTCTGTTTGCCAAACATAAAGACTTTCTTACATTAATCGTGAAAATACAGTTTGATAGTTCAACACAATTGGTCGAAGAAGGAATATTAAGGTCCAAACTCACATTTCCCCTCATTGTATATTTTATGCTAAAGGTGTGACAAAACAGAGAGTGCACTGAATATCAGCATGTCTTTATTTTGGAGGATTTGACTGCCACATCATAATTTGGCCTCAGCAGGACATTGGACCAACTGTAAAAACATTATCTGTAAGCTGGCTAGCAAAGTGTGCACAGACTTTGTAAACTGTGCAGTTGGTTATTGACTAGATCAAACAAAAACAGTCTGGAAACATGTCCAGAGTACACAGACATTAGCTGCAGTAAGACAGAAAGATACGGGGTCATTGTTTAGTGACAGGCAGCAGCTCTGTCTCTGTACGTTTGTCTCATCTAGTCTCCCTTCCTCACTTGTCCCTGTATGTTTGGACGGGTTGGATTGTAAACAGCCACATTATCTCGCTGTGTTTTTCTTTGCCAAAGAGTCATTTGTCAAAGTGTTATTGAAATGAAGCAGCAGAGAGACACTCTGGAGAGCGCGGCCCTGGAGGTTTTTTAAACAGCAGCAGGTGTCTCTCTCCTCAGATAAACTTCCTGTGAGGGCTGCAGCCACAGATAAAGACTCATTTAAAATATAGTCTAATTTATTTGCCTCTTTGAAGTTTTTTTTTAACCAGCTCTTTATTATGTTTCTCTGTGAACTCATATAGCAGAAGCAAATACATTTAGGCTTTTTGAAGTTTCTGATGGATGAAATGGTTTCTCTTTCACCGAGCAGGAAGAGTCACAACACAATAAAGACAGACAAACATTTCTAAATGGCCTCTTTCACAAACTCTGTGACGATAAAACGCCCGGGTGTTCTGCTCTGATTTAAAAACTGAATGATTAACTTGACTTTCAATGATTTCATAAATGTCAAGATAAACAGCTGCGACTACAATTTAAATGTAAGAAATTAAAGTAGGTCCATGGTCTGACTGGCTTTTCAATATCAGAAAATGTGATCACGGTAAAAAAAATTCTATTCTGCAGTTCTTTTCAATTTTTGTGTGCTTTCAACCGAGAAGCTGATGTTTATTTGTTTATACGTTTGATAATCCTGAGCTGACGTCATAATGATGATTGGTTTGTAGGCTTGTAGCCACTTCCTATTTAACATGTCGTGCCCATTTTGACAAACTGTGTGCCTGAGGGTCTAGTACAGAAACGTTGCCAATAAATATTTGTTTGCTAGTTAGACAGTGTGCGGGAGTTCATCATTAAGTTTTTGATGGACACATTGCTCTCCTACGCACCTGTCTTGTGAAGAGGATGTGCAAAGGTTTTTACCATTTTTAATTATTTTGCTGAATGCTGAAGGGCAAGAAGAACATGCATTTCCTCGAATGTCCACTTGAGGCTGGCTGCAAAAGTCAAGGAATCCCCATTTGGTCCTCATAGGTCATGTCTTTAATTGTACACACTGCACAGGATGGGACAGGTGGACACATAGCTGTTTGTAAGAAGGCTTAGAGAAATTGACGATTTTTTTCTACTTCTTAGTCATGTCTTTTGGAAAGAAAGAGTTCATTTCACTCTTTCTTTTGTTCTCCTCCATTTTACGAATTGTTCTTCGTCCGCAATATATCAAATATATTCAACCCTGTAACCACAATCCTCGATACATCCATGACTTCCTTCTCATTAACTGGTGCAGCCTGCTCATTTTGCACCTTTTCACTCCGGCTCCCCTGCTCTCTCTGTATTCTCATATTGAAGTGTTTTTAGTCTTAGCTCAGCCCAGCAGGCATAACGCAGCACGAGCAGTGCAGGTGAAGGTGGTATGAAAAGGAAAGACAGCAAGGTGTAGATGAGCAGCCGGTATAAATAATCAGAGGCCTGAAGAGAAGAAGATGGCTGATGAGTTGGTAGTTGTTGTGTGAATTGGTGAGTGAGGATGGCGAGTGTTTCAGGGACTAAAGTGGACAAAACTGTGATCTGAGCAGCGGTTGGGTGAGGGTAACCTTGCTTTGGGCGGATCAGGGGGACGCATGGACGAATTTTGATGAGATTGTGGAATTTAGAGTGAACTCAAAAGTCCAACGAAGCTAAAGAACATCGTCCTTGTGTCCGAATGGTCTGTTGATCTGCAGCCTGTTTCAGCGGCAGTGAATGTGAAAGTCCTCAAAGGGAATTACAATTTTAATATCTCATACAAGACATACAGTAGTTGTACACTTTATTTTCTCACATGTTTTTAAATGAAAATTACCAGAAGAACAGAGAGAGAACAATACAATTCAATATCAATGTTTTTAAATAGAGCCCCCTCATACTGGCACTGCTGTAATCAATGCAAAAACTAAAGCTGCTGTCAGGAGTTTTCAGCTGGTTATGAAACAGACTGAAATTAATACAGATGCCATTTTTGAGCTACAAAAGCCAAGACCATCGGTGACTTTTTTTATTTAATTTCTAAAACCACTATGGGGGGTAGGGGTCAGACGAAGTGAAGAGCAGCACTCTACAGAAACAGCAGTTTTTTTGTAAAATACGTTTTCCGTGGCAAACTGATACATGAATCACTTCTTTAACATGTGCAGGACAAAACCAGCAGAGAGATCAGAGGTACTGCATTGTCCATTGGGGGCGCCAAAATCAACAAAACCCAAAGTTCCTCACAGGCGCTTTAAAGAAACAGCTATACCTTTGTTTTTGGCAGCAAACCTATTTAAAGTAAACCACTTAGTATTTTCTGCAAATCCAACACATACACTGATTCCTAACTTTAATTAGTTTAGTTTAGTTTATTAGTTTATTGTTTCGTGGACAGTCCCCTTTTACAATAAAAGGAGCAGCTTTAGCCTTTGCGGCTAATTTCCAGCTGTAGTCCCCGGCCAGTTGTAAATCGGCAACCTAAAATGCAATGTTTGGAAGGAGCATTGTCAGATAGTTTTCTTCATGATGTTCCTACCTGCGCTGTGTGTCGCTGTGCGAACGCGCTAATCAACATGCTGATTATTGGAAAATAACTACACACCCTGTTTTTTTTTCATGCAAAGTTTTCAAGAACTTGCAATTAATTTGTAGAGTGAGAAATAACAAGCAACATCAAAAACAATGTCGTCTCATTACTGAGCTGCAAAATCAAATATAATCTATCTGAGGACGCTTTCTTGTTCCGTCCGTTTCAGATGTCCCAGTTTTGATACTTTAGGAAGAGTTGTGATGCCCTTCATCTTATTTCTGCTTTGAGTCTATCAAACAGCTTCTTGTCCTGTGAAAACTTTGAGCATCAAATGTGTGAAATCTGCAGCTGAAAATATTCTAAAAATGCCCCTTTTAGTGCTTGAGTTTGGTTTATCAACATGCACGACCTGCTTTCAGGATATAACTGACTCTTAAAACAATAACAGCTTTTTATTTAAGAACTATTTTTAAGGATTTACATCATCTCGAAGAATGCATGTTTGTGGTGCCGAGTGCAACAAAGAACGAAAGAGGAGCAAAACACCACCAAGAGTTCACAAAGCCACGTTTCAGAAGTGTTCCCTCCCCCCCTACACTGTCTCCTGCTGAGCAAATACATGAGTGAGTGCTCCACATGTACTGTGCTCTCAGTGTGCTTTGTCCTTCTATATTCAGAGTTAATGATTCCCATGAACGATGGATGTATGACAGGAAATACAACCGCTGTGAGCATCCTATAGAGTTTAGTTTATAGAAAATTCTTCAGAAGTGCCGAAGTTTAGTTTAAATTACATTTAATGCAGGAAGTCACTGTGCTGTGAGGAGGCTGGGATAAAAGCATCAGCATGCAGTAACAGTGTACAGTGAGCTCTGTGGGGGATCCTCATGTTCCTGCATTATTCTGACTGAGAGCTCTGGATGGGTGCAGAGAGAGTATGATTTATTTACACAGGTCTCTCCACCTGTCTCCCCGTGAGGGTGTTTCTACGCCTGTAAATCTACACAGAGATGATGACAAGATCTGAATGGATGAATGCATGAGGCTTTATAGTCGATCTTAAAGTATTCCCAAAATGTGCCATTATGCTGAAACGATGGGAGACCTGCTTTGGAGGAGGCTTTCTTCATTCACTGTTTTTACTTATACCTGTGAAAATGTATATCCTATATTCCTATTTTAAAAAAATTAAGCCAAAGCAAATTGGACCCTTCTGTGGCAAAATTATAGTCCACTTTAGGCATTGGTAGGGGACACAAATAGGTAAGTGCAGGACTTTTACTGAGGAGACAGGGATGTGTTAAACTTAGGGCGTAAAAGATTGATTTTAGTCGAGCATTAGATGTACTATTAGGTAGTAAAGGCCTTGCACAGAGCTCTGAATCTCTGCATTTGGCTCTTGTGGTCTCTCTATATATTCCTTTTCAGCATGTGAATGACTCCATGGTATGAGCAGAAAAACTGCAGACATGCCGATATTGTTAGGTGGGGGAGTTTCTGTTATATCCAGTATCTAAATATCCAGTGACGAAATAACGAAACAGGCTGTGGATTATCTTAGAATTCATTATTCCACTGAGGTCAAACAACAGCAACAGAACACAAACGGCTGACAAAGTTTTCATGTAAAATGTGTACTAACAGATATGTAGGTTTAACCATCCAGAGAACTGATGAAATCTTCCTGTTCTCAAACTCTTGTTTGTAGCTTTTGTTTTTACATGTCAAGTATTTTATGAAGATGTGGTGCTGATGCATATACATCGAGCAGTCTTTTTTCACCCTTTAATAAAGTCATGCCCTTGGTAATGAGCATAAAACTTAAATATTATGTAAAGTCATTTCACAAAGGGGGGGAAACTACAAAGAGGAAAAAATATCTCCAAAGCCCTGGAATTTGCCCTCGATGATAAGTATGCTGCCACTCTGACTGAAGGTTTTGTTAAACTGTATCACTTGTGTCAAATCTCTGATACCCCTCGACATGCTGACTGTAATTAGTTCCAAGATTAATCCAGACGAGCTTGGTCGAATGTGGCCTTTTCCCAAAGTGTACGTGAAATAAAGGCCAGCGCGGATAATCAAATAATAGGTGAATATCAATGAATGGTCCAAATCACTTCAGTCCCAAGCTCCCTTATGCAATTATTTCCTATTCACATTAATTATTGCTAACAGATGACATTAATGACTTTGAGAGGAAGCTGGCCGTGGCAGTCCTGCAGACGATCGATGCTTTTTTAAATGGGGTCACAACAGTTGACACCTTTTGGGTTTGTATGATTGGAAATGGCACAGAGTCAAAAAACATCCGATGCACGCCAGTTTACAGTGCCAGCAGTTTCACCAAGAAGACTTTCTGAACAGGACCATATTTCTGCAAAGATAAACGGACTTAATAGCATTAAATAGTTGATTAAAGAGGAAATTCCACCTGAGACATGTTCCGAAGTCCAAACCTTGTATTTTAATCACAATCACAATCAAAGATGACATTTTATTTTCAAAGGTTTTGTGGGAACTGTCCCCTAAAATCGTGTTTGAGCTTAAGAAAGTCTGTGAGATTTCCAGTTTTGAGAGTCAGGACTCTGGTTGTTGGTAAAAAGAGTCTGTTAGTGTGGTGTGATGTTATGGAGACACTGATTCTCTCCACACATGGAAAGAAACTGTTCAATCTTTGCTTATTTGTCGTCACGTTTAGGGTCTCTCACATTTTCAAAATCTGATTAAAAATCTGTAAGTGTGGGCCAGTCAAACACACCAGTGTTGAAGCTATTTTTTTCTATCACAGAGGAATACTCAGTACCCATTTCTAATGTCGTCGATCAGAATCAGTATTGGGAAGGAAAAACTTGAGGATCAGATCGTCTCTATTCATCATTTAATTCTTTTGCAGGAGGTCCAAAGAAATGGAAAGGCGGGTATTCCTGCAGGAAGGTGGCCCAGCCTGCTGAGTCTAACATGCCCACGCAGTAGTGGTAGCGGCAGTGGCAGTGAACTGTCACTATCCAGTGCTTGTAGTGAGTACTCCAGCGGCTCCCACACATGGGCAGAGGGGCGTGGATTCTCCAAGCAGGTGGGTTTCATTCATTTTCCATCAAATCATAAAAAATATCATGCAGCTTAGTTTGGGAATGGAGGGTTAAAAATGTGATCACTGATTTAATACTATTTTAATGACTCTATTTATCTCTTTTATGCACAGTGTGCCATAAGCCGGGATAAACGGATGAGTACAGGTTCAGTATCTAGCAATAATTCTGCATCCATCGAGCAGACAGAGCTGGGGTGGAAGGAAGGACACATTCTGAAAGGTCTGAAGCGTCTCCAGACAAGCTCAAAAGAGGCATCCTCCATTGCACCTGTACCACACTGCAAAGACTGTATGACCTTTAATGAGGGCATATACTCACTTGGTGTGAAGTGTGGCCAACAAGGAAGCACAGCCAAACAGGTAGCCTCAACAAGTACGCCTGTCAAGTCTGGTGTTGCTGCCCTTGACTCTGATTATACAGAGGAAGATTCACCTAAATTACAAAGAACTGAATCCAGTGACCAACCAACGAATGAACCTCTTTGCTCCGAGAAGTTTGATGTCCCAAGAGATAACGACAACAATTATCAAGAAGATCCTGTGAAACTTGCAAGGGATTCTGGTCTTTTCCCCTCACCTGTCGCTGACAACATCTTATTTCTGGAAAGCCCCACAGTCAAACCTGGTGTTAGCCCAACAGAGAGCCTTACAAATCTGGAGCAAAGAAAGGACTCACTTGAAAAACACAAGCCTTCAGGGATCAAGCTAAGTGACAAAAACAATAACCAGGAAAGGTCTACTGACCGTAAATCCAGACTTGATCATGTCAAAAGACAAGAGGGCAAATTTGCATCCAAGCAGGTCGAAGCAGGAACGAGTGATATGAGTGCTTCTATTCAGAACTCTGCAACAAGAGCTCTGATTTGTGTGAGTGCAGCCAGACAGCGCAGCTCCTCAATGGAGGTTCCTCACTGCAGGAATCAGGCCAGTCAAGCTGGAGGTGGAAGCCACAACCACACTATCTCAGAATCTCCTCAAAGAAAAGCCAAACCTCAGCTTTGTGACTCAGCGAGGAAAGCTTTCATTCTGCGGAGCAAGAGTGCGGATGCAGGACAAGAACAACCTAAGCATACACATTCTCCTCTCCACCAAAAGCTTATCAAGGCCCACAGGCCCAAAGGACAGTCAACCCCTCCTGTGCATAGTGTCTCCAACAAAAGGACCACTCTTACTAAAACCCATGGAACAAGCAAGGGAGCTTTACCTCAAGTGGAGAAAGATGAGGACATTGCTGTATCAACAAGTTCCAAGTCTCTCAAGAGTGTGCAACAGTGTTCTCCTCTTGCTTCCCCTGTGAAAAATTCAAAGACATTTAAACCTCCAGGGATCAATGAATGCTCAAAGAGCCCAACAAAACTACCTTTGCAAATGACAAGACCTCAATCAATCAATGACTCTGTGGAAGAAGGCATTTATGACAACCTGCCCTGCTCTCCACGAAAACAACGCCGCCAAGACCTGAACTGTGATGCTTCCCATCCAGAACTTAGGTCCCCATCTCCACCACCACCCCCTGGTCGGACGTCTTCTCTGGTCCTTAGACCTGGTTTTGACAGCTCACCCAAAGCACAGACATCTGCAGGTCGGGCTCGGAGTTCTACTACTGGGAAGACATCATCGAGCACAACCAAGCCACTATCGAATCAGCTTTCTTCTGCTTCACAACCTCAACATTTTAACACAACAAAAGACAATATACATACAACCCCAGGAATGAGCCCTGAAGGTATAAAAGAAATCCCCACCAAGCAATACCATACCAACTCATCCAAGATACCAACCATCCCAGTTCAAGAGTCACAAGCTCCAGAGTCAGTCCAGTCATCTATGGAAAGATGTGTGACTTGTCACTATGAAAACGGCCCTCCTGTTATGTTGCCAAGTCAGAGCATTTTACAAAGATCCCAACAGAGCATCAGTGAGCCAAAACTTTCAGAAGTCTTGCCTCAGGCGTATTCTAATGTTTACTACCATGGGATGGCAAATAATCCTCAAAGTTCCACCTCAAGAGCTGTAAAAATGGCTCATCCAGTGAATGCAAAATCTCATGAAGCTATCTCTGGGCAAGACACCAATACATTCTTACTTTTTGGAAGACAGAACAAAGATAATACAAACCCCACTCCAAAAAATGTCCAGAACTTTCAGACGTTTAACCGTGATCCCCAGATGATGCATGAGTGTGGAACCCATGACAAAGCCCGCAGAAAGATTGAGACCCGTTGTAACTCGCTGGATTCTGAGCCCCCAGTTCAACCCTTCCCATCAGACAGTGGTGTGATGCTGGATTGGGGATTTGATGAAGAGGGATGGCTGTTTAAACGATCTGTGTCTGTGTCAACCAGGCCTCCACTTAAGCCAGTGATGGGCATGAATGGAGCTAAGGCTCGTAGTCAGAGCTTTGGTGCTCGCTACATGGACAGACCAAGCTTCAACAGATCTGGAAAGGTCCGTACCCAGATCAAAACACACTCAGGGAGCTCCTTGAACTCTCTTAGTGATGTCCTACCAGGAAGTATGAGCTGCTCCAGTAGCTACCATTGCCCAATGAATCGATCCCTTCTGAACAACTTCTTAATTGAAGAGGGTCTTGCGGTTCCCCCACATTTGGGGTCCTCTAGTGAAAGACTTCAAAGTCTTAAGCTCCAACGAGAACAAGCTAGGCGTCTTCAGATCGAGCAACAGTTTTCAAGCGCCTTCGGTGAGCCTGTCTCTGAAGAACCTGAGAGACAAAGTACTATAACCACGATCGAAGAGAAAGTGATGCTGGGCATAGAGGAGAACTTGCACAAGTCTCAGGAACAAGAGAGGACCGTTGAAGTGAAGCAAAAATCTGGGTCAACTTTAGCAAATTGGTTTGGTTTTCGAAAAAGTAAGCTTCCAGCTCCAAGCAGCAAAAAGGCTGATCCACCGAAAGTGAAGGAGGAGAAGAGGGAGCAGAAGATAACATCACTTCTTGGAGGAAAGCAGACAAAGTCGGACAAAAAAAAAGACAGAAGAAAAAGTGATGGAAAAGACTGGTAAGAAACATTATTTACTCTGGTACACATCACAATTCCTGTACTTTTAAGATTGCCACCTTCATTGAAATGTCATCAATATTAAACCATCTTCCAACAGATTTCATCATAGCTTGCTGCCAATTTAATACATTTGCTGCCTCAGATGACTTTGTTTATTTTCATTGAGTGGTATACTGTAAGACAAATCTGTCAGTGTCTTACATTTCACAAAGAGGTTAGCTGCCAGGTTTAAAGAGATATAGGACAATTTATCAGTCGAATCACCCACGGCATGTTGAGTCAATCTCAGTATGTTGTGGTTTGTTGACGAACTGTTTTCTTTCAGCTCTGTGGGGATAAGAGAGTCTCATGATGCAGTGCGGGCATGCATCTCAATGCCCTGCCCAGGAATGTCCCTAAATGAGATGCAAGGACACACTGAAATTATCGGGGACCCGAAGGTAAATTAAATTATAGCCTTAATCAAAACAGGCAGTTATTTCATTGGTATGCAACTGCTTTTTGTTCTAGATACAACCATGTATTTTATACAAAGTGGTTTATTCCAATCACATTTTAATGTGCAGTTTGTTATTTCAAGAATATGAGAGTTCTGTGTTTGCAGCAGAAAGACACACTAAAAACAAACAAACAGACTAAAGCGATGTAAATGTAATGACCATACATTGAATGTACGTATAGTCTCCCAGTTCTAAAAAGGACCTGGTTCTGTTTTTGTTTTTTTTCAAAACCCAAAAACCAACCGTGTGTGAGCTTATTGATACTGCTAGAGAGTCATGTTGGTCCCATAACATCAAGTTATATCTCGAGTCAAATCATATCAGTAAATGAAATCCCTGGTGCACAAACATTAATCCATCGTTAAATAGTTTTTGAAGAAAATTGAATAGCCAGCCAACAGGTCTTTAACTAGTCAAAGGTTGGTCAGTTGCTTGCAAGGATTACTGAACATGCAATGAAGTCTAGAGTTTGGCTACATTTTACCAAATCAATAGAAAAGGAGGAAGTGAAATGCAATTTATGTTGCAAAATAGCTTCTTGCAAGACGTGAAACACAACCTCCATGGTCATGCACATCAGCATTGTGTATCAATTTAAATCAAAATGCAGGACCTTCAACTTTGTTTTGGTTTTAAAAACTAAGTCAACAATAGCAGCTGCTGCAGGACAGTCATCTCTGCCTCCAATCAAATCAGCCGGGATAAGAATATCCAGACTCTATAGTCCTGTTGGTTAAAAAGAGTCATTCAATGTTGAAATCAGTATTCAAATTGGCAGGATACAATGTAGTTAGCTTACTTAACAAGGTGACATTAGGTTACATTATGATGTGTTCAAGGTCGGGTCAGTAAAATGACTATTAGGCAAACTTGAATAAAACGTCATGATGATGTGTTTTCCCAGCATATAAAGTAGATATTACAAGTAGAATTACGATCTGTTTAACTTTCCAACACGAGCTCTTTTCAGCTTAGAATACTAAACAAATACTACTGGAGCCAAGACAACAATTTATTTCTCTATCAGTTGGTATTGTTGTCTCGATTTTCCACCAAATAATAGAAAGGTTTAGATAGTGGTACTGATAAAGACTCGGATCGTTAATGAAGCTCAATAATGGTATCGATATCAATAAAAACTAACAATCCCCGTCCTTAGCTGGATGAAATTAAAAACAGAAAAACACAATCACAAAACAGTTTTAACAAGTGAGAGGTGCTTCAAGCTAATTTTACAAGCTGTCCCTCTAACCCTGTTACATGAGGTTTCATCACTCTGACCTTCATTATCAAACCTTTAAATGTATCCCTGTGTTCACAACTTTACCCTTGGAGCCAATTTATTCATCCAACGCATAGATCAAAAATTCAACAAGTGATTGCATCAAAGTTTTTAGAAGTATCAGTCAGGTACACTTTGTTGAAGTTTAGATGTTGTTTTTTTATGTAAAGTTCAGAAACTGAAACTGGTCAACACCTGCAGGGACGACTGTTCATGTAACACCTGATGTCTCTTCTACTACCTCCCAGTGTCATGCATAAGTCAAAAGAATGAATGAATGTTGAATAACACGGTAAGGGTAAAGGCACACAAGCAGAATATGGTGCAGATTAATGAATGAGTCACATTATGACGCGGACACTGTCAAGGTTAGGTGTTCATTGTCGGCATGAGCCACACAGAGCGACTCAAAGAGCTTTAGAAGGTTAAAAGACAGAGCATTAAAACATCAGTAGGCAAATTAATGCATATAAATACAAAATATATTAGATTTCAAAAACATAGGACAAGATGTAAAATGTAGACTGGGGGGGATGTAGACACAGAGGGGTTTCAAGTGAGAAACCTCCTCTGTCCTCAATGTTTCTTTTCATCTTGTACTGTGTTTCTGAAAATCTAAATGGCTGGATTCGTCCAGTGACTGCTGAGAAAGATCAGCTGACGACAGGGGAAGACCTTGTGGCAGCATGGAGGCAGCATGGAGAGATGGCTGACAGGAGGGAACAGACCCCAATGGGACGGGTACAGGCTAGCTTCCCATGTCTGTTGTTTCCCAGGTTTTGAAACTTGTTGGAAACACCCGCCGTAGCTACATTAAGACAAAAAAAGAAAATAACCTGCGAGAGTTGGGGTGGAAGAAGACTCATCAGCTGTCATAATGGTAGCAAACCCTGGACTAGAAATGACTACGAGTAAAGAGAGTACAGAACAGGAGAGTACCGCAGCATTTGTCCGTACTATAGCTGCAGCAGTGGGCCACAGACTGCAGATAATATAAGCCCAAAAATGATTTACCTGCTAATTGTTGAACACAAACAACACTCCTGCTTGGACCTAAGACTTCTCCTCGTCGTTTTCTAACATGCCAAATATCAGAATAGCATTTAAAATGAAAGTAAAACACAATGGATAAAGCAGATAGATACAGATAAAAGAATCATGCACAAAATGTAGAGGAAGCAAAAAAAACAACAACACATGAATAAGAGTGAAACCACATGTAGGTAACTTCTTCTTCTACTAAAACAAAGATGCAGATGATGAACCTGAGAGCTGAAGGAGAAAATGGATCCACTGTGAAGACCCCCAACCAGGATGCTGTGATAGGTGAGATCTTTTAATTCCCTTTTTATCTAGGACTTTATATAATTTGCATTAACTGCATAAAGTGATGGATCCCACTTGAATCTTTGCTCCTGAAAATTAAACCAAGGCTACTTTACAGCATTGTTTGCTGTGTCAATATCAGCATGCCGGCCTGAAGGTTTTTCTGTGCTTACCATTTTACAGTTTGCAGACAGAAATGAAGACCAAATATGACAGATGTGTGTAAGTCATGAACACGATGAATATGCTGAATGCAGTCAAACAAAGAGGCAAAATGCTGAGTTTTGTCAGTGTGTGCTTTTCTCTCCATGTTTCTGTTCACGTTATTCGTTCTCCCTCTGCATTTATTTGTTGTTTTCGGTGGTGATTTAAATCAGGACCATTTCACCACGGCTGTGTTTCACACAATGTTTGCCCTTTGATGGTGACATCATAAACAGCCTCATCCTCACAGAACCATGCACTGAAAGTTTGCATGCACCGACTCATCCCATCAGGATGGACCTATTCATCCATGCAGCGGACTAAGCTCCCTCCTGGTCAGGCTTAATAGAAAAAGTGAAGCCTCGGATTTTAACTCATTGAAGCCCCTTTGAAACATTGAGCATGCAGGAGGATGCAGAGAGGGGTCTTCAGTGATGGCGACTTTTTCTGTGTTAATATCACTTTAACATTTGTAAGGATGTTTCTTTAATACCAACGTCAATGATAGAAAACAATATACAGACAATTAAGGGCGAGAAGTATAAAGCAGCACAATTCACCACGAATGACAAAGCTTCACACACTCAGATGCAGATACTGACTTGTTTCGAGGGGTTGGCAAGAGAAAGTCTGAATGGAGTCAGGGTGAAAAGATTTGGCGACTTTGTTCACACTTGCACTCCTTGGCAATGTCAGAAAATGTCCAAAGTGTAGTGCATATGTGAAAGGGGCTTTATTGTGAAACCACACTGCTGCAACAACTTGCGTGCTGAACACAAGAAGCTTAGACGAACATTCAGGCGGCTTTACTTCTCATATCCTACATGCATATTTATCTTTTAATGTTGATGTGCATTTCCTTTTGCAGACATTAAGATTTTAATATAACCTACTGCTTGCATTCCCATATTAAATGTAACACTCAAACCACTCTCCTGACACTACCTTGCAGGAGAACAATGGCTGAGCTCAGTGCCGCCAACACACATTTAAGTTGAATGAAATACAAACGACCCAGAGCCTTTTCAACCGAAGTGCAGAGATAACATGGTTTGAGCCGGACCTGTCCCCAGCGTGACTGCAGCTGATTGTAGAGTGAGGTCTTTATTACCCCGCACTATAGAATTGTGTTAACTGACCCAACAGAAAACAAGGATGATATTAAGGCAGACTGGTTTAGATTAAGTTGATATGTATTTTTACCTTCTACCCCTCATTAACCGGTGGGGCATCTGGCTGCTGCAGGTGTTTTCTCGCTGTGTGGGTCAGTTTGGTTCAACTACATTTTGGATCTAATTGTCAGAGTTAATCAGCTTGTGATTGACAGTCCTGAGGTCACTCTCAGATTAATTCACCAGAGGTGTACACGTATGTAACAGCTGTTTTCAAAATAAAATGATGGTTTTCAAACCGTCTGTTTTTTTATCCCAACCTTTGGATGTGAAAGTATCCTGAATATGTCAAAACTCTGGCGCTCTCTGTGGCTTGGATCGACTTCCCCGATCAATGACACTTCGGTTCAGATGTGATATGTCCTGCTCGCTTAAACCCACACACATAAGCATTTTCCACTCGGTACCTTGTTGAAACTAAAGGTGGCAAAAGGGACAGAGAGTGGGCGAGAAACTTGGCAGGAAGTAAACTTTACTTGGTCCCAACTTCATGGCGGTCACTCGTTGAATTAAGAAAAGCAGCAGATAAGAGTCTCCACATCGCTCAGGTAGAGGACTGGTGACACACCTCGCTGAAATTTCATTGACCAGAGTGACACCATCGGCAAGTCGCTGCAAATATCAAGCATGTTTGATACGGATGGACGCCTGCCCTCAGGGGTTAATCACCTCATTAAAATTTCAACACTGCAGCAGCTCAGCACGCTCATCCAAGCCACAACTGAGTCAATTAACTTTGCCTTCAGCTGGGAGCTGCATTACACCCTCTGTTATAAAGTTGACAGAGCACTTTTTAAACTTGATGATGTGAATCTGACAGAAATAAGTACATTACAATTCAACCAACATTGAAGCTACAGCGTTGAATTTGTATATTAACAGAACCCTGCCGAAGCAGACTTTTAAATCCCCAGTTTTTAAAACAGCAAAGATCCACAGTGAGTGATGTGTTTGATTGTAGAAACTTTTAACACATGTACTGGACAAGCTCTGTGAAGACAGGACACGAGAAGTACGGCTCTGTCCACAGGGGGCGCCAAAATCAACCCAAACAACGACTCTCACAGTAGCTTTATAATGTATCTGTAGTTACACAGAATATTGGAAAAACTACATTTCAAAACATTTTTGGCTTGGAGTTCAGAGTTATCAGTATTTCATCATATTGATTTTCTTTGTAATTTCTCATCCAGACATCTGAGTTCAGATCACTCAAATGTCATCGCTCTCAGTGTAGCGGTCTCCTGAGGAATTTCAGTGTCCTTAACAAAGATAGGATATAAAAGAAGAAAATATGTATTATATATTTTTCATCTCTGGGTAAAATGGTGGAAATGACTGTTTGTATAAGCAGAACAACGTTTATATTTCCTACAAAAAGCATCAGACGTGGGCGTTGGTAGCCTAGTGGTTAGTGCACGCACCCCATGTGCAAGTCCTCCAGGGGGCAGCCTGAGTTAGAATCCGACCTGTGGCTCATTTCCTGTATGTCGTTGCCCACTCTATGTCCCGATTTCTGACTCAATCCACGTTCCTATTTCTAAATAAAGGCATAAAAAGCCCCAAAATAAACCTTTAAAAAGCATCAGGCTTTAGTTGTATTATCACATACTTAGTTGAATATATGATAGGGTATGTTTTCATACAGTAGAATCAGAAGATCATTAGCGCAGAGCTGTCTTGTGACAGCACATATTGATCGAGCGTGGTGTGAAGGTGAAAAGATGTGAGGAGGACAAAAACATCAGCGTTCATGTTAAAGGCTTGTAGAAACTGATCAATTCTCAGACGCTCTGTTCCTGTCGTTCCAGAGAAGAGCGGCTCACAGCGCTTCTTGTTAACTTCGACTAAAGAACAAACCAATCGATAGAAGTCTGTTCTATGTCCTCTCTATTCGATCATTTGTACTTGTTTACGAGATAAAAATAAGCATTTTCACCTCAAGTGGTGCCTCACAGACAGATCAAGATACTTAACATCATCTTTAATAGAAACTGCAGTAGTCATAAACTGCAGTTTATTTTAGTGAGTGACCCTGACTCATGCAATCAATAAAGACATTTTAAGATTGTGAGATGTTTTAATGCCTCATTGCTGATATTTGCATCTAACTTATAAAGCGTTGATTCAGAAGTTTACATGAGAAAAGTAATAAACATTTTTTTTTTTCCATTTCTTAAATATATTGATCATTGAGGGTTACAAAAAGAAAAACAAAAAGTGAGGGAAAACGAGCTTGTAAACCCAGAACAGGGCTCTGAGGTATCCTGTGTGCATGTCTTAATTAATAAAGGGGGAGCAGCTGCTGCCTTTGCTGCAGACTTTGATTGCCTTCAGGTTCCTGCTGCAGGGGTCTTATAACGAAAACACGAGCCTGAACGGCAGCAGCTCCAAGAAATCTCTTTTATTTTGGTTTGGTGCTCACTGGATGGATAAGTGGAAGATTTGCTTTGAAAGATGGATGACTATGATTTCAAACGCATACATTTAACAAATGTTTATCTGTTTAATACCTGTGATCTAATGCAGTGGTGCTAAACTGGTCTAGCCTCAGGACCCACCACCGACTCCTCCATAAAAAATCACAACCTACATTTCTGATATTTTTCAACCAAGGAGATTAATTTCATAAAAAATGGTGCAGTTTGGACCTCAGGCGGCACAAAACACGTGACAGAACAAAGAAACAAAACAAACGTGTTTAAAAAGCGCTTCATAGACTTTTTGACACGTTTTCTTTTTCCAAGCACACATTTGCGAGCCAATGAAAAAGTGTCTGTGAAACACTGATCTAATGCATCTAGAGACACTATGATTGGACCCTCTGCATCTTAAATTCTTAAGTTATAAAAAAACTCGAGGCTGGCGGCAAAAGCCAAGGACTCCCCATCAGGTCAAATGTTTAAATGCCCATTTACACAGGAGAATAAATCAATCATTGTTTGTATCGCACCAATTCTTAACAAGTGTTATCTCGAGACGCTTTACAAAAGGTCACATGGGATAAGATGCAGGAAGGATTTGTCCTTTGTATTCCTCGTGTTCTGTTGTCCACACTTCCTTGCTGGAGGTCAAAACACAGACAGTGTTGGGTAAAGCTCATTTCTTAATTGGTTCACACTATACAGAGAGAGCATTTTTTTATAGCTCATTAATTTAGATTTTATCACGGCTAAGACTGGTGCAGAAATATGCATGATTAGTGGCGTGGGCCATGATGCTTAAGACCCTCTTCAGCTCCACCTCTGTCTGTTTCTAGGTCGACTGATATTTAGGTTTAGTCAGCATTTCCAATATGTCGACCGACCAGCATCTTTTGGCTTCAGAAACCGATGGGTGACGTCAATGAGATTATGTCCATGTTGTATACCGTCTATGTTTGCACAGAGAAGTATTAAAGTATTAAAGAATATGAAAAAATGAAAAAATGAACCCTTTACTCATTCGATTTACTAACTGGGTTTACTTTTAAATTCCTGTGATTTACAAAAACACCACCAAAGCATCCTGTTCACTACAAACTCATAGCGTATCCCCTCTGCTGTCCCAGTATGGTCTCATGGGAAACCCGAACAACAAGAAAGTGCATCAATAATGAAAAACGTGACACTTAAAACTGCAGTTCCTGAACTAATGGGTGATGTAACTTTGGCTACATGAACTTAGCTACGAGCTTTCCCAGACGCCTTTAACACAAATGTGTTATACGTTTTAAATTCATGATGACTGACACAAAAACATCTGTAAATATTTCACAAACTGCTGCTTGTTTGGACTGATATGTTTGATGTACTGCTACTGAAAAATACACTTTTAAAGTGTATTTTAGGATCATCTCATGTGCCATACCTTACATTTCATATTCACAGTGTGATTAATGCATGTTGGGTGTCAACACATCCGTTTAACCACATCTGTAAAAAAGCAGTGGTTCAAGTGGGCTTCAACTGCACAGGGAATAAAAACATTATCCTGCCTCTCACTTATCTGTAATTAGAATGAAATTGTAATTAAACCATCATTGTTGTTTTTTACTTTAATAGGAAATAGAGGAAACAATCGGCAAATTAGAATTTTTTTTTTTGAAGCGGATAAAAAAAAAGATGAACCTTCTGTAGCTTTCAAAGGACTGAAACAGACCAGGATCATCTGCTTATAATGGCAAACTGTGAGGATAATGTGGCAGGAATAACAAGGAGGCACGAGGGAAACAATCAAATGATGCTGCAGAGAAAATCCATTATTATTGATCAGTGAAGCTGCCTACGTTTGAGAGTGAACGCTGTTTCACTGCTTCATATCCTCAGTTATCGTTTCTAACACCATCAGAATCAGAAACAGCTTGTTCTCCAGGAGGAACTTTTTTTTCCCAGACTTTCTTTATAGTGCCATGAAGTTACCTAAAGCCATCTTTAATTGGAATACATATATTTGAAAGGTTTCTGTAGCTCCACTTCAACCATGGTTACCCCGTCGTTTCTTCCCTGTTGTGTTCCCTCTTCTTCTCCTCCCCTGAGCCACTTCAACTGTTCTCCTTGTGCCGCAGGCCCCGGCTGCAAGATGCGAACGTTGGACAGTGGAATTGGGACCATCCCCCTTCCTGAATCCTGTTCCTTCTTCTCCTCCATCCTGCACCTCCTCCCCAAATCCTCCTCCATCCCTGAGCCGTCCCTCAGTCCTCCCAGTGTCCCAAGTTCCTCCAGCGAGGACGTGTCTCCTTCCCCGTTACCCCGATGGAGAATCCCCTCCGGTTTTAAGGACGGCAGCCTTACGGGGGTGCCGAACTCCCTGTCCGACTCCTCCATGACCCATATCCAGTCAGTGCCTTTCCCCACTGTGGCCTTCCTCCAGCCCATCCAACCCCCGTCTGCACCCGTCATGACGTCTGCCCGTGTGTGTGAGACCCAGAACAGGCTGCCCAGACCGCCACCAGGTACAGTAAAGTAACAGACATTTAAAAAAGGAGCAGAACGTACAGTATGTACTGCAGGAGTAAAGGTGATGCTCATGATGATTTTCATCCTTTTAGTCTAAATTCATCTTGCCTCATGTAATAATATTTCGCTGTTTTAGACTCTTCTTCCTGTAAAGTTTGAACTCTCTTGACCTCACAAACCTGTTAGAAGCTATTTGTCACAGCTTGAGTGATGAGTTTGTAAACCAAAGGAATGGTCTGACATGAAATTTGCCACAAGGAGAATTGAAGAAATGGTCCATTATACATTTGATTTGATAGAAGTAGAGAATGAGGAAAAGGCATTTTCTTATATTTATGAAGACCTCGAGGAAGCAAACTGGAGGGGGAAAGTAAAATCACTTTCTTGTACCTGTTATATAGCAGCTTAGTCATTCTCTGGATCCTTTTCATACCTGTGAAATGCATCCCACTGAAAATATTTTGACCGAACATGCTCTATAATCACAAATCAACGTACAGAGAGCATCACAAATCAGGCTGAACCCTCTGCAGCTGTTGGAGCGGGAGGTATGGTCCTGGATTAAAGCTCCAGTAAGGAGTTTTTTCAGCTGGTTTTAAAAACAGAATGACGTTAATATTGATGTTTTTTTATGACCAACACAAACAAACAAGTCCAGTACGAAGGGTGGAGGTAACAAAAATGAAATGATAAAAGCGGAGGTGATGAAAACGTGTGTGAAACTAATCAATGGAATGATACATTTAATGTGAATTAAAAGATGACGTGAGAAAGTATTTAAATTATTTGATTGATTTGAGGTCAGTTTTGATTAAAATGGTTTTGACTTGATGAGAATAGAGCCAAATGTAATCATTTATCAGGGCTGTCAAATGATTCATTTTTTAAATCGCGACTAATCACTGAATTACAAATGTTCGTCGCATTTCATCAAATTTTTAATCGCATTGAAATTCCATTATTTTGCATTTCAAAACAGTTTTGGTTATGCTTTTATTTTGTGCTGTATTTAACTAAGTTTGCTGTATTTGCTGTTTGACTAAAAAACAGCTTTTATTTTGAAAGAAAATCAGGAACTTCCAGTATTTGGAAAGTTATGACTTTAACTTAACCATGGAAAAAGACACTTGTACAGAAGTTTGAAGTTTTTATTTTATTATTGTGTCATGCATATAATTATATGCCCAGCCCACGTGGGCTTACGTGACACCATGAGTTAAAACGTTCCACTATCAGAGTGCTTGGTTGGTCTATTCATTGTCATGAAACAAAAAGCAAGACAAACCCTAATCAAACAAAATATCTTCTTTTCCAAGCTGTTGAGACAAAATTAGCAAGCTTAAAAACATCGAACTTAAACATCCATTCCACCTTTACAGATTGAAAAGTAAAGGAACCCAGCTAAAGAGAAAGGAAAAGTGAAATGTTTGATGTCACAAGCTGCACATAACCTTTAACTGAGCTCTCCAGATGTTTTTTTAAGCTGAAAAGTTTTGCACTGTATTGAACTAAGTTTGCTTTATTTACGGATTGGATAAAAACCTGCTTTTATTTTGAAAGAAAATCAGGATCTTCCAGTACATGGAAAGTTACAACCTTAACTTAACCATGGAAAAAGAAACTTGTACAGATTGAAAAGTAAAGGAACCCAGCTAAAGAGGTCGAAGAGAAGTGAAATGTTTGATGTCACAAGCTGCACATTACCTTTAACTGAGCTGTCCAGAAGTTTTTTAAATCTGAAATGAGCTCCTTAAAGGCGCAGAGGTGTCGTTTATTTCCAAACTCTGGCTGCAATAAAACACTACACGGTGGATTAACTACGAGTAGAACGTGATTAAAACTATTGAAAATAATGAATGCATTCATTTCGTACCTTAATCCCATCGTGATTGACGCGTTAACAATGACAGCCCTATCACTTATAATTCACAACACAAACGTTCATCATTTCAGGAAGGGGACCACAACGGTGGAAGTAAAAAAAGTGATGATAAAAAAATGGAAGTGGTGAAAATGCATGTCAAAGGAAATATTGGGGATTAAAATGCAGGTTCATTGAAACATTAAGCAAAAAAAAAAGTATATTAATTAAATAAAAGTGATACTCAAGTAATAAGTTAATCACCATTCATTACATCCAACAGACTTTCAGAGTTTACATCACCAAGTTTTTGTTACTTCCGCCTTAAAAGAAAGAACTGGCCCACTTAACGAGCCGCTCGACTCTCGACCTTTACTGTCTTTGCTGCCAGTACAGGACGAGGTCAACGAGTGTTTTTCCAACATGTTCTGTTCCTGCTCCTTCATAAATTCACACCTGGAAGTTTTTGAGGCGAGAAATTGATGTTGGAGGTATTTCATATTTCCACTTTTAAGGAAGTTAACGTTGAATGGAAAATGTGTTCCGCTGTTTTCAGAGTTGAGGAGCTCCAGAAGCTCGACCAGGGACAGCTGGCCAATCACGCCGGTCAGTCCCGCCTCCTTCCCCGCCGTGACACACAGCACAGCAGCTCACTTTATCTTTCAATTCACATCCAATTTATTGTTCCGTTTTTTAATGTAATAAAGAGCATGCTGCCAAAACAGATACGTATATTTTCCACTCCACTCGACGAGTGAAACATTGACTGTTAAAAGTCAGCAGGATTTGATTTTTTGTTAAAAATAAAACACTACCTGCACATTTTCAGGCAAAATCAGCCAGAATTGAGATGTACTCATTTGGCCAGGGGGGGGCGCCAAAATCACCATTAACTGAAAGTTCCTCACAGGAGCTTTAATGAACTTAACATTCACATTTTAAAGGCAAGTTGAGTGATTGTTAGGTGGGGGTGTTTCTTTTGTAAATGTGGATTATCTTTGAATTTAAGGTCAAACAACAACAACAACAGAACACACCTGGCTGACAAAGTGTTAATGTTAACAGTCTTCTTTATATTCTGTTAGCAGGTACAGCCTACACATTACTTTGTATTTGGGTACACTTCTAATAGGCTAGACAGAAGACATTAAAGAGACAGAAAAGTCAGCACACAAACGTCCTTTAGGTTTCCTTTATCCGGGTAAGACAGCAAACAAACAACAGCAACGCACTAGGCCTTCATCAGCGTGACGAAACCTAAAGGACATTTGTGTGCTGACTTTTCTGTCTCTTTCTAGTCTTAATGCAGTCGTGCACCTTTTACTGTGTTTACTGTCCATTGAGCTCCTTTTTTGTTTTATTTTTAGACAGAAGACATCCCCTTCACTTGTAAATATCAGACATATACATTTCTCCAGCCTCCGCAAATCATATTTCTCTTTAACCTCACAACATACACTTGGCTCCAATCCAAACAGATCTGCTGCTATAAGATGTCTCACACATATATTACAACTACACAGACCTGGGAGAAGAATTATCCTGAAATGGTTGACAGATTAAAATGATATATCCACAAAATTACCAAGATGAATGAATTCATGAAAATTCATAATAACAGTGATTATATTTCAGAATTATAATGTGGAGAATGACAAACTGTCTACACTTGACTTGTGAAATACATCTTTACAACTTAAGAAATTGAAATTTGCAAAAGAAATATGTATGCATGGAAAAGCTTTGATGCATCAAAGTCTCTGAATTCACTTAAATTGCACCTAAACAATGTGTACCTTTGAGATGTTCTTGCATTAGGGCTCGTTATGTTAGGATTGTGCCAAATGTTATTTCAGGATTGGTCAAAGGTAGAATTTTGAAGGCTTATATGGATACAGAAGTACATTTTTTCGGACTCTTTTTCTACCATATTAGTCATATTTAGAGTCGTGTTGCCTTGGTTGATTCAGTTTGGATAAGAACTGTACAACTGTATAAAGTTAGGAGCTGAAATCAGACATCCATCCATCAGCACTCTGAGGTTTCTTACTTCTTTAAGGTCAGAAGCTGTCATGTGTATCTGTGCTGCTTCTAAAACAGGATAGAAAATATCTTCTTTAAATATGAATTGACTTTCTGATGTATCAAAACGTACTGTAAAGGCTTTAAAACAGGCGGAGAATCTTTCTGGCATCTGTCACATGTCTTTAAAGAAAGACAGCCAATGAATATTCTGCTTCAGTAATTCATCCTTCATTTATCTATTCTAAGGAGCATTTCAAGGAGCTGTTCATACCACATTCATACGACCAAATGCATTTCACAGAGAGTCACTCCTGTCAGGTCCTCTGCTTTAGTTTCACTATGTGTGCAAGTGGAATAGAAGGAACACATTTCTATAAATAACGGTGTATAAAAGACGACTGAAAGCAGCAGCGATCACAGCGTGTCATTGCAATAACCTCAGCGTTTATCACCACACCATTAACCCTCCTGCAGGAGCGCAGTGTAGACACGGCTACGCTCAGCCTCACTAATCACACACAGTGTGTTCCAAAGAAAAGCACTCGTTCTCACTGTGAAGAGGAACCATGTACGTTATGTGTTGATGGTTTTAATGAGTCATGTTTACACTGTGAAGCCTCAAGGCTTTTCTTCGTGACGCACATCTTCTATTTGAATCTTTACAGTTCTAAAAGGTACTCTGACGAAGAGATGACGCTTACTAAATAGGCTGAATCACATTTAAAGCACCAGGTCGACTACACAGTCACAGTGTTGTTCTTCGAGAGTCATGTTTTATTTTTGTCAAGCTTTCCATTCTTGCGCTGCACACACAGTTTTCAGGCAGGTAGCAAGCTGAAGTGACAACTGTTACTGGCAGATTGTAATAGCTTTAGCCAGCTAGCTCACAAAAGGGCTTAATCTAAAAACGTTCCTGCTAAGTTGTTCAGAAATAAGAACCTCTTTAAAGTCTTCTAAAATAAGAAATAGGTAGGTAAATGAAAAGCTAAACCTCATGTCATGTGCATATAGTCAGAATCTTCATCAACAAAAGACATGGAAATAAAACGTGGAAATACAGAAAAAGGCGATGCACTACAATGCCAGTTAGTTGTCATATTATAGATACATTCAGTCATTTAAAGCACCAATCTGTAAGAAATCTAATGAATTAAATCATAAACTGACCTTACTATATGATCAGACATTAAGGAAACATGCTATGTTGAAGTGCTGGCTTCTCTGACAACAATGCAGCAGCCAGTTTGTCCTCCTTCTAAGTTTAGATTCTGGTCCTGAATGGTCTGGATTAGTTTGGACCAGAGAAGGTAGACGGTTTTAAGGCACCCTCGCTCGGCCGTTTTGGACGCCCCTTGGTTTGTGAGGCAAACAGCAAACCAACAGGTGTTGCAGCGATGGAATACCAAGAGAACTGGTTCAGATAGAAATGATTGTACCCGACCTAAAAAGCCTCTGCATGTTTCTAATAAGCTCCACGAGCAGAAACGTGCTCAAACTAGGATCAATATTGGAGAGGCTTTTGAAAAATGGAGAGAGGTTAGAACACAGAAAGGTTTACAGACCGATGCAGAGCTGGATAAACACTGAAGCTTCAGTGTCCACCACATGGTGACCTGCATGAGCATCCACTCTAGAGAGGAGGGGGCGGGGAGACAGCTCTCTCTAATGTTTAGAATTTAGACTGCAGTACCCATTTTAAACACTGGGTGTCAGTTACATATCTTCCCTTTAACTTTAAATCATGTTTGGCTGCATGAGGAGGCATTTTTTTCAAACTAAACAACGCAACAACAAATACCAAGTTGGCCAAATAAATGCTCTTTGATGCATAGTTTCTGCTGTAGGTATGGAGTTAGCATTTTTTAAGACCTGGATACCGTGTCACTACTTGGCCTCTTGTAAACTCTGCACAGTGGTGACTTTTGATATTTCAATAAACAAACCATAAAGCATTAAACTCAAGAATGCCATTAGAAAGAGACATCTGTAAAACTGACAGCTAGAACTGCGAACAAGGTCATTTACGTCTCTTTCTAAGATTTGTTTTTTAATGAGGTTGAGGTTTCAAATATGTAACGCTAAAGTTTAGGCATTAAAAGCAAAAAAATGCATCTTAATGTAAACTTGAGTCAGCAGCCAAGCACTACTTTTCATATTCAGTTGCATTAACTGAAAGCTTTAACTTTAAGTTTGACTCTGGCAAACTGAACTCTAACCTCATTTAAATAACATTTTCCTTGAGTCGAGTTCGGTTGGTTATTGCTCTAAAGTCAGAGTTATACATTTGTCGTCTTTCAATACGTCAAACCTCTGCTCTCCCTGACTGTCACACAGATCTCCTGACACTTTGAATTCAGGATGATAATCATGCTCTCTGTGAACGTGTCAGATGTCAGTCTGCCAGTGTCACTCTGTTCACCTGACTCCACATTTCACTGCTCTCCTTGACAGGTGAGAAAATTAAGTGTGACTGCAGAGAGAGAAAGAAACTCTCTGAAATAAGTTTTCCTCTGTGCTTATTTCAGATGCAATGGAACCAAAGAAAATGACCTACATCAAATCCAAAACACGAGCCCCGCCGAGCCAACAGAAAGAACAAACACGACTTCAGCTCGCCAACTGTAAGACACCACAGGAGCAGGTTTATTTAATGAACACAATCAGACCATCTGTTAATATCATGCTCTTTTTCTGTGATCACTTTTCACTCTTCAAACTTTTTCATCAAGGTCACACAAAGACATCCTTCTTTGCTCGAGAGCATCAAGATTATATTCAGCATTATTTGAGCTAACTCACCTTCTGAATAACAGAAATGTCTTTTTCTAATACACCAAAGTATTGTCTTCAAAAAGGATGAATTTATTCAACTTTGAGTGTCAGCCTTGAAAATATGAAACAATACTGTATTTTAAAAACAACAAACCCCACTGAGAAGCTCTCCAGATGCTGAGGTCAGCAGGCTTTTTGTGACTAACACCAGGGTCACAGTTTGTTCCATGTTTTAGAAATGAGCGTATTTTCTCTACACTGAAGTTTATCATTGACTCTTTATTAAAGCTGAAAAAATTCTTCTTCAATTGAACTTCATTCATTGATCGATCATTGATCTGTCTCCGGTAGCTCTGTCGGAGAGATTCAAACTTAACTTCTCAAAACTGTCACAGTAGCTGGAAACGTGCTCAAAATAGGGTCAATATTGGAGATGCCTCTTCAAATTTGGAGAGAGGTTAGTACACAGAAAGGTTTACAGACCGGTGCCGAGCTGGCTAAAATATTGTTAAAACAGTGCAGTTTGTCTTAAGAGTAAACTTGAGATGGTAGCCTAGTGGTTAGTTTGTGGCGTCCCATGAACAGAAGCTGTAGTCCTCCAAGTGGGCGGCCTCGAGTTTGACTCCGACCTGCGGCTCCTTTCCCGCATGTCATTCCCCACTCTCTCTCTCGCCCCGATTTCTGACTCTACTGTCCTGTCTCTAAAATAAAGGAAAGAAAAGCCCAAAAATAAACCTTTGTATTAAAGAATCTCAGTTATAACTATACATTTTTAAGTGAAACCAATTTCTATCCCCACTGGGCAGAGAGTGAGCTTCATGGCACCTAAACAAAAAAACAATGTGTTTCCCAAACATCATTTTGCATCTTGTTACAGTACATTAACGCCGACATTTACAAAGTGTGTGACTGGATGTGTGTGTGTGTGTGTTTAATAGATGTTAAATGTGCCTGTGGGTTAAAAAACAGCCACAGGTTTGGGGCTTCACATGAGCTACAGTACTAAAGGTCAAAAACACCAAATAAAAAGCACAACACCATTCCCTCTTACCTTTCATCAGGTTGTATAAGCTACTTGTCATATGAACATTTTTGAAACATTTTTGTTACAATCTTTTTACTGTAACTATAAATCTGACATCTGCATCAAAATAGAGCCGTACGTTACCTCAGGTTTGACCTGTTTGTCTAATGGATTTAATCCACATATTCTTATTGAATGACTTTATCAGAGACATGTGAAATTCATCTCCAACAATACTTAATATTTTGGCTGCAAGGTGGCGGGTGGTGCTGCACGGTGGCGGGTGGTGCTGCACGGTGGCGGGTGGTGCTGCACGGTGGCGGGTGGTGCTGCACGGTGGCGGGTGGTGCTGCACGGTGGTGGGTGGTGCTGCAAGGTGGCGGGTGGTGCTGCACGGTGGCGGGTGGTGCTGCACGGTGGCGGGTGGTGCTGCACGCCGTGCACGGTCACCACGGTGGCGGGTGGTGCTGCCCGGTCACACTGTTTCTGGTTCTAATCCCTGTCAAACAGGGTCTGTCTATGTGGAATTTGCATGTTTTCCTCGTGCATGTGTGGGTTTTCAAACAGTCAAAAGACATGCCCGTAGGTGTGAGTGTGACTGGTTGTTAATGTTCCTGTCCTGTCCAAATATCCAGTTGTGTGGAAGGACAGTTGTGTACACACACTGTGGATTTTCAAAAATGTGATAGCCAATCAAGAAGCAAGCTGACTGAAGAAGGAAGAAGACAATTGCAGCTAATTAATTTTAACTCACCTCCAGCTCACACTATGACATGTTCAGCCCATGTTCACATCGTCTCCACCACTTCATTCATATCTTTACTTTTTTCTCTGTGAATTTTCAGTAGAAAGTAGTGGAAACTATGATCAGAGATTCTTCCTGCCAATCGTCCTCCATCTTTGTTTAATCTAAAATCGCGTATGGCCGCAAGATTTAGTGAGATTTTGAGTATTTTCCCCCAAATCAGACTTAATTATCATTTACTTCACAACTTTCTAAACATTTTTTTTAACTCTTTGCTGCCAGAATGTGAAACTCTGTTTTGAAAAGGAAACATTTAATCTTAGACTCGGTTTTCAAAGCATCGTGCTGCAGGATCTAACTGTAGTCTGTATCTTCTGTTTCAGAGTCCATGAAGCTAAATGAGTCCAGCTGAAGTCAGGAATGGCAGTCGGCTGGATTTATCTCTCTGTCACACACATGCACGGAGGATCCCTACATCCCACAGTTTGGACACTCTGTATCAGGATGAAATGCTCACAGCTGGACAATAAGTGAGTCTGGCTTCCACCTGTGCTCAGTGTGGAGCTGAGATACTGGGCAGCCTTTCAGGATGCAGTATTGAAACTTCTGGTCGTCATTTTGGAGCTCGTTGGCATCGGCTGCGTGCAGCTGATTAAATTTTAAATGTAGCAGCTCTGCCGTCTCTGGGCTGGAGTCAAACACACGTGGATTTCTCTCTGTCATTTCCCCCCCTTTGCAGAGGTAGCAATTTCACATAAACATGGCAGATATTTTTGTTTTGGTGATGATAGGTTAGCTCCTGTAGCGTTGTCATGGCTACCTGAAATCTTTACCATTTAACACAAGCTGATTCTTGTACTGTGGGCCCAGTTTAAGCTGATGCTCGTGGACATTAGCTTCATTTTCACATTGCTAAGACAGAATCGTTTTTTTAAAGCTAAGCTAACTGCTCTTAAGCTAGCAATATATGATAAGTACAGAGAAGAATGAAAGGCACACAGCTGTCATCTTTCAAAAGACATCCCACACATTTGAACTCAAACACCATCTTAAGTTAATCGTCACATAAAACGACATTCAATTACAATTTGTACATTTGCTTTGGCTTATACATGAAGTAGACTATGAAAGGACGCCTCAAATACACATATTTATCAAACAAACATTAAACTACTAAAACTACTGAAAGTGTTTTCCTTCCTCGGCCTCCCCTTGCAATGAAACAATGATGAGGGTGGTTTTGGTTTTGTGTAGGGAACATGAATCTAAGCACAGGGGAACATCTTGGTTCTGGTTAAATATTTACTTACATGCACTTCAGAAAGCATGAAACTGGACTCAACAGCTGGATGCAACGATAAAACTTTGTTCTGCAATCAGCACAGGCTCTGTCTGCATGATGTTACACCATGCTAAGCTGGCCCACACGAGACGATTTTGGGCCCAATTTGACCCTGAAAATGATCGGGTGGGCGTGGCCTGATTTGAGGCTGGTCGTATCAGAATTTTCTGTCAAAAGAATCCTCAAGTGTGTGGTGTCACTACGATTATTTAACCGCTCCCCATCGTGTCAGAGCCTCCCCTATCTTGAATCAATTCCTGATCAGACTGCCTCCAACGGATTACCTGCATCAGCCAATGAGAGCGAGCAGACAACTCACCCTCAGCTCGTGCTGCAAATTGTATAAAGCCACACATAATCTGTCTGAAAAACATAAACAGACAGCAGGTGAGCCAGGTGACAAAGTCGGTCTTCCTTCATATTTTTTTTCTTCTGAAATCCCGTTTGATCTCCTACCTGTGAAATCTTACACAGACGGCAGGTGTGGTCTCTCGGTCTGGTCTAGATGCCTAGTGTGTGTGTTTGGAGTATTATAATATTTAAAACCGATTGAAACCGTCTTTATGTCTGTGTTCTCCCACGTTTTTTAAAATGGGTTAAGATAAGAAAATCGTCCAGTGAGTGGCCAGCTTTACACGGATATCTGCATTCAAAGTAAATGTTTTCAGTGAATGTAATCCGTGTCCACATGTGTTTTAATTAACATTAACAATAGTATCTCATACCAGACTTTCTGCACCAAAAATTAGACCATATTCATACTCATTCTCAGACCATACTCCAACTCATTTGTGACAAGATAAAAGTCAGGATTTATGTTATGATTTATGAGTTCAACAGATACAGGACTGTCACCCCGTGACCAGAGTTTAAGTATCGTAGAAACCAAATAATGATGACTTATTTTTAATACGACGCTTAACGTCACACACGACACGAATAAGTAATCCAACTCGTGTGATTAGATAACTTATCTGTAAAGAAGACGTAAACAACCTGACTGTTTCACGAGGTAACCATGGAGGGAACCGTGCTAACTCTGTGATTGAATCTTTTGGACTCAACGAGCTCTTCAGCAAACACTTTGGGGGATTTTACCTTGCAAGCTGTTCAGCTACATGAACCAGCCACTAGTTGAATATATGTTGTGGGGCAGTTAGGGTCAAACCAACCATGTCAGAATATGCACCGTATTATATCAAAATGTCTATTGTTCCAGGTTGAACATTTAGATAACTTTGCACAAGAGGAAACCGTTGCAGCTGTCAGGTCACCTTTGGAGAATGATATCACAAAGACCTCCTCTAAAATCCTGCAGAGCAAAGATCATTAGCCCGCCATGTTTGAACTTTGTGTGAACATCTTCTTCTGCTTTTGATCACAACTATCTCTACTACAATACATATTAAAAACATCACACTGAACCTCATAAACTCAAAGACTGCACACGTTCATCCTGAGGACCTTTTATGTACAGCACTAACTACTGATTGACCTTCATGAGCTCGATACCTGACTGAGTAATGTGATCTTTTAAAGTGTGCACTATCTTGTTGGAACCTTTTTTTATTTATCGTCACAATGTTGATTATATAAACTTGCATGCAACCACCCTATGGCTTATTCTTAACACAGAAATGCATCATGAATCTGTTTTTCATATATGAAGAGTTTCATTACAGGAGGGAAAAATAACGGTGTGCACTGTTTACTGCACAACATCTGTCATTTCTAAAGCAGAAATGATATCAGCCCTATGTTCCCTCATTTCTATGACTTTTTCCCCCATCAAAATTAGGCCCTTTGTTCCTTCATCCTAATGTTCCCTCAAGGATGAATCACTCTTGGTGTGTAAAGGCCTTTATGCTGCATTCACACCAAAAGCGAAAGTCACATCAATTGCTTAAGTTTGACGCAAATTATTTGCTCAGGTTGAAAAAGTTCTACTCGACTGAACACGTAAGCAGGTGGTGCAAACGAGGCACGTAATAATCTGAGGGAAACATCGATCTGAGGGACGCACTCCCATTTTTATCACTAATGAAACTCTTCATATTTGTTTTGAAGTGTGCATTTGTCTACATCATCCCACAGTTATGACATCAGGACAAAGCAGTGAGTTTTGCATGTATCCTTAGTAATAAAACACCCAGTAGGCACATTGTAGAAACATTGTCGTGCTAGCTCAGGGAAATGCCATTTGTTGTCTCTGATAGATGCTGTGGATTCAATAAGTCAACCTCATCTTCACTGCACCATTTTTCACTCACACTGTTTAAGGATATTTACCTAAATATTTTCCTCTCGTCTGTTTCTGTCTGTACATTAACCTGTAAAATATCTCACCGCGGTTGCTCAGTTACTTAATTACGTATGCTGTGTCCTTTCTAGTGCTGTTTTCGGTGTTTTGAATGCATCCCGACATATTTGGCAATTTTAGCTGCTTTTGCAATGTTTTTACCCCCCTCACACCTTTGTCAGCTTTCTGCCTTTCATGTGTAGATATTTGCCAAAACGCATATTGCCAAATAAACACTGCTCGGAGCTAATCGCGCACACAGGAAATGAATGCAACTAAATCTACATATCTGACTATAGCCATATTACTTTGAAGCATTAGAGGCAGTTGATGTAGAGCACTGTAAAGTTGCACAACTCATGTCATCTTACTGTATTTACATCCTCTTTGAATCACTTGCTACATGTATATGTTGAAGGTAATGTTTGTAAAACTAAAGTTCCTGTTAAACACACAGGGGAAATAAATATGAGATATGTAGCGTTCACAGGTGAAGCGAGGTGATCAGGGAACAGATTGGCTGTATCGATACGGGTAGATGGAGCATGGCGTCTGTGTTTTAAAAGAGAAAACAGCTCACGTAACGAAAGAGCGTCACTCTCACAAGAGTATTGTATTTTTCTAACGTTTACTCAAACGCCCTTGTATTTGTACTCTGCACTGATGAGTGTAATTTAACATTTATTGCACATATTCTTACTCACTATTACAGTTATGCTCCTTCTAAATGTTTTTTTTCAGAACCCAATAATAACAGTGATGTTGTTTGTGTGACAGTCACCTTAGCAGTTCAAACTGAGAATTGTATATTACTGATATTCTTTGTTTTATGTGAAAGAAGAAGGAAAAATAAACTATTTCAATACTTATACTACGTTCAGGTGTTGTTTTGTGTGAGTTTTTTTTTTTTTTTGACCGAATGGATGTGGCCATAAAAAGCTCCACACTGCAAAAGTTCAAATCTTAGCGAGTGTATTTGTCTAATTCTCATCCGAAGTATGTCGTTATATTTAATATAAGCCACATTCCTTAGGAGAGTCCAGATAAACATCTTATTGTAAAGGTCACATATTCTGCAAAATCCACTTCACCATGTTTTTCTAACACTAATATGTGTCTCTAGTCTGTCTACAAACCCCCCAGTTATAAGAAAAGTCCATCCTCTCCGTCTTTTCCCTGCTCCACTTTTCAGAAAATGTGTGCTCAAACAGGCCGTTTGGAGATTTTCCCTTCATGACATCACAAAGGGCAGTAACCCCTCCCCCAGGTGGGTGACACTCCCACAGCTCGGTGTTTGTTCTGCCCTCTGAGTCTGCCTTCTCACTGTAAACAATAGGGCATGGAGTGAGAAAGCCTGAGCCACCCAAGCCCTTCCAGAGAGGGGCGTGGTCAGACACAGCTCATTTACATTTAAAGCTACAGACACAGAAACAGCCTGTTCTGAGCAGGGCTGAAATAGAGGGGTTTATAGGCATGATCAAATACAGGATCAGAGTGGATTTAGAACAAGAAACTTCACAGACATGTTTGGGGAGCTCTAAGATTTTATTTAAACTTGATGAAAAGGAGGAGAATATGTGACCTAGATTCTCTGAGAATAAATAAGGCCTGAATTGTTTGAGTGAGTAAAACTGGCTGCTAATGCTGCAAGCAACATTTACTTGTTCCCTGTCAGATGTAATGTCCTAAATGTGATGTGATGTCTTATAGGCCTTGTTACTTTCTTGAAATATGATCATCTGGACTTGTCAGATGAATTTGGATTTCTTTTTTTTTTTATGCCTTTAATGTAGAGAGTGGAAAGAGTTGGATATTGGAAAGAGAGAGAGAGAGAGTGGGGAATGACATGAGGGAAAGGAGCCACAGGGCAGATTTGAACCGCCAGCTTTTACATGGGGCGTGTAAACTTACCATTAGCCCAACAGCGCCCTGTAAGTGGATATTTTTTCCTAGGAATTGGAAAAAAAACGTGCTGGGATTTGAGTTTTTGCAGTGCAGGTGTGCTTTATGCAGAAAGAACAGACAGACAGTTTATACATGTTTCCAACCTCCACTCCATCCTCTGAGCTGGCAAGTATGAAAGATGGATTCACTACAGAACACTGAGTCCTGTTTACTTTTACCAGTTTGTGAGAACATGTGGTGTGTTGTTTTTTTTCCGACAAATGCAAAGTACACAATTTGCTGATTAGCCACCAACATGTCACAGGCGCTGGACCAGAGTGTCAAAACTGGAAGCAAACTCGTGCAGGGTTGCCAAACAGTGCAGGCTGATAAAAACAAACACAAACAAACAAACAAAATATTTATTTCATCTGTCAGTGAAAGCTGAACAAAAAGCATGGAAATGAGGACAGATGTTAGCACGGCTCTTTCTATCCAGACCTCACTCCTACAAATATACCATATTGTATTAAACTCATTCTGTTTTCAGGAGGGAAGAAATGCAGACGGAATTACGTTTCCCACTAACATACAGGTTTTTATTTTTTTATTTAAAGTAGCTGCAGTTAAGTTGATAATGAACTTAAAAAGTAAAATGTTCCCTTACAACATATTTAATTGGTTTTCAATTATACATAGTATGTCCACAAGAAGTTACTACAAAATAATTCACTCTTAATGGAAATGTTAAACACATAAAAAGTCAGCAGTAAGTTGAGACGTAAACTTTTTTCTGCTAAAATAAAACAATCAAGTACTTTTTACAGCCCACAGTTTGTTCCACACAGCCCCGACTTTCTCCTGAACTATCTCCATGAATGAGACAAAACAGCTGTCCATGTACAGTTGTGTATGACAAAGTTATAAACTATAACTATATATAAACTATTTCAACCTATACCTTCTCTTATGTGAACTATTTTGGCTGTATTATAATAAAAAAAAACAGTCAGTGGTGTTTACTGACAAAAATATGACCAAAAGCTAGTCACATAGACTGTAAATATTAATGGACGTATCCCGAGTGACGTCTTCCATCTGTTCCTGCAGGGGGCTCCGGAGGCTCATTGGCAGCAGCCGCCATGCTGGAAATCCTGTCTCAGTCTAACTTTCAGTCAACCTAACGGCAGGCTGAGAGCTGGAGCTAAGGCGGGTTTTAAGCCTCTTGACGAACCGTTACATCGCGCCCACCTGTCAATCATGTCAGCTACGGCCTAACTATGGATAACACAAAATCAAAACAGAGGTGTTTTTAAAAAATTCACCCACTGTACGTGTGTAGTGGTGACAATAACTAATCAGACCTATTTCTTTTTTTCTTTTTTTTTACAGTACCAGGCTGTAAACATGTTTATTTTTGCTGTAAAAACAGCTTTTTTTAATGTGGTTTGTATTTGACTTCTGGTGTTCCTGGAGACAGCCTCAAGCGGACATTCGACGAACTGCAGGGTTTTACACTTCTGCATTGGCTTCATTTTTCAAGACCGGAGGTTGCCACTTGGGCTGTCCACATTTAAGAGTAAATTGCAATTAATTTGGTCCAAAATTAATGCATTCACTATTAGACGCATGCTATTTTGTCCTTTTAGGATCAGAGAAAGACAGTTTTGGCAGCGTGCCTTAAGACAATTTGAGACTTACCCCCAGTAACAGTTTTAAGGTAATAAAAAATAACTATATAGAAATATTGAATCTTCATGCTGATGGTATTGATAGCTTTTGTAGCTCGTAAAGAGGCAGCAATAATAATTTCAGCCTGTTTCTTAGCCAACTAAAAACTTCTCAGTGGAGCTTTAACTGTCATTTAAAAAGCAAACAGCCTCTCTGGACGTATCAAGGTCCTTTTAACCTTGTCTAGTTTGAGCTGTCAGAGTAAATGCTTTTAGGCCTGGAGTTTTACCATCTTTGACATGATGACTCCTGTTTGATTTATAGACATTCATTTAATAATGGGACATGCATTATGAGCGTCCCCCAAAGACAGAAAAATGTCATATTTCACTTTTAAATTGGCTTCATTCTGGACATTGTGTTCAGAAAGCTTCACTTTAAAGATGGTCCCATTGTGTATGCAGTGTAGGTCTGATGGTCAGTCATCCTTCATTAGTGCCTCTGTTTTAAAAAGCTACATGCATAATGCCTCCCAGTGTGCCATCACTCACGTTATGACACTCTTCCTCTGCTGCATATTCAGCTAAATTGCGAAGCTTTTAGCGCTGATGCCTGACTACGACTGTATTTCACTCTAATGAATGAAAACTAAAGTAAAACCCCCAAATTTGAATTTTTACCCACTCAGTTGGAACATTTGTCTCCCAAAATCTTCAACCATCTTTTAATCTTGTGACAGCTTCAACGGCTGCCTGTTATGTCTTTTACTTTCACACCAGCAAGGTTTCACTTTAATTATCCTCCTGAACGTCTCATTCCGGACTAAAAGCTTCTCGCTCGACATTGTAAATCTTCTCATAGCTTTAATGTAAATGGCCGCTAGCTCATTTAAAGTTCCTCCAAAGTAGAATCATAACATTTAAGTGTGTCTTAATGTGTAATTATACAAGTTCTAATTAAGCTGATTAGAGCCGTAAATCACAAACAACTTCCCCGCAGCCTCTCGATGCAGCGGCGTGTTTCACTCACTGATTATGAAGACTTTGAATGAGACTTTTCAGTTTAGCGTAGGATTTAAACAGACTGAAATCTGCTCCACTTGAGACCAATGACAAAGCAGAATGTGACCCTGCTTTGCTGCAGATCCGAAGTTTGTCCTTATCATAGTTTGGCTTTGAGTCCTCTTTGAAGCAGTGTGTGAGTACAGTAGGTGTAGTTCAGTATCAAAGCACTTTTACACAGCAGGCAGGTCACACCTACACACCCTGATGGCAGAGGCTGCTACGTAAAGAGTCCATGAGGATGACCTAATCCCAATTCATACACATCACACGCTGCCGCCGAAGCAGCACAACTGGGGGTTAAGTATCTTGCCCAAGGACACATCATCATGTGGATGCAGTAGCTGGGGTTTGAACCCAGACTCTACCGCTGAGTCATATCCTCAAGTAATATGGGGATATTTTCTTATCATTCTTATAAAGGATGTTTCTTTTATTTTAGGTTTTTGCAGCCTGCCTCAAGTGGACACACAAGGAATTGCATTTTCTTGCACTTCCATGAGGAATGGCTTCATTTTTCAACACCGGAAGTTGCCGCTTGGTTATGCCAAATTTAAGCAGTTTGGCTTTTTTCAAAGTTTTGTCAGGTGATCACCTAAGCAGTACCTCAATAGGTAAAAAGACGTGTACCTGTGTTAAAATTCAACACTGGAGTAGAAGGGCTTCGATGCATGTAGAGACGTTGATTGAAGAAATCTCAAACTGTTAAATGGAAGAACCAGAGAAAATCACATTACAGTGGTCTCAATTCTTGCAGGAGCTGTATGTTGCGGTGCGTACAGATTTCCTGCGCTCCAACCTTTAACCCTTCTCCCCTCACTCAGACCTCCTCTTACTTCTGAAGGCGTACAGAGGCTCACCAACTATGTGAACATTCCCCAACTAATAGAGAAGCAGCTACTGTGTAGGGTCAACCAATCATATTATATCTGCCCCGTTGTTGGTTAGTTAGGTCTACTTCTTTGGGCGTCCCATATGAGCAGTCAGTCTTTTTACGATGTTGATCCACTCCCGCCCTCCACGGCTTTAAGAACGTGAATCAATAAGTCAGGCATCCAAAGTAAAACATACTCTTGAATAAAAATGGGAGAATACCCTCATAGACATGGAGTGGGGACACATGCAGAGGCAAAGCCCTTTATGAAATATTAGCACAAAGTCTATCTCACAGAAGAAACTAATCCATATGTTTCTGGTTTCAAAGATCTAAATCCTTTTTCTCTCCAACAAGTGTCTCAGACGATGTTATTCGTTTTTGAGAGGCTTTGAAAATGTTCCTCGCTTCACTGAGTTTTATCACGGAGCCTTTTCTGTTGCACATTTTCATGTCATTGTGCCACATGCTGAACCTTAAAGCTATGTGCCTCCGTGTTTACCTCTAACTTATGATGCATTTCACTGCCTATTAAATTCTCCTCAGGCACATGTTGTTTTTAAATCTCAGGTTTATGGCTGGATCATAAAAAGCAGCCATTAAAGGTTCCACATCAAACTTCAGTTAAATAATCCTTAGGGGGGTTTCATGATCATTAAGCACACGGCACCATAACATGTTAACAAAAAGTGCAGTTGAAAAGAGTTAGCTTTTGTCCAATCAGAGGTCAAATCAAATGAAGAAATTCAGATGTCATGAAAAGAACTGTGTCTTACTTTTCCCCTTGAGCTATGATTTTTAATCGCTCTACAAACTTAGTCAACTCAACATAACGTGTCATCGGCTGTTGAGATCCTGTGTGGATGTGATTTTATGTTTTATGCAAAAGCAACGCCAGAACTCAGCTGTCATCATGCCTGCCGTGGGAGATGGAGACACCACAAGAGCCAGAGAGAGAGTGTACAGTCTGTCAGGACATTGTATGTAGGCAAGGCCCACCGTGTCAGAGTGCAGCTGATGCCACAGATGATCCTCCAACCAGGTCACCTCTACCCTGCAACACAATAGCAAAGCCTACAGGACAGAGACAGACACACGCAGTGGCCTGGTGTGGGGGTGGCCACCTTTAAAAACTCCTTCGGTAGGAAATCAATATTTTGAATTTCCGTAAAAAAAATATAGCTTATAATACAATTAAAAATCAGTACGAAATGAACAATATAAATTGATTTGACAAATATACATATTGCAACATGCAACACTCGTTTTAGAGGGCGTTATATGCTTTTGGCATCTCTTGTTCTACGACAGCAGATGAACAACACAAATAGAACAACCAACATGATGCAGCACGTGAAATGGCGCCATGCTGCAAAAGTTTGTGACACTCCCACAGCTAGGTGTTTGTTCTGTCTTCTGAGTCTGCCTTCTCACCGTAAACAATAGGGCATGGTAGGAGAAAGCTTGAGCCACCCAAGCCCTTCCAGAGAGGGGCGTGGTCAGACACAGCTCATTTACATTTAAAGCTACAGACACAGAAACAGCCTGTTCTGAGCAGGGCTGAAATAGAGGGGTTTATAGGCATGATCAAATACAGGTCAGAGTGGATTTAGAACAAGAAACTTCACACACATGTTTTGGGGAGCTCTGAGACTTATTTACACTGAAGAGGAGGAGAATATGTGACCTTTAACGAAAACAGACAAATAGTTTTATAGAGGTATAAGGCAAAATAAAAGTTTGACTAGCACATTCATCAGTCATCGTTCAGAGGCCATTTGATAGTCTGAATGATAATTATTTAACAAATGTACTGTAATCATTTAAATTCAATTTGATTAAAGCATTATTTTTTACCACTCAAACTGCAATGCTATACCAACAGCAGCATACAAAGGCAAAATGCCAGACACAATGTGCAAATAGTCTAGTGCAGTATGTGTGATCATAGAGTCAACATTATATATTATGCATGATGCAATATGTGAGCATTTTGCAGATTCATACATAAATAACATAACCAAAACATCTGCATAATAACACCAATAGACTGCTTCTAAATTATTAACAGTCTTGACAGAATACATGGCTCCTTTCCAAAAAAGGAAACTCAGCACATCTATTTGAAAGGACATCAAACTCTCAGAAGACTACGGTGGCCAACAAGGGCACTCGAGCTGCAACGCCCCAAACGATTTCCATGGTGACAAACAGGCTGCGAATTAAAAATAAAAGCAAATTTAAAAGTAAATGCAAAAGTCCAAAACAAGAATGTGCTGAAAATATAAAACAACTGTGTTATCAGAAAATGTGCTGCAAATACATGAATCCATGTACAATTTAAAAAAAACAACACAAACTCTAAAAACAACTGCCAGAGAAAACTCTGCATATCCAGCCATCACAACATGAGTGCTCCAGAAACTATAGGGGCAATTAGTGTCAGTAGGCCAGACAACCATTGGCTCCAGGGATTGGAGGGCAGGACCTGGTTGCAGGTGCAGTGTATGACATATAGCTTCTAATCAACATGCAGGGCAAACCCTGAGTGAAAATACACTATTCAATACTCTGATTTTAACTCTTTGTCAAAGAAGAGTTCTGTTGTTTAACATTGAAGTCAGCTTTACAACCTGTATCACTTCCTGACCTTTGTTTTGTTTTGGAAGCATCTTTAATTTTGTTTGCACATATCTCTTAACACTTTCAATAAATCATACTTGTGAAATGATAAAGGGAGTAGATGTTATTATCTCTTAGATTATTCTGTGTGAAAGGGGGGGCTGGGGATGATAAAGCTCTTTTCAGCTCTGAGATTGGTAAAACTCTGATTGGGGACTTTGGAGGTCGAAGCATTGAATCTTTTGGGGTCAGTTAATAATCTAATTTCAATGAAAACGAGGGGCTATAAATAACGCAAATAAAGAGTCTGGAGGTTATTGTGTGTATAAGACAGATTTAAGATGGAGTAAAACTGAAGGAGACATTTTCTCAGCCTGTTTGACTTTGTTAAAGTTTTATCCAAATGAAGAAATCATTTTGTTTCAGCAGCTGCCGCAAACGGGAGAAGAATACGTGTGCAAACTATATATAAAAACACCCCAACAGACAATAAGGTTCCTCAGTTGTTCCTGACTACACGCTGCACAGAAAAGTCGTGCATGTGCGCGTGTGCGTGAGTCAGCGTCGGATAAGAGAGTTGAAGCATCGCAGGAGGTGTCAGGCTCACCATGCAGGGCTGCCAGCTGCTCCTCTGCGCCTCAGACCCGGAGAAGCTCCGCCGCTCATGTTTCTGCTCAGAGTCACAGTAAGCGGACAATGCGGCTGTTCAGCGTCTCCACTCTGCTCCTCTTCTTCTCCAGCTCAGGTACGGACACACAGCCTTCATCTCCTAACACCACACGGGATTAAAACGTGAATTTGTAAACTGCTTGAATCCAAAACTTCCAAACCAGCGTGTTTTTGGAGAATGAGCGCAGTGGCTGTGAGGGGGCGAAATGTTGCGCGCAAAGCTTGGAGCGTCCGCATGACACAAACGTTGTCTTCCTTTAAATCATATCTCATTTCGGGTTTTGGCTTGTGATTAAAATGGTTATGGAGAGGTCAAATCTGGATTTTATTTAGATTACACTGTCAGTGGTTCTCTATTGACACCCAAATATATGGTTTTGGCTGTGCGCTCCCGTGCGTCTGATACGATCAGGTGGGTTTTTAAGGAGACTGTTGATCCACAACGCAGAGACCAGTCTGTTTCTAAACTGTGACATGTCCACTTGAAACTAAATGCTTCTTTATCACGCATAATATAATGCAGAGATCACAGCAGAACAGTGTAGGTGAGGCAATGTAATTTCTGTGTCAAGTGCTGGGCAGCGGTGAAAGATGATCCTACTAAAAGTGAAAATTCGAAATCCTAAAAAGCGGCAGTAAAAATAAGAAAAGAGAAGTCGACATTTATTTTTCTCTTATTCATATGTGCTGTAGATTTTGTGTAAAACCTGATAGTTGTGGGTAAGGAACTGCCCTGAAGTGGCGCTTTATAGCCAACTTCGACAACTGAAAATCTCATAATCCCATAAGTTCCTTTGCTTAAATACTGAATGTTAAT